>JAVTVJ010000051.1:3600000-4040407 GCA_034509425.1 Eopsaltria australis | reverse complement strand
TCACCACAATGAAATAAAAACTCTGAGCCCCATGTCCTGTATTGAGCAGTTTCTGTAAGTGATGTTACCACAGAATTCCTGCTCCTTCACAAGGAGTCTATGCCATTAAAACCTTGGAGACAAGCTTGGATGATGAGCACTTCCATCAGTGAAACTATTGATGGGAAAAATGCTAAGAAAAATGAAGCAAGCAGGGATTTGGCCCTAGCGAGACAGGCAGGAGTATGCTCACACTAAAAATGCAATTATTAATATTTTAGCAAATGTGACAAAGGGTATCTCAGAGCCCTTGTCAACTTTATAAAACAGAGAAACTAATCCCTTCTTCCCTGGAAATTTCCAACATCCAAACCAGCAATCAAGACTTTTACTTACAAGGGAAGAAAAAAAATTCTTTGGGAAAATCATCAAAATAATTTTTTAAATGAACCCTAAGCCTTGTCTTGCCTGTCAGATGTTAATGCAGATGTTTCCAATTTGAAAATGAAGAGTGAGTTTTGTCTGAAGGCTATGTCTGTGGAGAGCCAGCTCTTCCCAAAGGAATTGGCCTCGGTTTTGCAGATAGAAATCAGAATCCAAGAGGGTTAAGAATAAGAAGAGATCAGTGCTTAGGTTCTGATAATGACAAAGGAATTTCATGAGGTTGGAATATTCAGGAAAGACATTACAATGTGAATAAAAGAAGAATGCACAAATATGATCCTCATTGTTAGAAGCCTGTTAGATGTGAAGAGTAGCTAAATTAGACATTGTCATTGTGAGATGGCAAAAGTGGAATCCAAAATACTGAAATCATGAACAAGGACTGGAGTTAATGGTCTCAGAAGAAGGACCTTGGTATTTGACATCCAGACACAATATGGGCTCCTTCACAGCTCAGACAGAGGTGTCTCTATTGACTCCACCCTCATGTAAGAATGTGGGGAAGGGGAATATTCCTGAAGTTATTGTGCATAAGCCACCACCAAAGCCCTCTGCTCTCAGTGGGATGCGGCATTGTGGAAGGGGACAAACCAAAAACTCTGCACATCTGCATCAGTCCCCAGAGATCCTGGAGCCCCACACAAGGCAGAGCTTTCTCCATGGAGTTACAACAGGAACATAGCCAGACCAGGGCAGGACAGTGTGTTCTTAAGCAAGAGCTGCTCCTCCAGCTGTCCAAAGGCTGTGCTCTGGGGCACACGGGACAGTGGATCCCATCCTGTGGCTGCTGGGACCAATAACATGGTTGCCCATTCAAAGAGAAGACAATGAACTTCATCTTACATATGAATTAGGTATTCAAAATAAGAAAGCAAAGAAAATGAGTTTTTCCTCTCCAGCTGAAAATTCTACCCATTTCTTTCCTGCTCCAGGCCTTCCAGCTTTCTAACCTGATGAGTTATGGACAGTCATTCTTTCCAGCGTTGGCTGAATTCTTTTCTAATTATACATGTTCTGAATAGCACGAGGCAGACCTGCTGGTAGAACATTTGGTGCAGAGAGCATAATAAATTCCACAGAGAGCTTGAAGTGCTTCACCATGGATGCAATATTAATTTTCATCACCACAGAATAGAGGAGATGCTGAGCCAGAGTTTAAAAAAATGTTGTGCTCCTTTATTAGGATGTGTGGGTGGGATTTAACTTTGTTCAGTTAAAAGGCTGTGTTGTAAGACAACTTCAGTAGAATTAATATCTAGACATTTGTAAAGCAGATTTTGCAAACACAAAAGCATGGAAGATGCAAATAAAATCAGATCTGTAAGATTCAGAACTGTCACAATTTTAACACTGTTTTGCTGAAAATAAAATACAAAAGTATAAACTATGTCAAGAAATTTTATCACATGATCTTTTACTCAAAGGTCTTCTCTCTGGAAATTAGGTTGTAAAGTGCTTACAATAAAAAGTAGCTCTGAAAAGAGTGGGGGTTTACTGTCAGGCAATGATTTACAGGACAAATATATTCAGAATTCAAGTAAGAAGATTTCTTTTTTTTCAAACACCAGGCCTGCAAATCCATCTTGGGACCTCCAAGCAGATTCTTTTCTTGCTTCTCATGGATAGTAATAAAGTTTCTAGAGGCCATCTGTGGAAAAGGCCATACATATGTACTGAGTTTGCAAACTGAGTGTTTGGATTTTGTGAAAAGATGAAGAACATACGAGCAGAAGTGGAAATTTCCCTTCTTTTTATAGATTATCATATCCCAACTAATGAGATGATGGGAGAATATTTAGAGAACAAATCACAAAAGAGCAGCAGAAGAAGGGAAAAGGAGGTGTTGCCTGGTCTCGTGCTTAGTGCATTAGGACATTGTACCCGGAAAATGTACAGCAGGATGTTGGTTTTTAAGGAAGACCTCCTTTCAAGGAGAGGGAAGAATTTCAACCCTTCCTTTCTGTCAATTGCTGCTGTTTCCATATATCATGACACACTCTGGGGAATTTGGAGACTTGGAAGACATAATTTGCTTTAGTGAACCACGGCCCATATGACTGTGATTCACACGACTCTGCTTTGTGTTGGATGCATCTCTGCATTTTTGGCATGGTCCTGTGGCCAGAGATGCCAGCAGTTTCCTTTCATGGCTGCTATCAACAAGGAGGCAGCAGCCACATTTCATCCTCTCACAGTGATGTTACTTTTGTTCCCTCTCCTTTGTTGTTTCCCTTTATATATAATACGAGTCATTCAGAGTCAGTGTAAATGTTTGTTCAGAATAGGGGACGGAAAAATGTAAGAATAATTCTGGTAATGGAAGTAGAATATAAACAAAGAGCTTAGAGAAAGTGGAGGAGCAGTGGGGAGGTTTCCTGTTTAAAAAAGGAAAATGGAAAAGTTAAAATGGCTACTTATGGAAATGTAGAATAGACCTTCTACAGCTTAACCTAAAAGGAAGAATTTGGGCCTGCTCAGAGGTCCACAAGGTATTTAACAGACAGTGGCTAAAAGGATAATCTTTCTTCCATTGGAAAAATGGCTTTTGTAGTACTTAAAGACACAGGATTTTCACACTCGTGAAATAGAGTGTAAGCACTCTGAAGCACAGTGGAGCCACAGAGGTGTGTGCAGATTCCCCCACTCCTGATAGCACTGGCGTGGGGAAGGAAGATCAGCACATTTCTTATAGTCCTTGCCATTACTGCTGGAAAGGAACTTCTCAAATACAGGCATGAAGGATATCAATGACAGAATTCCAACCATGGATGCTCCCTTCTTTCTCCCTGAGATCTTTGGATCACAGAATCGTTGAATGGTGTGGGTTGGAAGGGACCTTAAAGATCATCCAGTTCCAAACCCTTGCCATGGGCAGGGGCACCTTCCACTTGACCAGTTTGTCCTATCCAACACGGCCTTGAACACTTCTAGGGAAGGGGCATCCAAGATCCTGAAATCTTCCCAAGACCTAAGCCCTTGCACCTCTGCAGGCTTGTGAGGCCCTTGTTTTGGAGGATGGAATGTGTTTAGGAGCTTCACAGTCACTCTGATATTGCTGCATTGACTGTTTCTGATGTGCTAAAGGAAAGAACATTTCCTAGGATTATTTTTTTGCTTAAGTGTGTGTGTTTCACTTGTTATTTCAGATTTATTGGTGTTTACTTTTTGCTGAATAATGAGCCTGAGGGTAATGGAAACCTTAATAGGTTAAAAAATTGGAGCCAGTGTCATCAAAAGCTTCCTGTTCTCCACTGGTGTAGCATTGCCACTTTATTTGCTTACTCTGCAGGACAAATGTGTTTGTTGCAACATTTTGGCTGAGATCCTGATCACACTTTCAACAGGGCTGGGATTTCATCCTGTGAGCTCTGCCTGTGGGAAAATGTGAGGGAGGAGGCTGTCCCTCAGCCTTGCAGCATGGCAGGGCTGTGCACATGTGTCACCACAAAGCTCTGAGGGCTGGTGTCACACAGCAGTGCTGAGCCCATGTTATCCTGACCAAAGCTGGACACTTCAGAGGTGCCAGCCAAGCCCAGGGGAACGTGGTGGGTGTTGTGGTCCCCTGTGACGCAGTGGGGACACGCAGAGGGTCAGGTTGCGCTCTCGTGTTTGATGCTACCCCAGCCAAAATGCCACACTTAGCCTAGAGATACTCATGTGGTCAAGTCAAGCGGAAACTCCAAAATTTGGATGTCTGGATGGTAATTTTAGCACCTGTTAAAGGAGGCTGATTAATGTGTCTGATAGATACATCAGTTTCAGTGCTGCCATTGGTGTCTGAGGGTGCTTGGTTGTTTTACCTGTGGGTGTTTTGTGGAGATCACCATCTCCCCAGGACATGGCAGTGACTTCTTGCAGCCAGCTGTGACACAGAGGGGATGTGGCCTGCACATTGCTTTGTGTTTCTCTGGGCTGGCTGACACCCCTGGAATGTGGGTCTCTCTCAGGAGGTTTCACTGCCCTGTGGGTGCTCACTGGGCTGCCAGAGCCAAGCAGTGCTCCCACCTGGCCCCGTGCACTGTGGCAGTTTGGTCTCCCAGGGGGAACAAAAACCCTTCTACCCATTCCTCTGACTGATCCAGTCATTTATATTTCATGGAAGAGACAGGGAAGAAGAAGTAGTATGTGCTTACAGTCCTAAAATGAAAGTTATTTTAGCCCAAAATTTTTTAATGCATCACCCAAACTGTATTTTCTAGCCCCTGTATTTTCCAGTCTCTGCTAGCAAGAAGGTCTTGTGATGAGCAGCAGGAGTGCTTTGTAAAGGAATTTGCAGGCCAGAGGTGCTCACCATAAATTTCCTTCTGTCTACGATTACTATCATTGCATTTTTGAGGCACTTTTAAAATAAACTATGCAATGATGTAATGCACACAAAAGGGCTGGGGTGGGAGTGCAGAGAAAGGAAAAGAAGCAGCATCTGGATTTTGCCTGGTATCTTCCATAGAGCATCTTGATGTCTGTAATTAGTGTCATGTTATGAGAGCTTAAAAAAATAAAGGCGCCAGAGTTCCAAATAAAACATAAAATGGCTTTGATAGAATAAATGTTACTATCATTGTTTAAAAATGTTGTGACCTGTCTGCTATAGTTTCTGAGAAAGATATTTTCCAGTGCTGCTGCTCTTGCTCTGACTCTTTTTAAAATTCTATTATTACAGATAAGGACAGAGGAAAATCCTCAAGACAGACTTGTTTTAAATCTCTGTAACACAATGCCAGCATTGTCTCTCCTCAAGCTGAACTTCTAAATTAAAATAGGCATGATCTTTAACAGAGCCCTGAAACACTCTGTTCTACAGACACTTTATCCCCTTTATTAGAGAACATTAATAATTCAAATGTTATGGCTTAGGTTAGGCAGACTCATTTGTCTGGTGTTGGAATAATTTAGCTGCACTCCACTCTTCAGAGCTGTTTTGATAGCCAGTGGGCCAAATTCTGCAGCCTCTTTGAAAGTCACAGGAATTTTACCTGCAACTTGGCTATGTGGTGGGGAGGGAGACTCAACTAAGAAGTCTTGGCAATCTTTTCCTTGACCTCTAGCATGCCCAGAGAATGTACAAACACGTTCTCCCAGCCCAATTTTGTGGACTGCATAAGGCAGCATTTTCAGTTCATCCAGCTGGATTTTTGCCTGAGCAAGGCCTCTAGTTTTGGGATCTAAAAACTCTACATAAACACACTTGAAAAAACACACATGCAACCCACCTTAGCAATAAGACTTCCCCCCAGCTTTAATTTTACCATGTGTGAAGCAGGATTTCTGCAGTGTGCACGTATGCCTCTGAATCCATCACATTTTCAAATCACAAGGATTTACTGTGACTTTTTTGTAGACTTTAGGAGCTGAGCCACTTTCTACCCACAGGTTAGATGTAGAACTCATTAGCAACAGTGATTTCCATGGCTACACAGCTATGAAGTCTTGGGTTTTAGCTCAAATCTGCATGTAGTGGCAAAGAGATCAGTATATAAGCATAGCTTTTCAAGGTGGTGTATTTCTTTGACACGAGACCAGCTCCACATCCAAATGCTCCTGTGCTTGAAATAATTAGGATATGGAGCTGGCTATAACACTAATAAAACACAAGCAATGCCTTGTAAAGGTCTAGTTTTACCTCTTTCAGAAGAAGTAACATGGATGGTGGAGCAGGAAGAAATGGATTCTGATCCTATTCTACGATTTATCTGGGGTGAAAGGGCCATTAAAGATCTCCTAATCTTTGCAAGAGATGGTGCAAACACCACTTCCACATAATGTTGAACCTCATTTTCTGTTAAGACATTAACCTGGCTTCATGTTGCATCCCAATAGAAGTGAAACCATTATAAATAAAGGATAGTAGCATTTACTATCTCAATATAGAAATATCATAAACATATTATATGTTACATAATGTTATCTTATAATTTTGTATTATGTATTACATGGATTTATTTAAAAAATGGATGTTTAGCCTCACCAGTGTTCCATCAAAGTAGATAATATATATATTAAGTGCAAGAAAAATGATCAGACAGACTTTCTCTTATCTATTGGGCTTCTACATTATGAAACACTACAAACAACATACAATTACATTTGAAAATGAGGAGGAGAGCAAAAGTAGCCACATGTTTATTACTACACTTACTGAAGCCAGTCTGCCAAGTGCAACTTACAGAGAAATTCTCTCTGTAATTGTATGGTAGAAAACCCATTTGGTTTTTAGTGCCTTCTGTTGGATACAAGAAAACTGTTTTCAGCTACTTTCTCATCCACATGTTTAAGTGGCACAGAGGATGCTCAAGCATAGTTTAAGCCAGATTTTAAAGGAGATTTGGGGACTTCAAGTTACAGTTGATTTCTAATGACCCCGTTTGACACCTACGAATGTTCTTGAAAATCCCTCCAGATACTTTTAGGTAGTAAAACACATTCATAATTTGACCCTACATTTCCCTGACCTTCAAAAGTGAAGATAGGGCTTTTACCAATTTTAAAGATATTTTGCCAAGGAAAATATGTGAAAGTTGACTAACTGTTTCAATCACGCTAATGGGAGACTTAGGCAGACAAAATATCCTTAAAACCCTCACAAGTAGTACACCAGCTCAAATAAAAACCTCACAGTAATGAAAATGATTCCAAGTTAACCCCTTTTCTGCATGGTTTAGCCAGAGCTAGGGGCTGAACACATAAATAAAAATTTAAATAGTTGTCCCTGGCAGACCTGGCATAGGAGGGAAGGCTCCATGTGGAATTGCTGAAACGGGGGCAGGTCCAAGTGTGCACACCTGCCTTTTGGGGAGCATGTGTTTGACTGGCTGAGGTTGTCCACAGCAGGGCAGCAGCTTAAGTAGACAGAGCCTGACAGTTACGCTTGAGCAGACTCACTGATTCTTGTGTTACTTTTAAAGATCATGTTTCCACCTGTTTCTCTGAAGAACATCGGCTCTTCTCTGTGTGTTAACCCTCATTTCTGTGCCAGCAGTTCAGCTGAGCTCTTTGTCTAAGTCACAATGAAAGCAGCAACGACAAAGTACTCCTGGTGGCCAGGGCCACCAGCCCTGGAGTTGACTGCTGAGCTTGCCAGTAGCCTAGGCAAGTCCCCAACCTGCTCCACACCATCCTGTGGGGCAGCTGAGGGACTCCTGAAGAGGAGTTGACACTTGTGTCAATAACACAGAAATGCATGATGAGGCTCTGGTTGAAGAAAAGCAGCCATTGCAGTAGTGGGATGAGGAGGAAAGGGAGCAACTGAGACACTGAAACTGAGACATGGTAACCCCAAAGCCTGGTCTCAGCCTGCCTGGTCCCAAGCTTTCCTGGGCCTGCTTAACATGCTCACTAAATTTCTCCAACCCTAGTTCTCAAGGGTTTTTTAACAAAACCCTCCATTAGTGTACATGGAGTGCTGAAAGCTCATGGTTATCACATGTAAGCCTAAACACAGGGACAGCAGGGAAAGGAGCCTGACACTTGCATATGCAATGTATGTCTCACAAATGAGTAGGCATATACAGTTCTACTAAATCATTGTGGCCTTCAAATCTATTTAAATGAAATCTTGCATAGTCTGTTCAGCTGTTCCTCATAAATCACAGTTTCAGTTAAAAAAATGAACTTCATATTTCTGTTGGGGCTTTGCTGTCCCATAGGCTTATTCCTGGAACTGCTGCAGCTTAAGGGAGTCTTCTCTGAGTAAAAAAAATCCTATCCTTGAATCTAGGGTCTGGAGTCAGACTCTGGAAAGCACTCAGAACTGGGGAGGAGAACACTGGGAGAGGAAGAGAAATGGGAAGGACCCCATATTAAAGCTCTTATACAGAGAAACCAGTGTAATCTGCAGTGCTGTCTTGCAAAGTGCCTGCAGGTATTTGGTAAATGGCATGATCTGATGGGAAGAAAAACAATAAAAAGTTAGAATCAAGCCTTTCTCCTATTTGGAAGAACTAGATACATTTGCCAGCTTTCCCCTCAAACCCAATTTAATGTTTGTTTTCCCTGAAATGCTGGGGTTGTTTTGCGACAGCTGTATTTGCACTTGTCTTTCTCTCTCAGTACTTTACCCTGAAATCATCCCCTGACCTGGTAGAGGCATTCCAAGCCCTGCCCACCTCCCATCTTTCTGCTCAGAGACCCACTGAACTGCCTGAACAGCCTCTGGAAAACTCATTCCTCAGCCAAGAAGAGCTACTTTATTTCCAGAGTCTTCAGATTTATTTGTGCACCTTTACAAGGTTGTCAACACCATTGTGTTGCTCCTTCTTCTGTGATCTTTTGAAGGATGAGATGAGACCACAAATCACTTTCTCTTTGGTTGACCTGAGGCCTTCAGTTTTTGTTCCTTAGTCCAGGTCAGATGTAAAGAGATGAATTGGTCATTGTCCCGAAGGGAGTCAATGCATTTTGCCATGGCAGGACTGTTAAAAAAACCCTTCCAATAAAATAACAGTGCCTATGAAACCGCATCACTAACATACAAGTCTTGGAATCTCTCAAGACCATGTAAAAATCCTGGTGTGCAAAACTTTTTTTTATATGAAACCCAATCCTAGTTTCACAACCACGATGCTGCTTTTCCCGCTGGATTGAATAAGTTGCGTAAGTCAAACGAAATGTGTGTGCAGGAGCTGAGTTGCTGACCTCCTTTGAGAGATTATTGAGTTGGCATGACAGGAGTTCCAAGAAACCATTCTTTCAGGTGCTCTATCCATGGCCATGAGCAATCACTGGTCTGAAGAATTTACAACCATGATGCTACAGCTGTTCCTGTCCTTCATGTTCATGTTGGTAATTTCAAATGATGCTCTGTTTATCATCAGCTTAACTCTTCTTCGCACTTGCCAGTGCTTTTCATTGATTGCAAAATAGCAAAACCTCACCTCTTTCTTGTTGAAAAGGGGGTCCAGGTGGGAGTGCACCAAAGGAAAGAGAGTTTGTCAGATGTCCTATTTGGGGAGAGAGATGGAGCAACTTCTTGCAACAGGTAAGGAAAATGTGGTTACTAAGGTCTTTGAGAATTTTACAGTATTACCCTTTATGAAGATATGGCTCTCTGAGGAGATAAAACAGAAGTAGCATTAATCAGCCATACAAATGGTTGAAAATTAATCAGCCCAATTACAGACAGAGGTATTACAAACATGGCAAATATTGTGTTCTTCTGCAATTTCCATAGATCATAATCTGCTCTCATGGACAGACTCTTTAGCTGCTTCCTTGGTCACTGCAGGAATGTCTTGGTT
The DNA here is from genome assembly GCA_034509425.1 of Eopsaltria australis. Classification (NCBI taxonomy): domain Eukaryota; kingdom Metazoa; phylum Chordata; class Aves; order Passeriformes; family Petroicidae; genus Eopsaltria; species Eopsaltria australis. Next base: position 4,030,751 of record JAVTVJ010000051.1, on the reverse strand, counting down.
GTGATGACTCAGAGTTGCTTCTCTCCAGGCACACCATTGGATTTATTTTTTGCTCTGTTCTGTTGCTCCTCATGTTCTTTGGCCCTCAAACCTGACTCCATAACAGGAAGGACTCAGTCCATAAGCCTTCCACTCTTTGTGGCTTTCAGTGAGAGACATCAGGTGGTCACTCTAGTGGTCTCCCAATTCTCAGTTCTCTGCAGCTCTTTTCATAGACCTCCCACTAAGCAAGTTTCCTCTTTCTCTATTTATTCACCCCCAAATGCCGCCACATAGTCTTAATTAGGTCCATCTGGGAAGCATATGTTCAGTTGCAGTGACTTTGGACCCACATTAAAGGGCCAAGTTCTTCATGACAGAAAGAGTTAGAGACCAGGTCCTTAATGTTCGCAGAAAGACAAATGGTGGAAAGAAGAGTTGTCCTTTTTGCTGACAGTCAGGCATTCTCTGGATGAATATATCCCACTGCTGTCAAATAGGATCAATATAGACGGGTGAGGAGAATTGGCAGCACTGTATCTCTGATGTGCACAGTGCCTTCAGGATCTCTTGCTCAATACCAGTTCTCCTGTCTGGTAGACAAACAGTGGCAAAACAAGATCAAGTCACACAGGCGTGTTCGCCAACCTTGAAGGTTTTCTTTAAAGATTCATCAGACTCCACCAGTCTGGCTCAATTAATAGCTGCTACTAAGGAGAAATCTACTTGTGACTCCTAGGACAACAGGCTCTTCAGACTTGGCATGCTGCTGGAACTTCTTGTGCATCAGTTTCTGCCCATTTCCTCTTATTCTATTGCTTGGCACCATCAGAAAAAGCCTGGATCCATTCTTGACATGGTGCCTTTGGATACTTACAGACATTGATGAGGTCCCCTCTTAGTCCTCTCTTCTCGAGACTGAACAGACCCTGCTCCCTCAGCCTTTCCTCATAAGAGAGATGTTCCAGTCCCTTATTCATCTCTGTCATCCTACACTGAACCTGCTTCAGGAGCTCCATGTCTCTTGTACAGAACTTCTGCAATATAATTATTTTAAAGCAGAGGCTTTGGGTATCTTTAGGAAAGTCTCTTCTGCTGAAATGTACTTGCATTAACATCTCCAGTGCAGGTGGCTGCAGAGTAGTTTCCTACTTCTTTCTAACCTCTGCCTGGAGAGATATAGGCTCTATGATTCATTTGGCCAACTTAATAATCTGTCTTGGAAAGATTTAAGTAATATTCTGGAAGAGCCTTTCCCTCCTTAGGTTGATATTATGGGGTCAAGGAGACTAGTTCAGGGCAAATGAACCCTACCCTGACTTTCTAAACCAGCCTTCGAGATCAGCAGGGCTACATGGATTTTCTACACATCTCAGGCAAGGCATTACCAGGAATGAGTGTCTGGCTTTTCTGACCTCTAACACATTAAAAAGCCTCTCTCTTTGTCTTGGCTTCCCTTAAAAATAAGGTGGAGTGAGGAAGGTGTGAGTTTCTGTGGGACAGAGGGAATTCTTTTTTTCATAGTCATCATTGGATCCATGTAGGTGTTTTCACTAAAAAGTGTGCTTTTAAAGGTCTACAGGTCTCACTTGAAGAGTTTAGCGGATGATGTATACATTACAGCTGTAAAATTTATATCTTGATTTTGCAGCCCTTGGCCACATGAGTTGTCCTACACAGTGTGAAGGGACAAACCTCTGGAACTCCACCCTTTTTTATCAGCTGTAGGACTGGCCATATGTATGGTTAAGAGCCAATCAGTGTGAGTTAGGACTGTGGAATCAACTCCCAGAGAAGTTTGGGAGAAGCCTTTTTCCAGTCTAAAGAACTTTCCTTAGACCAGGTAGGAAAGCAGAGAGGGTAGAAAGTCCTGAGCCCACCCGCAATCACATTTCCTTGTCCAAGAACATCAGATTTTTGGGATATAGGTTGAAAAATAAAAACATCCTATAAGGAGACTGTTTAATAAGTTGAGGCAGCCAAGTATGTGAAAACTCCTGTGATCTTCTCAAGCCTTGTTGGGATTGGCAGAGGAGTTTCCGAAGCACATGGAGGTGGTCAGACACTTAAAAAGGACAGAAGTGCCAAGGGCCAGGTGGAAAAAAATAATCTGCTAAATGTTATCACAGTATCTCTTCTTGGTGAGGTAAATTTCCAGGCACTTGTGACTTACTGTATGGTAACTTCACGTGCTGATTCTAGCCATAAATGGCCTGTTTTCAGACTGTTTCACACTGTTATTCAGTGTGTTTGTCTGCTTCAGGATTTTATGCAATTCCATGTGAACTCATTCCATGCACCACATCCCATCAATATATGTGCTCTGCATCATTTAAACCAGTGCTTTGTGGCATCTTATTCCTAAAAATAACTGTGTAGCAGATAACAGCTTTCCTGTGCCTGCATTGCCATGATTTCTCTACCTGTCTAGAGGCTTACAGAAACAAATGTGTAGAAGGAAGCCTCTTTACAGCTTCTGTGGCTTTTTAAAAACAGCCACAGTCTACTTGAAAGTGATGCTGCCTTAGATAAGTAGTGCAGTGCTCAGCACAGATGTGGTAATATCATATTAACCTCATCAATAAGGTACCAGTTCCCTCTTCACCTAAAGTCTCCATGCCCTGCACATCAAAGACTCCTGTAAGCCTGGTTCAGTATGGACACTGCCAGAGAGTTGCACTCTAAAGGCCCAAATCCCAGTACAGGTGCTACAAAAAGCCTTTCTGACTTGATCTTACAGCACTTTTCTTTATGAATCATCTGCCTAAATCTGCAAGATTTAATTCAGGGGAGACCTGTGGTAAGCATAGACAAGAAAAAATAGTCTCTAATAACTGCAGTTTATAGTTAATGGATCTGTGACAGTTTGTGAGGTTTTAATAAGTTGGTCTAATAAGCTGGAATGGTTTTGGTATTGGTGTTGGTGTAGACTCATAAGCTGTACCATCATTTTACTGTAGTCTATATTGGTTTGTAGGTCTACTGGCAAGAACACTGCCCAGAATGCAAATTTTAAATGATTATTAAAGTGTTGAGAGTCAGTGATGGTATTTATGAAGATAGAATGAATCAAGGAATTCAAGAAGCTGTGAAAGTTACTGGCCTTAAGGAATTTGTGAATTCTCCAGTTTCATAATCTTGATTTAGCACTAACATTTCTCATGCTTTCCTTTTGCAAAGATGAGGCCATCTTACTGAAAAGAACTTTGAGCAATACAGTTCATCAGGTTTTGAACATATACAGAAATGGTACAAATTCAACTGTGCCTTAATAGCATTTAACTCACTCCACGCTCCATATCACATTATGTTTTAAGGTCTGGTTTCTCTGGGTCACAGAGATGAGCTTGAGATCACAACATACCTCTCTCGAGATACTTGCACTGTCAGGATGATGCATAAACTGATCCTTCTCCTAGAAGATAAAACTGGCTGTGTGGATCACAGTGAAATTCACAGGCTCAAATGCCATTCTGGTATTCAGAGGCAGCGCTGCTGGAGATCCGACCTCACCGTGGAAGCTGGTGTTTGCTATTTTCAAAGGGGAAAGCCCGTGCCGTCCAAGACATCTGGCTTGTTGTTGTAAACCTTAAAATTCCAGAGAGTAAAAGCCATTTTCAGGTACTCAATCACAAATCAGATTTGGGGTTATCAGTGTGTACATGTAAGGTTTAGGATACCTTTTAATCTATGTAAACAGTGTGCTCGAGAGCTGCGTGTATTTATGTAGAGATCAAAGGGGTGGCAATGTCTATGGAGAATAAGCAGCAAGAAAAATCATAGGAATGGTAAATGACCAGTTGTGAGAAGGAAAACTTGAAAAACTTTATTCTAGATATGGCAAGTAGGTTGCACTAAGATGTGGCTCTGACATGTGCACATGGGGGTGGCATATCACTCACTGCCTGCAGCCTCTCCTCACTGAGGCTCTCTGCACTAAGTTCTGGGAATACAAAGCAGCTCAACCTCCAGCTTTCCTCTACCAGCAGCTTCCTGCCTTTTCACCAGCTGCTGCCTGCAGCTGGAATTGCGCTGTGCAGAGACATGATGCACTCTCCCATGCCAGGGCTGGCTTTAGCCTTTTATCCTGGGAGCATGACCAGCTGTATGGTCTCTTCCCAGAGCTCCCGCTTTTTCTACTGTCCTGTCTTCCACACTCACACTTTGAACATGATCGAGGGCATGCTGAAGTCTGTGAGGAATTTCCTCTGGCCCTCAGTTCCTTTCTCTGATGGCTTTGGGCTGGTTCTGCTGTGGCCTGAGAATGTCCAGCAAAGCATCCAGCAACCTCCTCATCCACAGAGATCTGCATGCTGCCCAGCTGCCCAATTGCTGGAACAATAATGGGAATCAAGGCAGCAGAGTTGTCTTAGCCCTGTGTAATGTACAGGGCAAGGACCAGACCCAGGGAGAGCAGCCCTGCTCACCTCCACTCAGGCTGTCCAAGTTCTGGCTCCATGAGAAGTGTCAAGGTGAGGGAATAAGCCACCTGCCTGAGGAATAAGAAGCCTTGGTTAATGACTGTGGCACTCCTTAAACTGAGCCTCCTTTAGCACCCACTAGATTCTTTGGATAAAGGCTCCACTTGATTTTCCATGACCATTTGTGTCCCTTCTCCATGCTGCTCTAGCTGCTAGAAGATTGTCTCCTTCACAGCAGTTCCTTCCACAGAAAGCTGAGGGTAGCAGGGCCAGTGTGATGAAAAGCTGCTGAAATGTACTTTTTAATGAGAAAATGAAGTGTTCTCCATTGCGGTACGATTACTATTTTTTTTTCTCAAATTCAGCAAAAAAAGAGGAAACAAAAAAAGGAACATGTGTTCATTTGTTGTAACTGGAGTTTGTGAAATGAGGTCTTCTTGAGAAAGCTACTAAACATTCATTTCAAAGAATACGGACATCTTGGCATCCAAATATTGTAGTGTGTCCAGAATATAATTAGCTCCTGAAGTGGTTTGAACTTGTAAATATGTCTTTAGATCATAAACTGGTCCAGTAGCTATGCAAGCTTTAAAGCTGACTCTTGGAAAAACAAGACTTGGAAGGAGAACTCAAGCCACAATAGACATACCCTGGGACCCGAGAGAATTTTCTCCATGCATATGGTTCATCTATTTACATATTTCACTGTAACCTTTTCAAAACCCTTGTGCCTCGGGCAGTGGATGAGATTACTACTAGAACAATATAGGTAACTGTGGATGGTTTGAACTGTTTAGCTGCCAGTATATATTTCATTCACAATTTAGGCTTTAATTTTCACCAGGCAAGTAAGGAGGAATGAGAAACATCTGCATCTGCGTAGTAACTGTCAGAGGACCTTAGATGCAGCACTGAAATTAAATCTCACCTCTGCAAATGAGGCTGGGGAACACGTTGTCTTTGGGTAAACTGAGGTAAAAAGAAGTGGAATGATTTCCTACAAATAGGCTCGGTGGCAAAAATTGAAAGAAGAACCCAAAAGACACAAAGGATATTCCTGCTTCTCTTTTCTGACTTCTCAAATATACTTTCCAGGCATGAGAGACCCAATTCAGATCAAAAGAGCTGGTCCAGACCATTGCCTAAAACCTAAATAGTTCAAGTCTGTATAGTGCTTTCAAACTATAAAGTACACTGTAAGTGCTAAGTATTATTATTATTACTTTGAATCAAACAAAACCCAAACGTGTTTGAGAGGTTCAAAAATATTTGCTTAACTTTTATGTATTTATTTTAAATTCTGGCTTGACTCTGCGCTTCCTGTTGTCTCCTGGGACTGAAAGTGCAGATACTCCAATGCCACAAGGTGGCTGTGCTAGCAGTATTTTTGAATTGGCTGGAGATGAGGTGCTCTGGAAATCTCACAAAAAAAGCTTTCTGTGAGAATCTCTGCACACAGCTTAATCCACCTGGAGAGCTGTGGGTGAAGAGTTTGCTGCAGGAAAAGCCCCTGCTGAAGGCAGAGCAAGCTGCTGGGGGGCAGCCAGAATGGTACTATACTTTCCCAGCAGGAGCTGAAATTTGGAAGGTAGATCTTTCCAGACCAGGGAGCTGTTGCAAGGGTTTTCAACAGGGCCTAGATGACTTAGGGACATAGTTACCTTTGGTTGCTTCCCTGCATTAAGGGTTTTAAGACTCTCACACAAGCTGTGATCAATGACTCCCTTCCAGCCAGCATATATCTTGGAAAAAGGCTGGGAAGAGCACCATCTGCATGAGACAACTTCTCCTGTAATTAGTCAAATCATCACAAAGTCTATCTGTTTTTCTCATTTGACAGCCGTCTGTTGGGCTCACCTCTGAGGTTCATGTGTTGTTTGAAGTTGGATTGAGTCTATTAACCTCTTAACTGCTTCTGGCCCTACCTGGCAGGGCTGCACGCTGCACTGATTTCCGTGGAATGCCAGAAAAATGTTGGCAAGGGGACAGATGCTGTTGGGACCCAGCAGAGAAGTGGTTAGCCACATGGATGCTGTTCAGTGCAGCAGCCTGAAAGCTCATATTGTGAGAACCACTTCTCACCATGTGTAAAGTCTGACACATATTTCAAAGGAAAGCTTTTAATTGCAATTGGCAGGTCTGCCCCCACGCTGAAAAGTGACTTAATTTTTGACCCCAGTAGCAGTAGGGTCTGTAAATCAGGCTGCCATTGTAGTAGTAATTCAAATAAAAAGCTGCAGCTTTTTGCCTGGACTCCAATGTGGGCTAAGCATGACCTACCAAAATGACTGTAGAGCTACAGACTACAAGTGGCTTGAAATAAGTCATCTTATGCCTCAGTTTCCTCATTTGCAGAACAGGAGGAACACAAATGTCCCTTCTTATAAAGTGCTGTTGAACCTGGAGGGGAACCCCCCTGTTCCAGCTATCATTAATTAGAGTGTATTCAGATGATGGGGGCCACAGACATGCCCTAACTGTAAATCTAGGTCCAGATTTGCACTTAGGCTGAGTTCAGAAGTGTTTCAGCTCCAGGTTTTAATTCAGCCGAGTAATGTCACAGCCAGGATTAAAACGGAGTCTGGGTTACTCAAAAAGTGAGAAGTTCGGAGAAGAAGAATTTGGTTCAGGATTTCATAGCTGTGGGACAAGGGACAACCTCTTTGCCACACAGCAGCCCTGCAGCTGAAGTTTGAGCTGTAGCCCACCTAGCCCTAATTGCTGTGCTGCTCAGAGCAGCGTGTTTTCACTCAGTTTGGCACTCTGCACTCCATCCTTAGGCTCCAGCAAACTCAGTAAAAGCTGGAGACTTCATGAATAGCACCATGCCAATGAGAACTCAGACCCTTTAACTGACAGACAGACCTACTTGCTAAAAGTAGGTTATGGTGTGCTAGAGGTCTAGGAGCCCAGCCTGTCCTGGAGCTTGCACCTTGTCCAAACCCAAGGAGATTTATACCTTGAGTGACTGTGCTCGGTGTTTTGTGGCAAAACAGAGGTGAGGGCCAACACTTCCTGCCTGCTGTCACTGTTGTGATACTTTAGGCAGCCCAGCTAGTCCTGTGCTTCCCTGAGCTGCAGCCTGGTGTAGGGAAACCTCCTGCAAGTGTGAGTGCTCCTGGCCAAGGGATGTGTTCATTTGGAGTCCTCAGGGGCTGCTGCCTGCAGAGCTGTGACTGGTACTGCAGGGCCATGAGTGCTGATTTCCAAGGGCAGAGTACCAGAATACTGGATAATGTAGAGCTGGAGATAGTTTTAGTTTCTCCAGCTTTTTTTACTTGTCTTTTCCAAACCTGTCTGCCAGTCTCTCCCCAGAAATAAAGACACTGAGTAGTATTGTCCATCTGTACTCTGTCTTGTAATTCTTATGCAGTGGAGTCCAGGCACTGGACTCTTTCTCCCACCCTCCCACAGACCATTTATTTTGCACCAGAGGAGGGAGGTAATATGGTAAATATACTGGGATAGACCTGGCACAAAATAATAACTGACTGACAAGAGAATGAGGAGATAAATTCCTCCTAGTGGTCATCAGAGAAAGCTGATGTGATTTTGTCACCATCCGAAGAAGGAAGTAGCAATGCACAGAGCAAGGCAAATGGTCCAGCTGGGACACCTGGACACCACAGTCACTTCCACCAGTGATCAGATGGCAAAGTGAGCTTTCAAGCTACTGCCAAGTATCTTTCAAGCTGTTGTTCCTCCAAGACAAAAAGACCGGCTTTGTGAGAAGCCTATTGGATGATTTTGCTTGATTTTCAGTGTGCAGCACTATGTATATACACATATTCCCCAGCAAAACTCCCCATAAATAACTCCCTGTCAGCGTTCCACTCCAAATGATGAGTCTGCACCAGAAGCACCTTAACTCTCCACTGTGCAGAGCAGGATAGGAAGCTGCACATGCTTGCAGCAGCACTCAGAGCAGGATGGATTACAGCAGGTATTCACTTTGAAGCTGGTGTTTTTCTTCTCTTCTGGCTTTTCCCAGAGCAGCCATGCCAGTAGGCACCTGCTGGATTTTAAAAGGTGCCAGGAAGGACCTGGGTAGGCAGTGTGATTTGGCTGTTAAAGGTAAAGAAATGCCTAAGCCTACACGTGGTTTTAAAATCTGTAGCCGGTGCAGAATTTTGGATATAAAACATTAATTTGTTTTTCATGCATGTGCAAAAAATAGTTAATTTCACAGTAGAGGTGCCAGAAGAGGATGCTGAAGGTGGTGTAGCATCATGGTCTCTGCAGAAGTGGTAGGTTTGTGTGCCAGAGGTGCATCCCAATTTCCTTGTCCAGGGCAGTGGGGCTCTGAGATGCCAACAGGCATCACTGGGAGCACTTTAGAACTGAAACTTTGCTTTTTGTCCTTTTGTGTGGAGTCCTTCTCAAAGACTAGGTCCAGTTTAATGGTCTCTCAGGAGCAACCAGAGATCATTCCTACCAGTTGCTTATGTGAATGCCATATGCAGGAGCTGAAGGACATAATATTTATTTGTGATAAATCCTATACAGTGACAGTACATGAGAAGAATATGAGCTTAATTTTCTTAATAAAAATCTGTGAGTCCACGTGAGAAAGAAAAAATATTTTCAGTTAGGAAAGTCCAACTCTGCATGGTGCAGTTTTATTACCATGATCACCCTTTCAGTGACTTAATTCCATGGTTTACAAATGTGCTAAAAACCAAATAAATGATCTAAACCATATCGAACCACTTATAACTCGCTGAAGCTTTTGTGAAAAAGCTGACAACCAAAAAAAATCCCCGTTGAAGGGTTCCAATAAAAAATTCCACCAAAACAAGGAATTAAGGTCAGTGTGGACAGCAGCCCATTAAATCACTGCAGCAAGTATTGCTGTTGTGATGAGCACCCTAGATAAGGTGTGGGTACTAAAAATAAGCCAGAGTTCCTTGAATAGCTGTTCAGCATGTAAATGATTTAGGAGAGAAGCTACATTTATTAACTTGTTTGTTATAACAAATCTGGTATGACTTCATGTTAAAATGTTGGCGGGGTGTAATTCTTCTCTAGTTGGATACACTGAAGTTTATATGAGAGGCTGAGCTTTTTGGGTTTGAGCTTTCATTATCCTGCATGCAATTGTAGCTATGCACTGACACCACTAGGACGATAGCAATGATTTAACACGATAGTAATAGCAATGCAGTCAAAGCTCTGTCAGAATTTCCATTTTAAACTCTGTTTGTTTAGAAATAATATTTCAACCAGTTAAAACAGCGTCAAGCACAAACTTGGCATTTGCAGTCAGCCTGGATGCCTGGATGTAATTACTTTCTTCTATTAAAAAAAAATAGTATCTTGATTTTTTCATTATTTTGAAAATAATTTTTTTCTTTGTTGTTGTTCTTGCTGCCATTGTCCAGATGAAAGAAGTTTAATCTCAAAAAACACGGCTTTGCAACCACACTGTCCATAAAGAAAACAAATTGCTTTTGGCATTAAAAACGATGAGCAATTTAGGCCTGGACGAAGATGATGCTGAGGCCTGGGGATCAATGGGAGCTTTGTTATCCACGCCATGAGATGTGAGAGCAGCCCTGTGCTGTGGGAGATGGGAGATCCGAGCTCCTGGTATGCACCCCAGTTTTACCTGATCCATCTGTCTTTCCCAGGGGATGGAAAGGAGCAGGAACTCCCCACACCAGGAAAAGGTTTTGTCTGCACACCAGTGCTGCACCCCTAAGCTCAACATGCAGCTGGTTTGGGTATGGAAATCATTCCTGCTGCTCTTCCTGGACATATCAACAAAAAGATAATTCCCAATGCAGAAAACAAGCTTGGAGATGGTGTGACTATGGGGTCCAACCCACAGCATTATTCATAATGAGATAAATTCAAATTCTGAACTGGAATCTGCTGAATTTTTTTGAAAACTTCAGAATTAGCCCAACCTTTCAAGGATATATCTAGGATACATTCCCAGACAGGAAAAAGAACAAAACCTTACATTAAAATGAAGCCCAGATTGAGAACACAAATCCTTATTCAAAGGATAAAAACCCAATGTGGTCATACCTTAATTCAAGCATTGGAAACCCCACTCAAGACTACACTCACAACAAAACCAAATGCATGAAGGAAAAAAAGAAAGGCAAAACCACCCAGGCGACATTAATCCTCTCTGAAATCAAGTCAGACTGCTATTTCAGAGTTTATGACCTTAAATGAGAATGAATTGATATTAAAAGCCTCATTGCTTTTTAAAAATGTGCCCCCCTTTTCCTTTTCCATGTGCCTGGACTTCAGGGAAGAATTAAGGCTCTTCAGGTGCCTTGAAAGTATTTACTACCTCTGACACATAACTTTAATTTTGATTTACCAGAGTTTAAAAAGTCAGTGCAGAGCTGATTGCAACAACTGTGTAAGGAAATGCACAGACTTTGAGCTCAGATGACTCATTTTTATGCTTGATTTGTGATTTAGCAGCAGCATATTAAAGTGGTGATACTTCTAAATGCAACTGGAATATTTTCTTTTCATAAGGCTGTTTAATATATAACAAAACACCATAGAAACAAGTGGGAAGCTTGTCTCATTGATTTTAACGGGAATTTGTTTCCCAAGAAGAATTTGCTGGTTCAGTATTTTCCTAGTTGTGCAAAAACAATTTGCATGGAAAATAGATTTGACTTACTTGGGCTTTTGATGCTTCACAAAGAGGGAAAAACATATTCTTCAAAGAGCCAGCAGCCCTTTGCTGTGATGACTGCAGCATTTGCAGAGTTGACAGCATTCACAAAAGCAGGCAAGTGCCTCAGATCCCATGGTGGGACAAACAGCAGGAGTTTTTGGGAGGAACTAACCCTGGTCCTCTCTTGCACAGCTGGGCAGGCCAGGGCTGCAGGCACGTGTCTGGAAGGAGCTGAGCTTGGGCATGGGTGGGAGACACCAAAGGTGTTTCCATCCTCCTCAGCCCCTGCTTGACCATTCACATTGAACGCACACCCAGGAGAGTCCTGAGGAAATCACGGGGACCATTTCCCTCCCTTATTTCAGACCACCCCAGCACACACCTACTCCAACAGTGCTCTAAGACTTGGGATTTGGGTTGAAATACTGACACAAACCGCTGAAAAATTTCAGGGCTTCCAGGTCAAATTTTCGTAGGAAGAGAACGAAGCTGTGCATCATAGTGACACTGCGCAGTATTGTGTAACACTCTTTGGAATGAAACCTCCTCTCGGCCCTGAATTATGTGGTTCCTGATGTGTTTCGTGAGAGTCACATCTTTCTGTGGACAGCTCTGGCAGCAGCCACACTGCTGCCTCTTCTAACCAGCATGTCAAGCCCCATCCTGCTGATATCTGTGGACTTATGGCTTCCGTCCATCCCTCTTTCCCTTCCTGCCTCCCCAGACAGAGACACGACCTTGACTGTGTCCCACACCTACAGCACATCTACAGCTTTCCTGGTGCCAGCTGGCTGCAGTTTCCTCCTCAGTGTGTATTCACTCATCCTTTAGCTGAGTAAGGACCTCAGGCAAATACCAGAGCCTGGTGGAAGCAGCTTTCCCTGAACACCAGTCAATTTGGTCTCCTCAATATATGCTGGCACCATCCCTCATCCCTTGCTGGAGCTGAGCAGCAGCCCTGGGATCATTCCTGCCCATTGCAGCCCCAACTGTTCCCGTGCACACCCAGGACATCAGCGTGGTCCCCTCCTTCTGTTTTGAGGACAAATCCACCAAGTGGAATGATACTTCTCCCTGTGGAGCCCCTGTTCCCATCCACTGACATGGCTGACAGCACTACTCCCAATTTCCAAGGGGCTCTGGTTTTAAACAACCCTTCTTTTCATTATAACTTCTTTTATTTAATTTAAGACTTAGCAAATGACACTGATGTGGGCAGGAGCAGATAAGATGGGCAGAACTTCATAACCTTTGGACTTATTTCAGATTTGCAAGTTGATGAAAATCCTGGGGGAGCTTTTCCAATATTGTTTTCATACTCTGTGTAACTGGAAAAGTGAAATTCTTCTGAATGAGCAGGATGAGGAAAATACTTAGCTCTGACGATGCTGGGAAAATTCTGGGGTTATTTTTATCCACGCATATAATTGCTGGTCGGAAAAAAAAATTGCCTCAAGTGTTCTGAATATGTGAATTTCTTATCTTCTGTTAGAAAACATAAGCACTGGCAGGAGAAAGCAGACTTTCTTCATTAGTGCCAGAATATTTAACATAGGTTCCTCAATATGGGAAAAAGTAGTCAGAAGAAAAACAAGAAAAGTCATTATCTGGTTTTTTCCCCTTTTAATAACCTTTTCAGTAGCACAATGCATTCAAAGCTAGGCACATTCCCCTTAGTGCAATATGGTCTCAAGACATGATTTAGATGGAAAATTTAAGTAAGATTAATGCAATTTATTATCCGCCAGGATATCCCTACAAACCACACTGCTTGGCTGAATTTTTGATTCTCAATCTAATATTTCAGATGAGATTTCCAGATGGGTGTCTTATTCCTCTATTAGTTTAGTGAGGGTGATATAGAGTTTGTAAAACAGGAGAGGTTAAGCTAGTTTTAACACTTGATTAATCATTTAAATTACTTTGTTGCTGTTTGAATCCATTGACTTTTGTTTACCAAGCAACTCCCTGAAACCCAAAGCCAACAAAAACGGCAGGCAGCCTTCCAAGTTGTTAATTTATTCAATGAGTTCTTCAAAGGAGTTCTAAAAGGGGAAAAAAGGAGCAAATTTATAGTTGCATTGAAAGCGTAGAGCAATTCTTGTTCATTGCTTGCTAAAAATGTCTAGGTTTTTATGACTCAGAAAAAAAGCCAATATTCAAATATGCTGGCCAGCTCCTGGAGACATATATTTTTTTAAGCAAATCAAACAAGTGCTTAATAGAGCCTGACTGCATGTTCATGCAAATGCTGATTGAAATAAAATCAACTCGTGTGACAAGCCACACATTTCTCTGCTTTTTATGTGCAAATGTGACTTCATCTGAAGTGAGATTCTGTTCCCCTGCAGGAAAATTCAGCGGGAGCAGAATCAGGCCCGTAGGAAGTCAAGAGCACAGGGACAAAGCTTTTTCAAAAGCAAGTATGAATGGGTGATTAAAAAGCCCCCTTCAGTTACACAATATACATGTGTACAGCTTGCAATTGTCCTCTGGGGAAAGGGGAAAAAAAATCCAAAGCTCTAAATCACGAAAAAAAGTCCGGCTTTCGATTCTGCATATTACAAAGTCCGAGTTTGGTAAATTGATTACAATTTCTTTACAGAGACCTATCAGGAATAAACCACTAAGTCTTAGACATAAATTTGAATTCCAGAGTCTCCAGCTAACCCAGCTCATAAATGAATTCCTAAATGCTGACTGTGCCAGAAGACCCAGTGCTGCAAAACCACTTGGCAGAAGCCATTAGTTTCAATGAGATGAACTGCTCTATTTAGCTCTCATTCAAAACTTTACAGAAATGCCAGATTTCCATAAACACAGGTTTCCTTGAATTTCCAGGGCTTTGATTAACTGGTAGATGAGGGTGTCTTACAAATATAGATTTGTATGCAGAGTTCAGCTCAGAAAGCAAGAGAGACTGGAAACAGACTATAGGCTTTTCTTTCTTTCTGACTTTTTCTCTTCCTGAACTAACAGAAAGAAGGAAAACTCCTTTAGAATATTTTGGAACTGAGGCTTTAATAATTAATAATTACTCTGTGGTTTAACAATGTTGTGGATAATTTTCCTGCCATTTATATCATTGTGTGTTAAGCTTTTTATGACAGATTAATATCCTTCAGCTTTTACAGTATGGTTTTAAAGTACTGAAGTAATGAAAGACTAAAAGAAAAAGAAAATCTTACTTTTTTCCTCTTAAAAGAAATTAATTTGTGAAATCTGCTAAAGGAAAAACTGCCTCTTTTTTCAAGGGACATTTTAATTTTGCTTTTTCTTCCTCTTCTCTGTACTTTTTGTGACCCACCCATCAGTCAGTTGTGTGTTGAGACTAGCAATGATTTTTGATACATTTAAATTTATGTTTATGCAGGTTAGGTGATGAGCAGATCTGGTGGATTTTTTTTTTGTTTTGTTTTTGTTTTTTGTTTTGTTTTGTTTTGTTGTTGTTGTTGCATTCTGGGTTTGGGGCCAAGTTATGGACCAATGACTTTTATAGCCTGGATGTAGGAGCACTAAAGGTTAGAAGATCAAGTCCTGCTTTCTCCCTCATCTCACTTTTTCCCTCCACCAGCAATGTTCCTAAAAACACATAATCTCTATAGTGCTATAGTGATCATCATAAATCTATGAATAAATGGTACCACTAGCAAGAGTGCAAGAGCAGCACAGATAATAATATGCAACTATGGTTTATTAACCTTAAACCCTCTTAAATCAGTCATGGAACCATAGCAGCCAAGAAAACTATTGTGGTCAAGCGCCATGAACTCCAGCTTGCTTTTAACACCAGGAATATTTCCCCTCTTCTCCGGCTTTCCTACAACATCTCTGCTCCCAACCAGAGTTTCTGCAATAAAAAATTGTAGTTTATGTGCCTGTTTTTTGGTTAGGCTCTGAGAGACTGATTCAGCATTTTTAAATTTATTTTTTTCCCTTTTTTAAGGAAAGCTTTGGCTGCGTGGGTGCTGAGCCACGGAGGCTGTGTGTGGCCCCGCGGCTTGGCGCCCACACAGTCCAGTCCTGCTACAGCTGGCAAAAACTGCTGGGATTTCAGAGCTGCAAAGCACTACGTTGGGCCTTTGGCATCACCCCACCCTTCCTGAGCACTGCCTTTGAATAAGCCCTATCCTTTGGCCATCTCTGGAGAACGGGCTTCCCAGGGCATTCTGCTTGGCCGGTGAATGAAAAAGGTTGCTGAAGCCCGTACGTGCAGAAATAAATGTGGTCTGGCTTTTCACTGAGAATTCCCCTCGTTTGCTGTTGGCTTTTCCTATGGGACTTGCAACCAAGAAGCCGAGTTTGGGTGTAGGTGATTGACAGGGATTGTTGTGTTGACAGAGGTGGATTCAGGCAGAGAGGAGAATGCTGCCACCAGAGAAACCAAAGCAAGCGCAGCAAAATCAACAGAAAACCGAAGGCAAAACTAAAGAGCATTAAATTAACCAAAATATGCAAAAAGATGCTAAGAAGCTGAAGACCTGAAAGGAACTGGGAAAACAATGAATGATGAAAACGAGAGCTGTAATATGAGGATTTCAAGAACTACAAAAATGAGCTGCGAAGTTTGATCTCAAACAGAATGGAAAAGTGATGTTTATAGAGCACTTAGAGCCATGACATGTATTGGAATACAAAATCCATGCCTCAAATATTCAAACTTCAGTTTGGGATAAACATAATATCAAGTATAAATTTCAATTTGACTATTGAAACTACATGGTCCTTTTTACCAAGGAATGACTGGTGAAATAGAAAAAAAACCCCTAAACCCCAAACCCCAGAGATAATTTACTACTGTTGTATTATTTCTCCTTACAGAAAAATCTAACAGGAAGAAACCACTGAAACATAGTTTAGGTCTGAAGAACCATGTTTCTTGAGTATCTGTAAATCTATGAACATCCGGCTGCTTTGACTGGTTTCTGGGAGCCCTAAAGCCCCAGCTTTGATGAAAGGCCACACACAGATCACAGACCCTGCAGGAGAAACCTTGCCTTGGCATGGCACAGAGGCTGTCTGTCCATCTGAGACTCAGCGTCTGACAGCCAGCCACAAACCTTGTCTTTCGTAAGAGAAATGGACTGAATTTTCTTCTGTTCAAACAGCCAAAGCAAGTCCTGCTCCTGTAGCCAGTGTTCTGGTGTGCAGAGGACCAAGACTGGGGGATCTCTCACAGTGCCTTCCCCACCTGGGCAAAACACAAACCTGGGCCTCCTACAGACCCTGGGAGCAACTTCAGCAGAGATGCTGAGGTTTGTTGTGTGAGAGTGGGGCTGATCTAGGGGCCAAAGAGCAAAGGCACATGAGGGAAAAGCCTAAGCCCCATTCTGAGACCTGGCTGCACATTTTCCAGTGCAAGCTTCCCTCATACTGCAGTGCTACAGGCAGGCTTGTGACCATAATCTGTTATGAGCAGCCAAACCACTCTCTACATTGTGGAAGTAATGAGTATTGAGGGGGTCTTTGGAGGAGTTTTGAGAAAAGGTACAAATTGTGCTTTTCACCGAGCAGAAATGTGGGATACCATCATCACAGTATTTAGTACATCATCTATACTATCCACAAGTGGCATAGGCACCACAGAACTTCCTTGACAAAGATTTTGTGTCTCCCCAGGATTAGGAGGCTTGTGCAGAACGGAGGGAATGGAGAATAAGAGAAAGGCAGAATTTGCAGCATGTAACACCAAACAAGCCATTCATCCACTTTGTGTGTCAAATCTTGTGCCTTGCCAGCTGCAGTCTCTCCCAAAATTAGGGAGAGATGCTGATGACAATAGATGGCTTTTATTGTGGAAGTGCACCAAAACTGGTGGAGTCCCACATGTATGCAGGTGTGCAAGAACAGAGGCATATGCACGTACACACAGAGGTGAAAATCCATCAGTGGGGCACTTGTTTGAGAGGGGGATCCAGCTCACTGTTTTAGGAGAGGGGTGGGGATGTTTTCACATGTAACTCACTCTAAGCAAAAAATGTCTCAGTAAAATTCACACAAAATTTTATGCATTTATGGTTCCTAATGGAATAAAAATGGTTCCTAATAAAATAAAAAAAGGGAAAAAAAGAAAGAAAACCATGATTTTCAGTTTTTCTTGCGCGTTTGAGTACATGAGGAATTCTGCCAAGAATTTTTATTTCAGATAACAGATTCCAAGACCCCATTATCAGTGTGGAGGAATTAATACCCTCTGTTCGTGTTTTTGCCAAAACCAAATGTGGAAAATGCTCAAACAACACCTGTTTCAGTTCTACAGCACATACACTTCTGCTTGCCAGCTCCCTAGCTGTTAAAATTAGTTAGGGGATTTCTGATACTTTTTTTTTTCTATTTTGTTTTATTTTTTCAAGGCAGTTGCAGGACACCAGTAGCAAGGGTATGTGGTTAGCTCATAGGGATGTGAGAGGGAAAGCAGAAACACTTTAAAACTTCAGCAGCAGTTACACAGAGGAAGATTTGGCTCTCACATTGAATGCTAGTTCTTGTGAGGGTGCTGTGTCCCTGCTGTGGGCATCAGCGGGGGAATGTGAAGTTACTCTGCTGATCCAAGTGTGTTTGCTCAATTCGCTTTTGAGGTCTTGCCTGATGAGGCTCAGCACAGCACCTGGGGATGTCCATGTTGTAAAGAAGGACAGAGAGAGGTTTTTTTGACAGAAATGCTCAGTGTAAGAGACAGCAAGGTTGATGACAAGTGCTGGTGTCATTCAGATGCTTTAGGGAAAAGGATGCTTCTGGAAATGCAGCTGCAGTGTTCATTTCAGTGCCCTCCTGTCTCCTCAGGAATGCAAACTTGAATTTAAAAATTACCCTGGTATTATACCCCCAGGCTCTTGTATAATTCAAGTGGATAATTCCCCCATTAGCACCTTGGAGTGCTGCTCAATTCTCCTCTATCCAGCACTGGCTTTCCACACTCAGAACAAGCAAGTGAAATCTCCCTGGTGAGCAGATTTGAACAAACTCTGTTCCACATTACGTAACAACCAGGACTTGTTTGGTCCTCCCCCTAAAAATTTCTATAAAATGTGCACTGTCTATAAAATCTGCACTACAAAGAAAGATTATTATATAGCTACTTTTTAGTTACCAGTAAATATTTTTGTCTCTGTTACACAGATTTCCTGGTTTAAACTTACAATAAAATCTGGTTAAAGATGCAGTGAAATGCACAACATGAAGAAAAAATAGTAACTAATGAATTAGACGTCATCTACACTACATTAGCACAATACATGATAAAATCAGTATTTCTGCTGCAGAAATGATGAGTAAAAATAGCTTCTGATAAAAAATAACAACTTTCCCTGGATTTTTTAAAAAATTATTTTAAAAAAATTGTTGTCTTTAGTTTGCTATGTAATGTCTGCTGGAAATACTCCGCTCTCTTTCACTTTTGTTTATACTTATATTATTCTTAGAATTTTCACAATGGTACTGTGATTTACCCTCTCCTATGGGAGAGACCTTTTGCAATATTAAAATCAAAACACAAGGTGCCTCGTGCCCTCCTCCACAAAAAATCCCTGCATGTTTTCTTTGCATTGTAAGCAATAATAAATGTAATGAGAAAACTTCATGATTCACAGGTTATGCAAAACTCTTACACAGAAATTTACTTTGTGCTTAATGAAAAAAAGCATATTAAACTCACAAGTCTGCTAACTGTGAAACACTGAAGGAAAACTGGGACGCATCAGTACAACAATATTAAAAAGGTAATGAATACATATTTTTGCAGAAGGGTTTTCAAATGGTATTGGCATTTGAATTCAGGAAGTTCAGATCTAAAGAGCAGTTCTAAGAGCCAAATGCAAACTAATTTGCATTCTTTAATGTTTGTTCCTCAAACAAGCAGGTGTTTTCCTATTTTTTTTTAATTTTAGAAATGGGATCCCACTGTGTCTTCAATGACTCTGCACAATGGTTGATTTAGAAATATCCAAGGGATAGTTTAATTGCCATTGTAGGCTAATGAGTTTGGGGCTGGGTGGATGATATTTTTTGCAGATATTTAATAGGCTGTATAAACATCTTGGCTAGTTTTTTCTTTCCTGAAGCAGAAAGATTTCAGCAGTCAGCCACTTCTCCTGACTAATCAACAGAGGAGTTTAGAGCACCCCACCTCCCTGCCCATGCCCTTGATGGTGACTGCTTTAGGGCCCTGATGTTTATTTGGCTCCTTACACCATTCAGTACTTCACATGCTCTATTACATTGTGTAATTTTTGAAAGCCTAAATGTAATGTAGTAGTAGTCAAAAGCCTTAAAATGCCTCTTATATTTATGCAGTCATTTTTATCAAGCAAGTTTATAATCTCACCAGAGGATGTAATCAGATCTGTCCAAGGAGACTGATGTTCATAAAACAATGTTGGCTAACATTATTTCTTTTCCAGGCTTTTACTTCTTCTTTGATTATATCTTGTGTCAGTTTTATTCCTGGTTCTGCAATTGGAAACCCACAATAACAGTGCTATAATGTTTCACAAATCTGCTCATGGTCAGCTCTCCTGTTGATTCAAACTGTGAGCATTCAGCTTTTTTATATTCTTCTTTTTCCCCATGTATCCAGAAGTTATTTAAGTAATTTAGGAATACTCTCAAAAAATGTGTGTAGAACCAAAACAGGACACTATGTGCTGGCATAGAGAGATGAGTTATGGCAGAAAAACAATTTACCACCCACCCCTTGACAAGCTGCCTGTGCATTGTGACTGCGATGGGGCTATCCTGAGGTTAGAGCTACACCACACGAGCAGGATGAGTTCTCAGCTCCAGCATTCCAAGGTGGTTATAGCACTTTGCCTGAGGAATGGCAACTTCTTTATGGTGTTGCCATGGCATTGTGTTGAATCTGCAACAAGGGGTCATTTACAAAAATGGGGAGCAGGCTCCTAAGTCCTTTAGGTTCATTGAAATTGTGTCCACCACCTCATTCAGTGATCCAAACTCACACAGACACACAGACACAGACACAGACACAGACACACACACATGTGCAAACACTCTTTTTTCCATTGCCAGTCAGTCAGGCTGTGTAGCATAAAGCTCTGGTAGCTCTGCTACTGAGCAGGTATGTCCACGAGCCAGCAGAGCACACCCTACATTAGCTGTACAACCAGATGGCTCCCAGAGCTCTGCTGCATGAGCATCATGTTTATCAGAGCTGTGAAAATCAAAATAGTACTTTTAAAAATCCTATTTCCCTTCTTTCCTGGCTATTTATGCAAACAGCATTTTGAAAAACACACAGAAACTAGTCTTTCCTGGCAAAAGTGCTGGAGTTTTTTATATTCTATTGGTTCAGGAATGCTTTTGCACTTAACACCTCCGTGAACTTTTTTTTGTGACACAATATCTCATCTGGTAGGTCCATTCTGAGATGGCTGGCTGGCGTGCCAAATACAAGCTCCAAACCCTATCTTCCCCAGGTGCTAAATTACCTTTCCTGATAGTCTGAGCAAAATCTGGGAGGTGTTTGGTTTAGGCTTGGATGGTACACTCAGATTCCAGCCATTCCCTCTTCCGGACACCCAATAGCCCTGTGAATATTCCAGAATGATAATGTCAGTCCTGAGCGAGATGTGGTCTGAGAAAGTGCTTTTCCCTGCATTTCCGCTGAGCAGAGATCAAATGTGGATGTTGTTGGGGAAAAATAAAGAGCAGAGGTCTGTGTGGAAACCCAGGGTTGTGGATGTGCTCAGGCCACAGCTGCCTCGGTGTGTCACCTGCTGGAATGGGACAACACAACTTTGAGCATTCACTTGAGCCCAGCCTGTACTCTGGCGCTTCATATACAACTGGTTGTGACTTCCACCAAAATGCAGCACAGAGGCTGGGAATGCCACCAGCAGAGCATGAGCTTAGCCAGGACAGCTTCAGCTGGCAGCATCCTGGTGAGGGGGCCCAGGTCTCTGCCCTTTACCATCCCTGCTCTCTGCCCCAGCCCATGCACTCAGCAGCGCTGTCCTTCCCCTCCTTGGCACAGGAACCTCAGGCCAAACCTTGTGCCAGGTACCCTGAATCATCCAAACATTACCAGAACCCAGCGCTGTGGGTCCATTCCCATCTTCTTGGTGGGAAGAGATGAGATCAGTGCCCCTCAAACAGCAGCTCATCACCACTACCTGGGCATCTGCCCTGATCCTCCTTGCAAAAAGAGGAGATTGCTTTGCTTTAATTCTTGGTATTTTGAGCTCTGTTTTTCTTTCACTGGTGTTTCATGCTCTGATACAGACGTATTTCTCCGGAAAAGCTCCTGTGCATCAGGAATTCTGTTTTCATTTATGACCTTAAGGGAAAACATCTGTTGCTGTTGCTCTCTTGCCATTTGTCTTCAGCTTTCCTCATAACTGTTGTTTTACTTGTGGTATCATCGTTCTTTCTGTATCCCCACTATCTTTCTGCACTGTATCTCCCTGTCTCTGTGATAAGTCACATGCTGGTGTCAGTGTTTTCCGGGACAAAGTCAAATTCTTTATTTTTAGGAGGTGTTTAAGTTAATCTCTTGTCTGTTACTGCTCTTTGGGGTTTTAATGTTCTATTATCCTGTTCCAGATTAAATTTTCTCATCTGAAATAGTCCCAGAGAGATAACGTGCCTCAAAATTTGAATTCTGTTGTTTTTCTTTACAATGGAGAATTGCTGGACTTTCTCTGGCTTGTTTTAGCGTTTTTTGCTGTATTATTGGTGCCTTGGTGATGTTTGTTAACAGCTGTTGTAGGAAAATACTGTAAACAAGACAGAGGCCCAGATTTATCTGATTTATTCTGTCTCCCTAAGTGCCTTGTCATTGTTTTATAAAGCCAGTGGGGAGAAAAAGAGGACAACTGAGATCTTAAGTGAGTGAATTTGTCCTCACTTCTCTTTTGAATAAACCACCACCAAATTGCACAGTGAGGCTGTAGCGCAAGCGTGCTCCTCACTGAGGCAATTCAGGAAAGGGTTAGAGCTAGATGAGTGTCAGTCAAACCACAGAGGGAGGATATAACCCATACCAAGGGTGCCACTGAGGGGCTCATCAGCACAAATCCCTACAGAATCTTTCCTCTGTGTTTTATTCCAGTAAAGGAAGAGCAGGGAAACACAAAGACAGGAGGCTCAAGATCAGTTTGGGTCAGTTCTGTTCTACATTTAAGTGACTTTACTTGACATTAAATGGTGAATTCAATGCAATTCCTTGACATCTTAGGTGCTACCACTGAGATATGAACAAGCCATGTACACTGAGATGTTGTCTGGGCTTTCAGTGAGTGACACAGACACTGATTTCTTTTCCAAGCATGTTGCGAAAGGCTTAATATATTTAAGCTACAATTGTCAGTGCATGAAAAAATCAGATTCTCTTGAAAGATTATTATTATTATAGTCTCTGAAGAATAATGTGGGCAAGCATGGTGCTTCTCTATTCCAGATAGTAAAACATAGAAATTTGGTTTCAGGATGTGCAGTGCAACATTTTTAGATGCACAGGCCTTAGCTGAGTATAAACAAAAAAACCACATTGCTTGGAATAGACAACATCAATATCACAGATCTTTGAGAGATCAAGAGTAATGACAAGACCTTCCAAGACAGCTCATCTGCAGGTCTCTGCACATCCCATATTCCCTTCAGCTGTCTACCATTTCCTCAAACTAAAAAGGACACTTGTTCTTTTCTGATCACAGCATCCTTATAAAAGGTAAAATTTACAAACCATGTTGTGTCTGTTCTACAAGGGGAATTGTCAAACTTCACACTGCAGTGGCCTTTCACTTCTGGATGAGCTGTAGGCTAAGATTTGGATTTTGTCTTTGAAAATGAGCAGAGGCTTTATATGGGGTTTGAACTCCTGCATGCTCCAGTCTCAGGGGCTCTTTTGCTGAGATCAAATGCCTTGCCAGGCTGGTTTTCATGTTATTTCCATCACTAGATGCTGCTTGTGCTCTGCAGGCTCCCTCTAGTTTTTAATTCCACCCAGGAGTCAAAAAAAGGATTAGATTCTAGTGGAAATCTAGAAATGCTCATGTCAGTCCCTTTCTTCCTAAAGTTACGAGGAAAAAATGACAGATGCTACTGCTGAGACACAAGCCAGTCTCTGATCTGAGTATACAAAATGTTTTTCTAGGGACTTCTCACAGCCTTTATACAAAGTCTTTTCAAATTTCAAGTGTAAGTTGTGAATAAAAATACTTTTCTAGATTTCCTAGATGGAAAAAAAAAAACCCTTACTGTAAATCTCTGATGGCCAATCCTTTTCTCTCTCATAGTTCAGCAGAATTCCACCTGAGTGGTGTAGCAGAAAAAAGATCCCAATTTTATCAAAACAAACCTATGAAACTCTTTTAAAGGTTTTAAAACTCTTTAAAGGGGAGAGACACCTGCATCCACTCAAAGAGCCCCAGCTGAGTTAAAGACACAGATTGTGTATTGTGGAAGCTCAAGCCAAGCAGTGAATGATGAAAAACCCCCTCATTTAATTTCTTGGCTTCTGCAGTCTTATCAGAGTGTTCTGCCCAGCAGAAATGAGCCCTGTGAAAAATGTATATCCCAAGTTCAAATGTGCAGTGTAAAACAATATCTAAAAGAAGTTAATTCCATTGCTTGTTCCTTAAATAGTTTTCAGTGCGAGAGATGGTTTTATAATCATGTGTCTATGATCAGAGACTTTTGGATAGACACCAAATCAAAACATCAGCAAAGAGAATGGGGTGATGTGGAAAACTGATTTATTCATGCAGAGTCAATAAAGTAAGCATGCAGTAGCTGGATTGTAAATAGCCCTGTGGAGAAGATTTATAGAACTTAACATGGGGAGACAGGCTTATCCCAGTTAAAAGCACATTTTGACTGGAAGAACCCTTCACCATGTTTATAAAACGGGGCCTTGCATGCAAGATGTAACCTTAGGCCTGTGTGAATTTGAAATGGGCAAACAATGTCATCTGCAACCATGTTTTTCATCTCCAAAGTGGAAAGTTAAAATTGACCTGAAAATATAAAGAAGGAAGATAAAAATTCTAAGCAAAATAATTCTAGGCCTCAACAGGAATATGTACAGTGCTTAAAACTTCCCTTTGCTCCAGATTGCTGTGTTTATAAATCAAAATTATATGTCCAGTGGGGAAAAGGGAAGTAAAACTGTTTCCAAATGAAAAAAGGACAAGTGATTCATTTCTCTTAAAATCATAATTGAAAATACAGAATGTAGAAATGCTCTTGGTTTGCTCTTGTTTTTATTTGTAACTTTTGCTTTGTTGCAGTTAATATGATCAAGAGACTGAAAAAGAAACCATTTAAAGAAACCATTTACCACTATAAATCTTTCAACTATTTGAAAAATAATACACATTGCAGGCTTTCTGCACCCTATAAAATAGAGCTTCATCTTTACCAGGGATAAATGCACTTCCTTCGATTTCCTGATAGAACAGGCCCTTCCAGTATTTCATTTATTAAACAAAAAATATCTTTATTGACTGTAGTGTATAAACAATTCTGAGGAAACCCTAGTGAAATCTAATGAGGTATTTCCCTTTGCAGCATGACAAGGTTCAAATATGTGCATATGTGCAGTAAGGAAAATAAAATTGACTCTGACAATCAGATACCCCAGCGAGCTTCTATCTTTGCAACAAATGTCCTCTAAATTCCAATGTGCTTTGACAATCACCATTTATTTCAATGCATCCTCCCCAGACACTAATTCTTGAGAGCCAAATTCACGTCTCGTGGAAGTCAGAGGGAGGTTGGCCATAGGTATCAGTGTTGGGAAGATTTGATCCTTGCTATGTTTAAAAGCAATCAGATGGATGCAAAATGAAAGGAAATGAATGCGTTTACCCCTTGAAGTTCCCAGGACATGGAAAAAGCATATGTCTGGTATTTTTGTTTTGGAGCTCTCACATGCTGACAGAATAACAGCAAGATGCCTCTTCAAGGCCTTCACAGGCCATTGAGGGGTGCACACAATGATCTTCCACTGCCATAAGTCAGATTCAGCTCCCGAGGTATGACATGCCCTTCTGATAGTAAAATAATGTTCCCAGGAGTTCATCTGTGCTAGAGACTCTCCTAGGGTTTTGGCTAGACATGGAATGGAGATTCTTGGATTTAAAGATGTGCTGCAAACATAGCCCATTGCACCAAGAGGTGGATAAGGCTCCCTCATGGATAGGGGAAACTTAAAAGCAAAAGAAAAACAGAACTGTTGTGGGCATCTCTGGACAAAAGGGGGATACTACGTATGAAATGTGAAACGAGTCCTTTTGAAATTCAGTCACTCATATGACTCCTATTATCAATAATGAGAAGTTATTAATAATGGTAACAAAGAGATAAGGCAACAAAAAGAAAAGCAAGGACAATTACATTATCAGAGGTTAATTTTTAAAAAACATTTTTAACATACTTTGAAAATAAACATAGATTCAGATGTTTAACTCATTTAAACATGTAAATAGATATCATTGGTCTTCTGAGATGGCTGTGTACATCAGCAGGCTTAGGTCATGGGGTGAAGATAAAGACTAAGCAGACAGATTAATGCCACTGAGCCAGTCATCCTGTAACTCTGGGAAGTCCTATCAATGAAGGGAAAAAAATCTCCAACATACCCTCAAGTCCCAGTGACTTTGCCTTGCAGGATCAGCTCCTCACTTCCTCCATGTGACATCCATGAGTGGTCACAGCTCAGCACTGCAGGAAAAATTCCAGTTAATTCAGAGAACAAACAAAACACAAAAGAATTGTGATGAAACTGAGAACACCCTTCCAACAATCCCACGAATTAGACAAAAAATAAAGAAAAAAATGCTCACTGTTTATGGATCACATGATCCTGGAGAAAAGCCAGCTCCCAACAAGAGAACCTGGGTATATGTGAAGAGATAAAATAGAAAAAAGGTTTGAGCAGCCCTTGAAAAGCAGTGGTGTGCTGTTGATTCCTAATTAATGGTTTTCATGAAGGGATGGTTCATGTGTCTACTGTTGCTCCACTATTGCTGAGGTGTTGAGACAACACATAAAAGGAAAAGTGTGACAACAAAGGAGCAGAGGCTCCCTTTCTCAGATGTCATGTTAGTATCTCCAAACATCCTCTTCTGTTGAGGTCTCTTATATTTTTATTTCTATTCCAGCTGCTGTTCAGAGTGATTGGTGGGAAGGTGTGACTCCAAGCAAGGCTCAAATTGCTCCTCCGGCTGTTGGGTTTATTATCTACATTTTAATACAGTCAAAGAGAAGACCTTTTGAAAGAGAAGACCTTTTGAAAGAGAAGACCTTTAGTGGCACAGCTCCAGCATGTTGGTTCCACCCAGCAGAGTGCTGCGCACTGCACTGCTGATTCCCTGCACTTATCTCTGACAAGCTCTGTAATTACTACATGCGTGACAACACTTCCCATTTCCTAGAACTGCTCCAGTTTAGAGTAAATTTCTTTTCACAAAACCAGGAATACACTTAGTAACATTTTCATCAAGTTGTTACCACCCACCAGGGAGGACACCAGCTCCTGGGGTGGTAGCTCAGAACCATACCAGATCCTTGTTCTACCTGCAAGTTGCTAAAATCTTTGGGTGGGTGGGTTCTTGTTACTCAGACTGACTTCTGCTGTGCAACTCGCAGAGGGACATTAATAAATGTGCTGTGGATCTGGATGCACTTGGCAGGTGTGACAGTAGAGATGCTTTTTCAGAGAGATAAACAGAAATGCTTCATTTTCTTCACATAGTCAAAGCACAGATGAGGAACTGGGTGACAGAAAGATTGCGTGACTTACCCAGGGTCATACAGGAAGATTGTGTCAGTGCTGGAAACTGAATGTGAAATTTCCAGCTCCCAGCTAGCTCGTTAATTATTTTATCATCTTCTGCCATAATAGGAAGATTACTGAGAGTGCAGTCATTCCTCAAATAACTGCTGGGAATGCTGAATGACTCCAAGTGTACATAAATAAAAAGGGAAAGAATAGATTTGAAAAAGACATAATAAACATTGCTCCCTAATCTGTATTTCCTCATCTATGTGTTCAAGTGGCCTAGTTGTAATGGCATTAACATTGCATATCAAAATCCATGGGTGGGAACCCAAAAACTCTGGAACACGTTCCCAAAAATTCTGGAACACTGTCTTCAATATGTCCTGTGTAGGTGGCAATTTCTGTCCTCATAAAATCGTGGCTTGTTTTTACTCATGTGTAGCAACACACACCTCCCCTTGAAAATACCCTCTTATTTCTCATCTTCTACTAAACAAACGACTCAAAAAAGTGAGAGTTTGAGGCACTTGTAAGCATGAAGGTGAAGCAGTTAATGCAGACTCCTACCTTAGCCAGTCTTCTTAATATTTGTTATTTTGCATTTCCTTCTTGGTGCTGCCACCTTGATTTTTGCTTTGCTTTAACATTGTTGCCTACGCTTTTTAAAAGGTGAATCCATTCCAAATGTACCTGGTGGGGCTGTGCTTAATATTTGTCAGTGGTTTCAATAGATTTGAAGTAGATTTGAAGTGTCATAAAAACAGAAAGGATGAGCAGGTCATAAGCTCTGACTCTCAGTGCAGCCTGTGCTATAGAATTTTACTTACCAGTTCCATGGCACACAAAGTTCTTAACTAAATCTTTGGGATTTTTGGTAAACCAAACACAGCCCCACAGAGGGAGCCTTCTAGTCAACTCTCCTACCCAGCCACACTGTCTCTTGCTTTACCTTTCATAATTGTCTTTGCAGGGAAACAGTAATAAACAAGGCACCAAGGCAGAAGAATATCAGCTGGAAAAGGGTCACTAGTGGCTGGGCTGTGATATATGATACTCCTGAAAAAAAGTCAAAGCAATTTGGGGAAAAAATGGTATGATGAATTACAGGAAATAGTAAATTACAGAAAAGTGTATTCTCTGCTACTTTTTCATAAATCCCTTGAAACTATTGTCATGAGATGATGATTAGAAATTTCACTAACACAGTGGTAGAAGCAGCCTGACTCAGAGACTGTATTTTTGGTTTTGTCTGCAAAACTTCCATTGTTGTATGAGTGAAAAGTGCAAGAAAGTGTGCATATGTGAATTAACATTAATCCATGCAAACAACAAATAATTTAAACATTGCCATTTATCTTCAGATAAATTATTTATACCTTTCAAGCCTGATCCATGGAGCTGTGCTCATACAGAGATCAAATTTGGCCTCCTATTTTCATGATAGACCACAATTACAGGTAGCTGAATAAAATTGTGTAAATAATTTACATTCTTATCATTTCCCTTCAATCTGCCAATGTTTCCTTGAACACAGTTTTGTTGCAGAAGCGCCCTTAGCATCTTGTCCATGTAAGTATAGCTACCAACCAAGATTTGCCCAGTGCTGTCAATCTAATCTCTCACAATTTACTATGCTTTTATCTACTGCTGTGTCCTTTTGTAAACAGCCAGAGGTTTACAGTTCAGTATTTACTTACTGCATCTCCCATGCAGCACTGAACTCAAGTAGATAGTCCTTCACATGCATTTCTGCTGGGGTCTGAAGTACAAGTCTGCAGTGCTTTGTCTATTTAAATGGCACGAAACTCCTGTCAGAGAGGTGCCTTCTTCACAAGAGCAGATTTCTTATTTTCCCTCTGTTTATTTTCACCCATCAGGATCTTATACATTGCTCCCTGAAATGGGCAGAAAGACACCTATTGACTAACTGGGTTTTCTGGCATGCTCCAGGAAAATGAGGAAGGCATATTGATTTTTCGGTTTGCTGTTAGGACACATTTTGAAATTCTGTGGTTTTGGCTGACACTGTAGCCTTGGCAGGGGCTTCAACCTGCAAAATTAAAACCTAAAATGTGCCACTTCCCCAACTCACTGCTGTCCATTGCTCATACCAGGAGTGCTGTGGTTCTCCAACAGGGCAGCCATCAGCCACCCCAGGCAGATTTTCAGCTGCTGCTGTGGCTCCTCCAGACCCAGCCCACTGCGTGTCTGCCTTACAGCCTCCAACACCAGTCACATGGCATTCAAGATGATGGCAGCAAGTGTGTGGTCTCTCACAGACAAAAAATAATTTTAACACATTCTTCTTTTGTAAAGGAAGAGATCTCTGGTATTTCTTACAGCAAAATTCTAACTAGCTCCCATGTTCTCCTGAAACACTTCCCTTCACTGATTTTGGGATTAAATAACTGAGCACATGACAATGTCCACAATAACATTTCCAAATCTGGGATCCTGGGAGAGATTGATGGGAATTATGCCCTTAACTTCTCCCCTCCAGTGAGACTTGACCACGCAATTTGCATTCCTACAGCGATCTCACCTCAATTCCATGTGTGTCAGTTATAGGACACAAAACCTCAAATCCAGCACCTCATTCAAGCTTATGCTTTATTTATAATTATATGAGAGTTCTGATTGCAATCCCTCATGCCACAGCCTGAGACTCCTGATGTTTTAACTGTGCTCATGAGTTGGGTCCTAATTTCAAAGTCCAACCAGAGAAATTAAAAGTCAGATTTTCATGAATGCTTCAGCTGGTTCCCTTTAAAAATAAGGCTACTTGCAATGCATGTCTAAATAAGGATTATGGTGGGTTGCTATGGGTACCAAAATTTGGAGATGTTGGCCAAAATGACATGGATAAGGAGAAGTGTCTTTCACATGAGGTGTTAAATAAAACTCTTGAGTTTCAATAAATAAACACAGCTATTTAGGAAGTGGTGACAATGTGCAATCTGCAAAAATGGGAAGCCTCGGAGGTGCTGTGGTAATAATGCAGTTACTTGAAGCACATTGAAGATACAAATATCTCTGTGGTTTTTTATTTGCTTCCACTCTTTGAGTCATTCTGAGAAACTTCACAAAGCTGTGCACATTCCAGTTATGGCCAAAGCATGATGCACTCCTCACTGCACACAAAAAGCTTTACTCCAGAAGGCTACAGCGTGGGCTGAGAAGAAGTCTTTTCCAGGCACTGGAAAATGCAGATTTGAAGCACATTGCAATGGAGAACTTTGTTTCATGTGTATAAAAGAAGAAGAAAGGCAAACATTCTTGGCACAAAGAGACAATTAAAAAAATAGGGAAGTGGCTACTCTCAAGACTGAAGCATTTCTGTCATAACATGTGCTGCTGAAGTCACCAAAATGTGGTGGTGGTGATGGTGTGGCTTTGTCCCAGCTGGGGACAGACTGTTTGGGAGTAGTATTTTAAATACTTATTACAAAATCATAAGCACAGCCAAACTCCTCTGAGGGTATACCTGAACCAAAAATTAGTCAATGAAACAACAGTTCAAAATAATTTTGCATCCCCTGATTTTGAAAATCAAGGAATGGACCCAATTAAATTAATTTCCAGTAGCTACACAAGAACAAGGTGGCTCTGCAAAGGAGATAATGATTCTGCCCTAGAAGATTCGAAGACAGGAGAAAAACAAACCCAAGTATCTTCAAATAAAGCAAACCACCAAACAATAAAACATGGTTTAGTTTATATTGCTTAAATAAAGATGATTTTTTTCCTCTGGATGCACTGTGAAGCAGCTCTCTAGTTAGTGATCAGGATTGTTAGATCATTGATCCAGATCTGCACAAAATCAGCTGCCAAACACTTCCTAATACCTCAGGAAGGCCACAAAAATTTCCTCAAGCAACCCATAAATATATGCAAGCATCATGAATAAAATAATCAGCCCAAGCAGAGATGCTTATGGTCTTTACTAAAAGGCAGCATTTTCGTTGTGATTTACTGACTCCACAGGACCCTTCAAATCCAGTCAGAGTTTGCATTAGGGGTCTGACCATGCCTGCTCCTGCTCCTGTCAGTTATTCAGGCTTTTTCTGGATTTCCCAAGAGAAGCTGCTAAATACTTCCAACAAAGTCTGACTCTTCCCTCACTTTTCTCTGAGCCATCCATCTTCCAGCAAGCTCCATGCTGATAGACCCCTGCGGTGGTCCATAACTCCAGAAAGAGCCCAGGGCTGCCACTCAGTTACAGGAATATGCCTGGGGAAGGCAGGGTGGTGTTATCACAGGATGAGGGTCTCATAGGTCATTTAAAAGACCAACTTGGGGAGTGCCTTTGAGTCTAAAAGGAAATCCATATTCTTGTGCAGGCAAATTAAGATCCAGGTTTGCAGAAGAGCTCAGTTGCCCAGACCTTATTGATAGTTAAGTACCACACAGTATTTCAGTGGAAACCCATGAAACCTCTTCAGATAACAAAGCCCAATCCCAATTCTCAGTGCTTGCTGGAGCAGGCCCAAAATCTGAAATAAAGACCTGACCCCTGTGACACACACATGTGACCCATTCCTCTGACAGCTTGTGGAGGAAAAGGCTGGAGGTATCGAGCACGTCAACACTTACCTAGGCTTGCAGGGCAGGGTGCTTTCCCATAATCAGAGGGAAGTGTTGGAATGTGTTGTTGCTATGTTTTTTAAGTCCTTTTGAAACTGTGGCCCTAAGGAAATGAGGAAATACAGAGGATGAGGTTACATTGTTATTATTATTTCACATTTTTTGAACACAGGATTATATGGCTGGGTTCATATTATATTAGCTTTCTAAATCTTTAAAAACACAGGGCCTACAGTGCACACTCAATGCTTTATTCATTAAATTAATGCATTTCTATTTTTAAAAAATCCTGCCTATCTAGCAAGCATTCCTTTTTTGCTCTCTCTTGCTCTCTCATACTCCTTGGAATATTCTTGCCTGAAAACACACATATGTAAACCTTTAAAAAAAAATAATTTTTTTTTTGAGTAATAAATCAGTTTCCTTTGCTTTCCTTAATTTTCAACTTGATATTGACAGCCACTCTCTGACCAGGTTTCCCAACACCCTCACACAGTGAAAAGCCACTGCCTTAAAAACAAGTGTGATCAGTCCCTTCAGACATCCAAGTGGCTGCCCTGTTTTCCAGAGATGCCTTTCCACACAGGAATGTGTTTCTAGGTGCTTCAGCAAAATAGGCAAGAAAGGCAATCTCCTTGCTTCCCCTGAGACAGGGAGCCTGAGCTTGCACCCACATGCAACTTACATGATTATCAGGTTTGCTGGTAACAGTGGAATTGCTCTTGAGTTATGCCACTCTCAGGAAGATGAGAGAAAGGCTCATTAGGTTTGCTGTTCCCTAAATCCCAGCATAAGAAAGATTATGATATTGCAACCACAAGAAACAATCTGTTTGCCACAATGACACTGCATTGTCTCTCTCCTTCTGGTAATTTTTTTATGCTGTTGTTAAACCTTCCTATACTGATTTCTGAAATATTATCTTCATATATATGTATTTATTTTTTAAAAGGCCTTGTCTGTGTTTTATAGTGTATAGTACATAGTAAAAAAGAGTTGACGAATCATCTCCTTAATGTTAATTAGTCAACCTTGCATTTTTTCTCTTCAATGGAAGACCAGAGTTGGTTGACTGCCTTAAAACATTTCAATGCTGTTGCTGCATCTTCAGGTAGCTGCAGGGAGAAATGGAAATGACAAAACACATTGGGTCTTTCTTCTGACAGCTGGCCCAGGAGTTGGTAGAGATCATCACTTGTCTGCCCTCTGATGTACAGGCTTATATGGCAAGGAATCTTGCCCCCTTGGATATCCCTTTTTCTTCCTTTCTGACTATTGCCTTATCCTCCTGACAGCTATATTCATCCTGATTTCACTCCTTTTCTCCCCTTCTCCAGTTGCCAGGGTTCTCTTTGCATCACTAGCCAATTTGAATTTTCTGACAGCTCACCATCCATCCCAGCAGAAACACATTTCTTCAAAAATTACCTTTTTCTTCACCCATTTTCACAGATGAGTGAGAAAGTGCAAACTAGTTGACTTCTAACAGCCATCACAGTATTTCCTCAACAATCCTTAGGCAAATACTTTTCTAAAACACTGTAAATAAAGAAGAAATTGTCAGGATGATTTCTAGATTCCAAATAATTGTACAGTACTGCACGTCGTGTCCAAAACACCACAATAAGATCCACACCATGTTGCTGGAACATGAACTACACACACAAGTCAGTGCTCCTGCCCAGCAGAATTTCCTCCATAGCTTCCCATAGTGGGAAATTTGACAACATCCAGAGGAATCACTTCTCCACTCTGCTGCTCCTTGAATAACCACTAAATAAATTCCTGGGCTCATGTGAGCTGGGGGAGAGGACAGCCCGAACAGCACTCGAGTGCAGTGCTCTGCCAAGCACCCTTTTACTCTGTGTCACAATGGCCTCTAGTGGATTAGCAGCAATTGACAGACAGCTGTAGCATCCTCCCCCACCTAAATTCCCCTTCTGGTTTCCTTCAGGGTAAAGGGAGGACACCACGCAGACTTGTGCACCTGCTGCACTGAAAGTCAGAGCTTCAGCAGGGGTGCAACAGAGAGAAAACTATTGTCTTCTCCCAGATGCTTTATCAATGTCCCCTCTTGCTTATCAATAGAGGATAACTGGCTTCTTCATGAAAAAGAAAATAAAAGAACAAATTCATTTCTATCAGGCTTCTTTGGCTTTGACCTCCTGCTGTTTTTAGTGTCGTCTGATGCAACTTCATTGGTATTGCTTCTTTGGGTTTGTTAAGAACAATGAGTACAAATTGAAGAGATGAGGAAAAATTCAAAGGAGAACATGTTTTGAAGTCAGCAAATGTCTTTCACAATACTGGCTTTTAAAGGTCCACTGTTAATGTTTGTGTAATTTATGCTTCCTGCTTCATAGAACACACTGCCTTATCACTGAAGATTTTGTGCTGCTATTTGTCTGGTAATGGCAGAGCAGGGAGAGCGTTGCCAGACACAGTCATCTTGAGCTTCTACCTGTTAATCTTCCTTTCAGGAGTCAGAACTCATTTTTTAATTGGGGTTCATTGATTTTTAATAGCGGTTCATCCATCAGAGGCACATT
Source organism: Eopsaltria australis (assembly GCA_034509425.1). Taxonomy (NCBI): domain Eukaryota; kingdom Metazoa; phylum Chordata; class Aves; order Passeriformes; family Petroicidae; genus Eopsaltria; species Eopsaltria australis. The sequence goes on along the minus strand of JAVTVJ010000051.1, from coordinate 3,996,827 downwards.
TGGGCTAAAATGCAAGGACCAGTAGTTCACCCAGGGTACAACCAGTACCATCCCCACCTCCAGAGAGTAGCTGCAGAGTAGCTGAGACTGGGTATAAACCATCTTGAGGAACTTTCTAATATGGGTTAGGGAAAATAGTGGCAATATTTTGGAAAGAAAAGTGAAGTGAGTGAGTCCCTGTTTGTCAGGGTCCAACCTGATCAGCTACTGCAGTGAGGAAGGCTTTTTCCTCTCAAAATGCAGTGTGACATTCCAATGTACCTTGTACATTTAGATAGGAACAGAGAAAAGACACCCTGGTTTTGTTAAAAAGAAAAAGAATGCTTTGTCATTAGCTTCCCTGAGGTCTTTGAAGGCATTAATCAGTCTTGCAAGAGAACAATGTGACTAAAAGAAAGGAGAACTAAGCTGCTGCTTTTGCAGCATTGGCTGTAGAATCTGTCAGCTTGCTCTTAAAGGTTTAAGGAACAAGTCAAGGTGAATTGTCCTCTGTAAAACTGTATGGTCCCTCCTACAGCACCTCCCACAAAGATCAACACCAGGGACTTCTTATGGGCAAGTCGACCACAAAAGTGGAAGAGGGAGTAACCACCTTCTTTAGGAATTCCTGGAGCTTGGCGCGGTTTATACCTTGTAGGCACACTCAGGTAGAGCTCAGTCTCATACAAAGCCCTGTGCATTGCTCAGATTCAGGGAATTACCTACAGAAAAAGGCACACCCTTAAAGAAAAATGGTTTTCATCTTGGCTCCAGCAGCATGGAAGGGATAATGATTCACCAGCAACTGCTTCTCTTCCACAGTGGTGGTGATGGACACAGGAAGGCAAAATGATTCCACTGCCTCTTTTCCTTGGTAGTTTCTCTGGCTTATAAAAGTTGATTTTCATTCCCATGCAACACAGTTAGAAGCAGGAACCAGTATAAACCCTTTTAGGTCAAGCATCTGATGTAAGAAACCCCCCACAACAGGTGTATTGACAGGGAACATTTTCACAGAGCTGGGTCCTGGGGGAGCTTGCTCTAGCACAGATGTCCTTGAGTTCCAGACATCTTGAGAAACCCTAGGGGCACATAAGGGTCCTGGTGTGAGTCAGTGCATGGACCACCATTCTGAAAAGCAAGCTGCCATGCAACACAACTCCTTGAGACACCCCAGGTTGCTTACAAATGAGAGAGACTTAACTACTTTGAGCAGTTATGCTCCCACATTCGGCTGTTTTGTTGTTGAGACAAGTTCTGTGCTCTGCTTTACCAAGGAAATAAAACACTAAAGCCTTAATTTTCTATCAGAGGGCCTCCACAGCAAAAAGATAGAAGAGGAGAAACAGAAAACACACAATACAAAGGCAGGCTTGTGTCTTTGCTGAATATTTTCATTGTTTTCCCTGGGGGCCAGTGGGTTTTTACACACAGCACTAGCACATTTCATTTTGACAACGAGTCAGACTTTCCAAGTCACTACACCTTTCACAACACACTGCAAACTGTCAGTGTGGTAACTTCCTTAAGTTTAATGAAGTTACCTTATGAAATCTCTTGACAGAGCTGGCCAAAAACAAAAACAACCAAAAATATTTTAAAAAAACCAAAAACAACAACAACAACAACAAAAAACACAACAGAAAAAGAAAAAGGCAAGAAAAGCATAAGACTACTCAAAAAACAAGAGGAGTCCCTAATGAAATGTGATACATTCAATCTGGAAAACTTCTGAGGGGAGAAGGAAGAGTTGTGTGCTGACAAATGGTGCAAACTTCTGGCTCAGATTAGATTTCTGCAGGCTGGATTTAGATAACTGGCTCAATTTTCCAATGGACTGAATGGCTCCCAGTACTGGCCCTGCAAGCCACAGGTAGATCACTAAGCTTGTGAAATCCAGGCACTAAATTTGAGCCTAAATAAAGTTCCAAGGCCCATATGTTCTAGAAGACTCAAAGAATTGTTACTATTTGAAGCCTAAATCTCTCAGAGGTCTTTTCACACAGCCCTAGAACTGTTTCTAAGCACCCATAAAAAAAAAAAAAAAAATCGAAGTCAGTTTACTTTTCTTTGTGGTATCCACATGGCGAGCATAGAGAGGTATCTTACCATTCACAGTACAGCTGAAGAAATTCCAGGATAACAGTGACCAAAATGAAAGCATGTCTGTCAGTGACTAAAAGCAGAGACACCCACTTAGACCAGATTAAAAAAACATATATAATTTAAGGATTAGCAGGCTAGCAGAGTTGGAAGGATTTCAAGCTCTTTACTGGGCTCAGGAGGAAATCTCTTTTAATATTCTATGTCATTCAGAAGTAGTCAAGGATTAGTGGTTTCAGAGGAACAGGTCAACCCTGATGCATGAAAATGCTGAGGAAGGTCAGCACTGTTTGTCCTGGGTGCTGTGGAAAAGAACAGGTATTGCATCTTTATCTGTACTGTTTGAAGCCAAAAAGAGCATGTAAAAGGAGAGACTCCTTCTGACAAGCTTTGTTTAAACTGGAACTTTGTTAATTTACAGATGTCTGTTCTGAGAAAATCTGCTGCCTGAATGTCTTTTTTATGTTCTCTCCACTTTATTTTTTTTTTTTTTGGTAATTTTGAGTAGATTATTCCTACACGAGAGATCGTCTGGGGAAATCCACATTTTGATCACTTAAGGACTGATCCTGTGCCAGATCTCCTGTTGCCTTCAACAACAGCAGGTCCAGAGCCCTGTTCATTAAAAGCTAGCTGAAAATTTTTAGCAAAGAGGAACTTTAAAACAAACAAACTGAGTCTAAAGGACAGTACTTGAGGTTGCTAGCAAATTAAATATGGTTTTGGTTTTTTGGAGGTTTTTGTTTTGTTTTCAGTAATTGAAACAGCAGAGCTTGGTAGGCTGTGTTTTCTGGTCTTTGACTGTTGATGATTTTGCTGAAATAAAAAAAGTATGCATTTTTTCAGAGAAAAAGAAATTCAATTTCCTGAACAGTTCTATAAATGATTGCAGATCCTGATCTGGGCTAGAGAAAAGCCCTTTGGACTAGTCAGGCACAACTGAGCCATCTTCCTGATAAAGTCTGCTCAGATCTTGGCAGGTGGTTTTGTGTATCTGGAAATCAATCCAACACTCCCCAGTTTTTATGTACCAGCAAGTGAATCCAAGGATACCATGTTTCTCTTAAAAATCTTGCCCATACATTTAATCTCTGTTGCAGTAATAGCAGGTAGGAGGAGGAAGATGTTAGCAGATGAGCACATACCAGAAATGGCTTTTAAGAAGGCATCACTGAAGCACTGATTCCATGCTGCTGAAGTGAGCAGGGACCTAACTGAGGGGGATGAAGATGGAGGCATTAAAATCATGATCAGTAAAGTCCAATTTCACTGTGCTCAGGAGGCAGAGACTTTATTAAATCTGCGGGAAAGGTAAGGGGAAGGACACAGAAGAAATTCTATGAGTTTCTTGGGTAGAGCCCTCACTTTGCAGCTCTGTATTGCTTGAATCTATGCATTTATTTCATGCAAGAGAAAAGATTTGGGTGAAAAATAGGATGAGACAACTTTCATATCTGCAACCATCTTCTGGCAGGTCTGGTCTTCAGCAGCTGCTCTTTGAGGAGTTTTAAGTCCACTGTCAATTTCTAGTCACACATCTTCCTTTTGATGCTTTCCTACAGCTTGCTGACAATGACAGCACAGGCACTGAAAACTCCTGGGGGCTGGGATGAGTTGCCTTGGCAAGCAGTGAAGTAAGATGGCTTCAGTGACCACAGCCATTTCTGTGAGGAACTCTGACTTTCTGTAAGTAAAAGGAGTCACAATTTTGCCATTTAAGCAGCAATGAAAAGGCTGCCTGTGTACCAGCTGGTTGATTTTCGAACAATTAGACTCTGTATTTATCTCCTTTACTGAACTCGATCATACTGAATATGATGATAAATAAACCCTGATGAAATATTGCTTCATTTGCTAAAAGCTTGTTTTAAGCATAAAAACACTTTTGTCAAGTGCTCTTTAACCATAGGTCTGAACTCCCAAGCTAGCAATATTTAAGGAACTTTACCTTCCCCTGTTTTTTTTAATCAATATCCTCTATTTATCATACTTATTCACATGGGAAGGACCTAGTTTTATAACTTCAATTTAGCATAGAAGAAGAACACTGCTTTTGAAGCCAATGTCAAGGCATGACAGAAATGTGACATGATCAAGTTGTTATTCCACATGACACATAATCATAGCTGCTGCTGTGGTGATAGCACTGAAAACAAGGCAAAGAAGACAGCAGAGAGCTGCCCAGGGGACCATTTGTTATTGTGTGCAAGCTTCCACATCACAGGGTACAGAGCCCACAGGTACTGCTCTGATGGAACTCTGTCAGGAGTTCTGCTAGCTAGACACTGGGACAAAATCTGACATCTAAAATGCTTTTTCTGTTGCCTATAGCTCCAGACACCTTCATCTTCCCCGTGTTAACTTGTATTTTACTTTCTGCTTCACTAATCCTTCTATTTTCCTCTTCTGTTATCTGAATGAATCCAGTCCATGGCACTGAGATGTGGACAGATGGATTAATTCAGGAGGACATGAAACTATGCATGGTTGTGTTTATTTGTGTGCAAAAGTCTCTGTCCATAAATTAAAACCCTCTAGAAGAAGCATGTGCAGACACACGTGCTCTCACACACACTTAGGATTTTTCACACCCTGTATAAGAGAATCTCAAGCACTTTACAAATCTTTAAGAGTGCATTGCACTCCCTTAAAATGAGTAATGACTGAGAACACATTTGTAGGACCTCAGTTTGGCCGGCATCACACATCACATTTCCATGTCTGCTCTAGGAATTGCCCAGTGGGACTCAAGAAGTTCATTTAGTCTGGTAGTCAATCTAGCTATTTTTTATAAGGTGATCAATTGGCCTTTTTGAAGTATAAGGAAATGCAAAGCACCAACATCCTTTATTCCTTCTATTATCTTTTAATTATTATTTATTTATTTTAAAATTATTATTTCTTCTTTGTGTTTCTTGTATTAGCCTTTCTCCTCTAAACTGAACAGTTCCAACCTTTCCAGCCCTTCCTATTTGGAAGTCTCCCAGTAATCACTGTCCTCCTTTGAATAATGTATGCATGTTCAGCATCAAGTTTAAATTTATTATGATGTGAAGAAAAGATAACATTTATTAAAAAAATATTAGAAATATATTAATTTGGTATAAAAAGTCAGTATTTATGGGGCATGCTGCAGAATCCCATAGGAGCCATGAACTGAGGGAGTGCAACATTAGCAGCTGGATGTTGCACAAACCATCACTCTTTCAGAATCAATTTGTTAAATACCTAATTAAAGACTTTTGAAAACCAGGACCTATGAGTTTGCCTATAGAGCAACATAGGAAATCTGTAATAGAGTCTGAAATAGTTTTCCAGTCTTTTCTATTCCACTGCTTGCTATTTCTCTAAAGCATTTGCAGCTCTGAAAGACTAGAGACAAACTCCTAGAGAACTCTCTCTCTCACATGGCAGCACTTGACCATAGAACCAGTCTCTTCAGGACAAAATGAAGATAGGACATGATGGCCTAATAAATCTGAGCCTAAAATGGCACCTGACTTTTTTTTTAATTAATATTTTTTATCTCAGACAAAAACATCTAGCTCGGTCTTTAAATACTTCCAGGATAGTTCCATCTCATCAGAGCTGGTGGAAAAATTCTTAAAAATAAATATGGAGTTAAAGTGACATATTTATGATGTGAAAAAATCAGTGGAGAGACTGTCACAGGGGTCTCTGTTTATTAGGTAAGTGTTCTCACGCTCTCATGACACCTCACATTCAGGGTCCACTCTGGGGAAAACCCCAATTTGGAATCACGATGCACTCCTGCCTATTGCAAGAAATCAGTTTACCAAATCTTACATTCAAGATAAGCCTTTTTTTATTGTTCTTCTTGGACTCAAAATGCCCAGGGGACTTCAGCAGGTGTTGGTCCCATAAATGTGAGGAACTCCTTTATATTAAATTTGGAGGGAGAGATCACAATAGAGCCAAAATCAAGACAAAGTTAGGACAAATAAAACCAAAGTCAACTTACTGGGGAAATATACTAAGAAAGAATAAGGTGGTGTAGCCCTGGGTACTAATAACTACACATAAACCAAATTAGAGCAGATTTAAGAAGTCAGGCAGCATGAGGGCTTAGAAAGGCACAGATGGACTTGCATGTCATGTTTTGATCTGCCAGACCGAATGATGACATTTGTTATTGAAAGCAGTTTTAGGGAGCAGCTTTGTAGCAGAGCAAAATTCAGATGTGGTTTCTACATGCAGCTTCTGCAGCAGGGTCTTCTCATTCCTGCCTATGTGAGACCACACCAACCTTCAGTGCAAGAATCACCTGTTTTTGTGAGGTACCATTCAGGTTATGCACATCATGTTACCACGATTTAGGGCCGTGTGGCACAAGATTCTAGGCATCAGGAGAATTGAGGCCATTTAGCATTTTGTGAGAGACAGTCATAAAAGTGGAAAGTAAGGCTTTTGCCAAATGGCAGATAGTAAATCTGTGTTAGAGATATCCTGCTCTCCTTATATTCAGCAAACTCTGAAATCAGCCCTCAGTTATGCTTCATGCAATATGCACTCATGTCTGGATACTTCTCAACACTTGAATGCAAAGCAAGATGCAATAAATATTTATATCCACTGAAGTGCAGAAGTGTGAGTAAATTCCTACCCCAGAATCTGCCTTAATGACCCTTCTCATATCACTTGACATTTCTTGCCCTATTTCTTCATTGCAAAACACTGCAGATATTCCTTTTCATGTCACTTGTATTGGTGTAAATTTGTCATTTATCACAAAGGTCTGTAGCAGTGAGAGAAACATCAGTTTCTTCAGGCATTTGTAACTCTACTTTCTAGTTTGTATCTGCTTTCAAATTTAAAAGAGGAAAATGACCCTTTGTTTTTACTACCAAGAAGCCTGACAAGTCACTAATGAAGGGTAAAGTCAAGGAGCCAAATGAAGGTCTTATTAAGAAAGACCCGTGGGGCAAAAGTAATTTTTTTTTCCTAGGGAAAAATACACCCTGGGAAATAAGGATTTCAGAGGAGTTTTGTCACTCATAAAGAAAGCGTTCCTTTCTGATGAAAGGTGATCTTTCCAGCAGATGTGCGACGAGGGTTGGTGAAAAGACTTCATATCTCTCTTACTTAACAGCATTTTAATGTTCATGAATAGGTAAAAAATACATTTCAGATTATGATGACTACATATTTTTGGATAAAACAGATGGATAAATCTCCTGAGTCTGAGCCTGATCTTCCATCAGATTCACACTGATATCAGCAGAGCTACTTCTGGTTTTTGCCAGAAACACAGTCACATAGCTGTAGCCAGAAGTCTGGAAAAAAACCCTGAAAATTTTCAGACAGAAGCTAAATTCATTCTCTGGCCCATATTTCAGTTATCTTAGCTTTCACAGTTGTATTTGGATTCCTCTTGCTTTCCATTACTCTTAATGCCCTACAGTTCAGCAGTAAGAGAAACCCTCTGTAGTCCCCTGGCTTGATGTCAGATCCGCCTCGGCAGTGCCCTCTCCCTTGTGAAGCACATGAGCTGGAAGAATGTTTTGGAGATGACAGGAGTGGATTTAGCCTTGAGATCAAGGCCACAAAATGAGGGTAAGGCACAAGATTGTGGTCACTTTATAAACAGAAGAGCAGCAGAAGCAAGTCAGGGCAAAGAGAACAGTGACTGGGGCTGAGCTGAAGGGACTCCAGCACCTGGGCACTGCAGTGGTGCCTTGCATGGGTGCAGGGCACCCACTGGACCCTTCTGGAGGCACAGCACCCTGTGGGCTACCTACCCTACCTCTTAGGGCATTCTCAAGCCTAGCTTCCAGCCCTGGGCTTCAAGTGGTTCTCCAGAACTGGACTGGCAAGGTTCAGGCTGAGCATAGAAGGAGTGAATCCATGTATTGGGTTCTTTATTCTTACATCACTTCCCTCTTGGCCTGGCACATCCCTGAGAGCCAGTGCCATAAAATTTTGTTCATCCTTTTTGAAGTGGTGAATCTCTGGTAGCTCTACCCGCATACATACACATACCATTTGTAATGAACTCGTATTTTCCTATAACTTCCCCATAAGACTTAAGTTTGCTTCCAGCAACAACTGAAATTTGCATATTGCAGTGTATTTTAGTCTTCTTTTTCTCTGCTAACAGTTCCCTTATATGTAAGTTCAGGAGGAATAAGCTCCACAGCATATAGGAACTTTTTTTTTTTATATGAGTGCAATTTCTTACATTTATGGTGCAACTCAGTAAGGAAAAAAGATTCTTTAAGAAGAAGATAAAAGCTACTGCATAAAAGATTAATTTGCACAAATGTTTATCATCTGGAATATCATCTGCCTTTCCCTTTTTTTTTAATACTTTCAGTGCAAACAGATGTCTAAGGAATTCCCTTTTTAAATATTTTTCAGCAACATGTTATAGATATTCTATGTGCAGTGAATGGAAGAAAAGCAAAATTGACTTTTGGCAGCTTCAGTCTATCAAGTTCATAAACTTTACTCTGTCTGTCTTGTCCAAGATTAGAGACAACCTGCTCCAAGTCAGTTTCCCATTTGCACTTAATTAGGGAGTTCATTTTAGAGGTCAATGAAAAATAGCAGAGTACGTTTTCATAGTAACTCTCCACACAATAAAATTATTTCTCAGGCACTTATCCAATTTTCTCTGGAACAAGGGCAAAAAAAGTGGGGACACAAAATAGAGTTATTGGATACCTTATCTGGAACTACCCAACACGTTGTCCATTATCCAAGGAACACATAGTACATTCTGGATCTGAGGAAAGAAGCCAAACATTGCATCTTTTCAGACAATTTTCCTATCCGCACAGCTTCATTTTCTTTAACAACTGGAACAGATATTTTGGAAATGTTCTGAGAGGTAGGAGACAGTCTGCACAAGGAGTTCCTCAGTATCAGCCCTACTTGCACACATTCAGATTGCTGCGGGCAACAAGGTGTCCTTGTGGGAAGTGCTGGAAGGGGACCTGGATTCATGAAGAAGCAGCAGTGAAGAGAGAGTTGAACAACACAGGGCTGTTTCATGCTGCATCAGGGTGCTGGCATTGCTGGCAGGAGGAGGAACAGTTGAAATGATGCCCATTAGCCACTTCATAAAGTTCCTCAGAGGCACTTTCAGCATGGACTTTCTCTTATCAAGCAGATGAGAGAGTGGCCAAGTTTTGAAGTAGTGTCTGAACGTCTGCAAGAGTCTAAGGGTGCATTGATCCTGGATTTTGAGCTGATGTCAGCTCTATTTTATGAGTTTTCCTGAAGCAAAACTGTTTTGTAGAGTATGAAACATCGTCTTAGAAGAAGACATTCCCAGCAATTTTTAGTCAGACAGATTCTATTCACACACCCAGTCAGTAGAAGAGTGCAGAGACTTGACATGAAGCACCTTGAATTTGATCTGGGTGTGGGGTAAGGAATAAAATATTTTATGCTTTCTCATAACCAATGACCAACTGGTTACAGATTCACATACATGAAAGTATAATTTCTTGGACAAAATCTGGCCAGATAGGTACAATCTTCATTTCTCTACTGTGGTTTTTGCAATCATGAAGAAAGAAGGAACAAACTGAGAAAAGCCTGTAGCCTGTCAGTAAATGAAAAACCTGAGCAAAAGTGGGTTATCATTTTCATACAGGCCATGCTTTGACACATGAATTATAGGTTTTTTTGCATTACAGGAGATATATTTGACCTGTGCAGAACACAGAATCACAGAATCACAGCATCACAGCATGGGTCAGCTTGGGAGGGACCACACTGGGTCATCTGGTCCAACCCTCCTGCTCAAGCAGGGTCATCCTGGAGCACATGGCACAGAATTGTGTTCAGACAGTTCTTGAATATCTCCAGTGAGGGAGACTCCACAGCCTCTCTGGGCAATCTGTTCCAATGCATGGTCACCTGCACAATAAAATCAGTTAATTAATGCTCAGACAACCTGCACAGTATCCAGCTTACTGGCTTTTGCTACAGTGAACATCTTACAAACACACTTGTCATTTTAGATTACATTCTTTTCTAAAGCGCTAGTTTTTACGTCATAGAGGGCATGAATTTTAATTCACTTTGGGCCTAATTTTTTGTCTCTACAAAGACCTTAGCAAATGTCTTCAGCAGCAAAGGCCTCAGAGATAGATCACTTGGGGACAAAGCCAGCCTAATAAACTGTGGGCAGAGGAACTTACTTGGTGGTTCCTTTATTTTCCCTTTTTTTTCTTTTGGCTTTGCTATTAAATGTAACAGAACATCGTAGTTTTACTTAGGACACTCAAGGCCGGCCATAACAGTTGTAGGTGCTTCCCTAAATCAGGTTTCATTTTCTTTTTTGGCTCAACATAATTCCTCCTGAGGAAAGGAAAAAAGATGTAAAGAGTGGCTCAAATCATCTTGCAATGCTGTATCACGTTTCAGATCATTTACACTCTCAGTCATGTCAAGCAAAGAGACATTTCAAATTGGTCATTGCAGTAATTGAAACAGCAAAAAGAACTGGAGGTTATTTTGTCAGCAATAGCATTCTTTATGAGACTGAACAGTGATGCCTTAAAATGGGATGTATCCAGGGAAAGCAAGCTTCCTGAAAATGTTGTAGCCATTACTTTAAAATAATATTATTTAGCCTTCACGCTCTATCCCTTGTGGGTTTTCAATTCCCTAGAAAACCTTCTTTCCAACACATCTTTGATCCTGGTCTCAAAATCCTGACACTTTCATTTTGCGAAGACTGGATATACAGTGGACTAGTCAAGAATAGAGCTAGGTGACCCAAATTGGAGCAAATTGGTACTGCTCCATTGCCCTCCACAGATTTACAGAAGACAGGGATCTGGCTGAAAGCCTTGCAAAGCCTGGCTGCTTTGCTTTGCTGTTTCATGTAAACACTTACTTCAGTTTTAGTCTTTCTTCCTAAGGAAATGGAGTTTATGTGTCTATGTTCTCTGCGTGTGTTTGTGGCTGTCAGTGCACCAGTGAGTATTTGCTTGTCCTTCCAACCAGTTACTTTTGACTCCGGTGGTTCAACTCAATAGAAACTGGAGAGGACAGAAGGTTTTGAACAGACAAAATAACATGCTAGTGTTCTTACTGAGGAAAAGTTGATGAGCTGAGTCCTTGTAGGATTCAAAAAATTTGCACTGGCAAGGACTCCTTGGACTTGACTCAATCAATTCTGGACTTCTTGCAGCCACTTGCTCAACTAAGTGGGTTTGCCACATCAAAACTTAAGCATTCAAATCTCAGATCAAACCTGTTCAACTGGGGCAGTGTTTCTGAAGAGCTTGGTGAGCCTGGTTGTCTCTATTTGCATCGGAGCATATGTACACCAATTATCTCATCTGGCTGAATTCTTTAATCCTCGCCTGGCATTCACAAGCTTAGCACCACCACTGAAGCTGCTCCCTTCCCTTCCAGCTGTTGAGCAAAACAAAATCAGGCACAGCATTTCCCCTGATTTTGTATTCAGTTGCACTCATTTGCTTCTGCCCTTGCCAAGGGTCTCAGACAGAGAGAGCAGAGGACAAAGGGAAAATTATAGATGATAATTCACAAACCTCATGAAACTGCCTTTAATATTCCTGTCAAAAAGTAACAGCATAAAATGTTAACTGCTTCACTCTTGAATCTTTGTGACAGACGAAGTGATCTTTGTGCGGGGGCTATGGAGAGGTAACAGGCTCATTGCTTAATGGACTGATGCATTTAGCAAGAGTGAAAGAGAACTGGAAAAGAGAAAAACAAAAATTTTGTGCGAAAAGAATCTTACCATTCATCAAATAAGTACATAAATAAATAATCTTGTGGTTGTCAAAAAACCCCCACCCCACACCAAACAAACAAAACCCAAGCTGTTGGTTAAGCTTTGTTTGATAAATGTGGAATGGGGAAGTTATGACAAAATACAAAAATGGAAATGTAAGATATACTTGAATAAGATACGATCTGGAACCGAATGGTAATCTGGTATGCAAATGATGTATTTATAAGATTCAAAAAGCTGTGGAGAGGAAAACAATTTTTTTCTTCCCCTTTGAAAAGAGAAGAGCAGGTGGAACTCTTCAGCAATGCCTTTTACGTACTTCATTATATGGCTTATGCAAAGAAAAGAAAACACCGAGAGCACCCTGACCCACAGAAGTACAAAAGGCTGTTTCCCTGTGTGCAAGGCAGGTCCTTTCTTTATGAAGCAGCAGGTAATGACAAACTAAACCTATGACGCTTTCACATCCTGAAGTGCTTTGCTGAACTGGGAATCAGCATCCTATGGAAACAAACTCTAGATCACGTGTATTTTCCTAACCTGTGGACACCATTAAGTTAAGACTGAAGCAGAAATTAGTCCACTTGTAATGACTGCCTGATCAGGAAATAGGTGTGCAGTGGCCAGACTGTGATCCCCTCTATTGAACTTACCCCTCTACTGATTTAAGCAAAATGTGAACTGATCTTTTTCTCTCATAGCACGACTTGCTGACTGCTCCTGGTGACCTCATCCATTTGGCAGAGAGTTAAAACTTTTTAAAGGGCCTACAAGAATAGTTTTATGAGGTTGTTTGTGAATTAGTATCATTCCTTTGCCCTTTGCCCTCTGGTGTCCTATTTAGCTTGGGCCTCCTGTTAAGTGTTGGACAAAAAGAGCTCAAGTCAGCAGAAAAGCCTGGGAAGTGCTGTCCCTGCCTTTCCTGCTTTCTGCAGTCATAGGTCTCCTGCTTGTTGGAGTTTTGTGGATGGAACTATGCCTATTGATACCAGATAAAGATGTACTCCTTTAAATCATGGTGCAAAGTTGGTGAATACAAATTTTCCTGTGCCTCTTGACACAAACATAGATACAGAGAAAAAACATATGATCTATACTGGGATGTGTCAGGTAAAATTTGACTGAACCACTCTTTGTATTCATAGGTAATCAGTGCTTTTATAGAAGATTCATTGTTCTCACTGTCCAGAAAGAAACTGAGATGGAGGAAGCTGAAATGACTTGTTCAGCTTGGCCTGTATGCAAGCAGTTCCTATTTCAGAAAGAACAAAAAAGTTTGAAAATAAAACTGAATGCAAACAAACCGCAGAACAAGTATTCTATACCTCTTCTAAAAATAAAGAAATGCAGGGGGGATGTGTAGTGCTTTAGCCTCAGAGCTTCCTGGACAGCTGGACATTCTTAGAATGAGGAAGGTACAGATGATGCAGGTGTTTGCCTTACCTGTGCTGAGAAACCTCAGGTCACTTCTTTATTTTGCTCCTGATTTTCTGAGTAACTTTCAGGATCTGTATTTGTTCAGCACAGCAAACAGGTTTGAAATTAAAGGCACCAAAATACCCAAGGACGTGAGTTTTCACCTCCCTGAACCTCAGCCCTGCTTGGGTGCAATGTACATAGTTACACTGCTGTACCTCACAGTCATATCAAGTTCAAATATGTTAAAATAATTGTTTTTTACATTAGATTTGAGACCTACAAGGAATTTCACATTGATAAGAAATTTGCAGGGGTGAAAGCACAATTTTCCACAGTTAGCCAACCATGGTTGGATATCTAAGGATCTTTCATCAGCAAAAATTTAAATGAATGTGAATAATGCAGGGTGCTTGGATGTAACTGAGCACCTTAGAAAAAAAAAACCCAAGAATATTTGTCCAGATAATCCAAATTGCTTGGAACAGCAAAACTGAACTATAAATTGTCCAAGTTTTGTGGATAAACTTCCTTGCAAGATGTCCAGTGCTCCCAGGAAGAGGAAGAAAACAGACTGTTTCCTGTTGTGGTTGTCCTTGCAAAGCTATGCAAATGCTGTAGCAAAGTTGATAGCTTGCATGGCAAAATACATCGCACAGCAAAATAGACTCAATTCTGCAGGAAATCTCTGAGATTCTCTGAAAGGTCTATTTAGATGAGAAAAGATAGGGCTTGAGTGAGTTAAAAATATACTGCAGAATGCAATCAGTGCAATGTTATTCATTTTGATATTAATCGAGATTTATTTGACAGTAACACCATATGCTCAGTGGTGCTGTCCACAAGATGACAATTCCATTTTGTAACAACTGTTGAAGTTCAAAAATTGTTTTCATTTGGCTTTGGAATAAAAACAAAAAAACCTTTCAGATCTTTATGGAATGGAATTGCACTGAAATGGTTGATTTCAGATAAAAAACCCAGCCTTTTCTTTTGTAAGGACATTTTGCTTCTAATGGGTTCCTCCGTCACCCAATGGAGGACAGGAGGAAAGGGCATCACATTGCAGTGGGGGAAGTTTAATTGGATATTAGCAAAAATTCCTCACTGGAAGGGTTGTGAAGCTTTGAACAGGCTGCCCAGGGAAGTGGTGGATTCACCATCCCTGGAGTTGTTTAAAGGACATGCAGATGTGGTGCTTACAGACGCGGTTTGGCCTTGGTGGTGGCCTTGGCAGTGATGGGTTAATGGTTGGATTCAATGACCCTAAAAGTGTTTTCCAATCTAAACAATGCCATGATTTTAAAGAGCTAGGATCTTGGAAGAAGGCTGGAAGACCTGGGGCATGGATAATCTGTAGCTTTTCAGAGGCCCTGATACTATTCAGTATCATTGCTTGGTGAAGTGCCAACCTGCTGAAAATATTTCCATCAGCACTAATATTTGGTTCTGCATACTACTAAGACTGTTTTTATTGATTAGGCATGACTGTGGTATGCAAGCTTTGTAGAGGATGAGACTGAAACCCTTTTCTGACGGGAAGAAGAGAAACTGAGGATTTTGGCAACAGGGGAGCTCTGGAAGCAGCTGAAGTGAACATGGCAGAAGTTGGGTGCTATTGCTAAAATGTCCAGCACTGAATGTCTCTCAGTGTCAGTGTCCAAAAACATCAGGACAGTTTTAGAATCCAGTGGGTTACAGGCATGCAGTCTTTTACTCTCTCCACCTGAGGTTTTCTTTCACATTGATTGCAGACTGAAAAATGTAGGCACAAAAATTTGCAAATACCACTTTTCCAATAAAAAATGTGGCACAATAATTTTTTTCTCATAGATGGTAGAAAACCTGGGTTTTTATCTAAAATACCCCCAATTGTAAAAACTTCAGGGTTGGGGGATATTGGAAAGAAGAAAGTTTCAATTAGGAAATGCTGCTATAACATCTTGTGGGGATTTGTTGCCTCAGGTACTGATCCATGTGAATGGATGAGCACATTCCCAACCGACTGACACTGTGCATTCCTCCTAAACCTGCAAGCATTCCCTGTCCTGAAGGAAGGATGTCAGGGTGCATTGTGGCAGTCCTCCCTGAGAATTACATTGGAGGTACTGTTTAGCTGGGACTTCCAAATCCTTGAGAAGATTGTGGCAGACAAATTACAGTTCCTGTGAGCTGACAGTAACATTTTTAGGAAAAGTTAAAACATTTAGCAGAAAGTATGCATTGTGACAAAAAAATAGGTTCACATCCAATCTGCTACTGAAAAAAATGTTTGACAGGAATGATCTTCTTTGATCAGTTCTGCAAATAATTGGAAGGCTCTTTTCCTGCAGGATTGTGCCCTTCCCCACCTTTCTGCTGCACTGGTGCTGCTCACAGTCAGACACAGGGTGCTCTCTTTCCCAGAGCACATGCAGACACACGCTGCCAAGTTTTTAGCCAGACCAGTCTGACACTCTTGGCTGTGGCTGTCTCAAAATTGGGCACATATGGTTAATAGGCAGCAGCACCAGTGGAAGAAGGGTACTTGCTTTGAACTGGCAGGTGGCAGGAGCAGAAATATTTGGCAAGAAAGACCCCTTCTGGTGGTCTTGTGTGTGTGTATGTGTTTTAATACCGTGTTCAGTTTCTCAGCAAAGCACACAGAGGAAGATGCCTGCAGAGCCACCACACCCTACTCCTCCCTGACAGGGAGCTGGGATAATGCCCAAGAGCAGCAGACACAGGACACTGTCATTGGTACCCAAGGAAGTCCAGCCCTTGCAGGTGCAGAGAAGGTGTGAAAACAGCTTGGCTGGTGGAGAATGTGTGTGTGCCCTCAAACTGCCAAACAAATACATTCATGCAATTAAGAGGAACAATGATTCATTAACAAATCAGGTACTAAAAAATTACTCATTTAAGACAATCACTGCTATTTCCTCAGCTTTTCACTTCATTGCTGCTTATGCAAGTAAAAACAACAAACTAAATGGGGATCTTATGGGCACCAGGGACCAATTAATGCCACGTGACTTCCTCCCAGGCTTCCATGAAAATAACTGTATTATAATGGTCTGTGATATTAATATCAGCTTTGGGAAAGTTAGGCAGCAGCTCCATAGGGAAGGATGTAGCATGAGCAAGCACTCTGGAATGTGCAGTATTTGACAGAAGAGAAGTGCTATCTTTTTATAAGTTGCATCTCTCCTTGCTATTGAAACAGGAAAGTCAGCTAGAAAAATACAATTGCCTGAGGGAATCTGAGCAATTTTTTGGGGGGTACCTTTCCAGTGTCTATTGGAATAAACTTCAGAGCCTCCCTGCTTTTAATACCTTTATCAATCTACAGATTAATTCTAAGGATTAAATTCTGAGGTGAGTTTGGGATCCTAAATTTTTACAGCTTTGGGATTCACTTTTCAGTTTTGCTCCCTCACAGCTCAAATAATTTTGAGGATTTGCTTTTAACTTCATGGTTATATGGAACTCCACCAGAGTCTGTGCCACATGGCTGTGAAGACCTCAGCAGATATAACTGCTAAACTATGTGAGGATTGCTTCACAAGAAGAACTTACTTTGCTTCTTAGGCTGGCCTGGCTCGTTTGAAACACGGTTCTCCTGTTTCAAACTGCACCTTGCACTGAGGCACGCAAGAGATGGAATTTACTGCTCTTCTTACATTGGTGATGTACAGGTGATGCAGAGGAGCCCTGGGATGCCAGTGGAGGCACTCTGGGATAAAAGCAACAATCTCCCCATCTCAGTCTGCCCCTTGGACCCCACCCTTCCTCTGTTCATTAGGCACTGTGCCTGCGTGCTTGTCCAGCCACGGCTTTCCCTGAAAGTGGAGGGACTTTCCCTGAAGTGGAGGGACACACAGAGACCACGCTGCCCCTGCCCCCAGGGCTGGGCAGGTAAAAGGCAAAGGCACTGGGTAGGACCCACCAGCAAAGCAGGAAAGCACAACATAGAACTGAGATCAAAGGTCTGGCATGGGAAGAAACAGCCACAGCAGCCTGTCTGAGCACAGCTCTCTAGCCCACATCCACCCTGCTGAACCACGTACCTGATTGCAAAGGACAGACAAAATAGTTTCATGTGCACGTCAAAGCAGAGGGTGGAAAGAGTACAAGGAAAGCAAGTGGGAGGAGAGTGTGTTTTAATGCCTTTCACGATGACTTTGGCCTGTTTCTGCATCCCCACAGTAGGAATATTAACTCCAAAGATGCACGTTAGCAAGCAGGAGCAGACAGGGTGAAGGCAGTCTAACAACTGAGCAGTGGCTTAACTGAAAAAGTGGGTCTAAACACCATCACATTTGGAGGAGTGATTTGGGTTAGAGGTTCAGTTCAGCTCAGCTCTGGAAAGTTCAGATACTGTTTAAACTTTGGATAAACTTTTGACCCCTTTTTCTTGTAGAAATCAGACTGGAATCACACAAACACAGACTCTCTCGTGAGCTTTCCAATACTGCTTGTTTTTGACTAAGCCAGTAACAGAAGAACAGATTTCTTCATGATACTCCTGCATTTCTACTTCCAGACTCACCCAGTTTCTTTTTCTTTTCCAAACCTGAGATATTTTTCTTTCTTTTCCATATAAGGTTTGGATGTTAGCTGAGGGCAAGTCCCACTCTATCCTGACTGATTTTCTCATCTCTGGGAATAACTGTCATCTTTACTGGCCTTTTTCTCATCCAGTGCTAAATATTTTCATTAATGACTGGAGAATTAGTACAGAGACAGTGATTTTTTTTTTCACAAACATCAACTGTTTCTCTCCACCCTACCAGAAATGCATGACTCTGATGGCCCTCATCCTGGGCATCTCTGCTGGATAATTTTTTAATTCTTTCTCACCTAGCCTTCCTCAACTGGAGACTGCCAGCCAGCTTTTCTTGCTCTTTGTATCTTCTGCTCTTTTCTCTGTGCCCCTGAGTCCTCTCTCCTCATGATTCATGAACAGAAGCTCCCACTGGTTACATGTGCTTTCCCCCACCATTTCTAGCTAAATGGGGAAGAGGGAAATATCTTCTGAAAATATCAGCACTTTCTTCAAACCCACTCAGATCATCTGTTTGCTGATTCCTATCCTGTAGCCTGTGACCTCAGCAGTGCAGGAGTTTTAGTTCTGTTTTCTTCATCAGACTGATTACATTGTCAGCACTTAAAATAAACAGGAATTAATAACAGTAAAATTAATCAACACTTGGGAATGTAACCACCCTTAGAATTGATGGAATCAACCGGTAGGTGATAATTAGAACCAGCCAGAAGCTTTTTTCTCAAAACTTACATGTGAACTTCCTCCATGTTAGAAACCACACATTAAAATGGTCTCCCACAGCAAGCAACTTTCCTTGTTCTTTTTTATATCCTCACAGCATGGAAGGTCCTGTATAGACCACAAAAACAAAGTAAAAGTATCCAACCCTCACCAAATATTGCTTTCACATATTTCTGGCTCATCCAGACCTAGAAAACTCCAGAAACACAACTGAGCCTGAACTTTGGAAATTCTGAAAAGTGTTTTTCAAGCCCAAGAGAGGAAGGAGGAAACATATCTGAGCTCTTGGAACCTCTTCCAAATGGATGTTTCTGTGGTTTCTCTGCCAGGGAGTGCTGCAGTGACTGGGACTGGGTGCTGACATCAGTATCCCTTGTGCTGCTCTCAACACCTGGGTGGGGAATTCAGTGTCAGTGCTCAGCTGGGGGGATCCACGCCCAGCACTGTGCTGTGCACCCATCCCTGCAGCCAGAGGCCAAGTTCATCTGTGTTGGAGATACATTCAAGTTATTTAATGATTTCCATTGCATCCAAGTTGTGTTTGCCTCCAGAGTAACCCAAGTTCTTCAACTGCATAAAGGACCAGATTTAACTGAGGGGCTCTCTTGATGGAGGTCAGGATAATGACTAGAAATGGGTTTGATTTTGTGCTTCTGGATCATTTTCCTTCCCTTCTTCTTCCTCTCTTTAGACGATGAGAGGTAAGGATTTGTGGTGCTGCTGTTGGTTGAAGTGAGGAGCGTGTTCCAATCCTACAGGCAGGAGCGAGATGTGAGCACCCCAGCTCAGGAAACAAGTGTAGCAACTTTGCAGTTGTGCAGGGAACATCATCTTCAGAATGACTCGGTGTTGTGGCTTTGATGATTTCTTCAGACAGTGTAAGTAGACTGACAAATTGACTTTCAAGTGAAAGGTCATTGAAAAGAATTGTGGATAAAAGCATCTGGATTTACAATTGAAAAGCTACAGAAGTTCAGTTTACAACTCTACTGGGTTCTGCGCGTAGGAGTTTCTATCATATAATTTGGCAGCTCCTTCTGCCTCCTGATTGGGGTTGTAGAAAATAAAAATTCTTTGTGGTTTCTTTCTTTTTTTTTCCCCTCTTTTTAAACACAGTGGAGAGTTGTGGTGTTTTGGCAAGTCTGATACAAAGAAATATTGTACTGGCATTGTCTCATATTGTAGGTGACCTCAGGCCTGAACTATACAAGGGAAAAAAACAGGTCTCTGTTGAATAGAGCACACATGTGCTTGAATCAGATTATAGAGGGAGTGTGAAAAGCAGAGCACACACACATGATACATTTATTACTGATGTTGTGGGCTTAAATGTAATGCCCAGTTCTCATCCCGGGATGCAAATCAGGAGTAGCTATGTGGTGTTAAAGCCTATTCTGCTCTGGTGTATGAGAGTTCTCCTGGTATTCCTCTCCCTAAGCCCACAACTATAATAAAAGGGTATTTGCAAGACAATTAGGTGGCTGAAAGTGCTTAATCCATCCAAACACTCACAACACATGACTCCAGTGGGTGGTTGCCTTTCAGAGTGTTTGTGACAAGAAGTTTATGGACCACTTTTTTTTTTTTTTAACTTCTCCCCCTTTCAGGAATCAGGATGAGAACTTAAATCCTGGAAATCCTTACCAATAAAAGCAAACACTGCATGCAGAAAAGCTCCCTAGCACTCCCTCCTCCCTTCCCCTTCTTTGTGGGACATAAAACTAAACTAAACAGAGATTTGTGCCTATCAATATTGACTTGACTGATTTCCCTTTTCCTGACTTCTCTAATCCTGTGGTAGATTTTCTGTGACATTTGCTTCCGGTAGCAGATTCATATGAATGTTCTCTCTAGAAACAGAACATTTCCAAATGTCTATTAAAAAGCAAAACAATGTGGTCGAAGAAAATAATGGGGAATGTTTTTCTGCACAGTTGAATTTCAGCAGCTTCCGCTATTTTCTTTCTACTTGAAAAAGTAGTTTTTCTTCACTGTGTAAGCGTTTCCTTGTATAAGAAAACTTACTCAATAGAGCTATTAAGCAAAATAGTGCACCAAGGCTCCTTGCACTGTCTTCTTTGCAGGAATTAGTCACCCAATATGCCCCGAAGTCCAGACTGCAGTCATTAGCAGAAGCCTGACGACCTAGGTTAGTACTTAGGGTGGAGCTGAGACAACTGCACTCATTTCCTTCTCTCCATCAAAAGATTGCTTTGTCCTCAAGGAATAAGACAGGGAGCTGCCCTGATTTTGCTTCCAGATGCTTCTTTTGGTCTTTATGTGACAGGAACTAGGCCTTGGAGCAGAACTCCTGCTGTTGGGTAAGACCTGTCCCCAGCACATTAGAAATCTCAAGCTGTTGCCAAAGGAGAGAACTGGATTCTCTAAGTGCCTCCACTGATGGCAGAGGAAATTTGGGCAAGGTGTTCTACAACCACTAGAGCTAGAAGGGAGAAGTCTGCCTGCTTCCCTTTCCTCTCCCGTGTTCTCTCCCTTTTTGATGCCTCCACATTGCACAATGTGTGTTACATCTGCACTGCACACAGACTAAGTGAGAGGGAAGAACTGATGACAAATTTTGAAATGTCAGCAAAGAACTAAGCAAAAATCTTTGCTTCATTTTTTGGGGTTTTGGTCGTTTTTTTAAGCAGTACATCCCTATTTTGTTAGTGAATAGTATAAGTATGCCCAGAAGTGGAACAGCTCAAGCTCTCTTGTTCAGGACTCCCACTGATACAGCACTCTGAAAGAATTTGGTGGTCTCTGAGGGACCATGCTGCACATCCTTCTCTCTTCCAAATTGTTGTACACAAACCCTGGCTAAGCCCTTTCTTCTAGGGAAGCAAATAGCTAAATATTCCCTTTCTAGTCTGAACCAGCATTGCTGGGAAAAGCTGCTGTCAGCCACAGGGCACACCAGCCCCCCCTGCAATCCTTGCCAAGCTCATAATGATGTGTCCACTGCCAGGAGCAAATGATACCCAGTACTTCTAGCTGGGGTTGATTCCTCTAGGCATGAAGTTGCAAATGTCCCAGATACTCCACAGAGTGGTGGGAGCATCAGGGCCACATTCTGGTCTGTGAGGCTGGCATGGGGCAGATGACAATGAGATGCTGCTGTTGTTTCTCCATGCCACTGCTCTGCAGATTTAAACTTAAATCTTTGTTGTTATACAGTGTTATACTAAAAGGCCATGCTTTCACCAAGGACCCAAATATAAATAAAAACTACAATGATTTCATCAAAAGGAGTCCTGTGGGCTTGGAAAATGCCACATGAGATGGAAGTGGACCCTAGCAGTTTGCCACAGACTTTGGTTTCTGTGGAACCTGTGCAGGAGAGGAATATATGTTAGCACAGGGTCTCAGGGTTTGTCTCCTCTCCTAGCTTTTCTCTCTTTCCCGCTCTAGTCCCATCCTAGAAGTGAAGAGTCCTGGGAAATGCAACTCTCTTGCAGGATGAGGGCCACTGAATGGTCTGGGAAAGCAGAAGAAACTTGATTATTTGACTGATTTGCAAACTTAACACTTTTTCCTCTCAGAAACAGAATATTGCTAAAGTGAACAATCACTGAGATTTCTATTTTTGTATTTTTGTTGGTTTCTCCCCCTCCCCCTTTTACCAGTCTTCCTTCAACTCTCTTTTCCAGTGTCACTAAGTTATTATTATCCAGACCCAAATCTCACAGTTTCACTGAAGGAGAACGTGTATTAAAATACCAGATCTACCAGAAAACATCTGCAACTTGCAAGTCTATTGTATTACTATTATATGAGCAAGCCATTGTAAATTCTTTTAAGTCTGTAACTTATTTCACGTTAACACACTGTGTGTTTTACAGCACCATTTCAAAGTTTATGGCCTTTTTTCTTTAGCCGCTTGTTCCAATTGCATCTTATATTTCATCAAATATGGTAAAGAAACCATGAGAATAAATGGATGCTCCATATGAACCCCCCTACAAATAGATGTTGCCAAATTGCTGTAAAATGGTTTTCCTTTTGAGCCCTCCAGAATTGTTAGTAGGTTTCTGAGGCTAAATTCTACAGGGAAACGTTATGACCATTTAAGGCCTCCAAACTTTATGCTTCAGTACAAAAGGCCTAAGGGCGAGGATTTAAAATGGATGAAGTGGAGAAATTTGCACTTCCTTAAGAAAACACAGAGCATTTCCTTCCGCGTGTCAGAAATGAAACCAGAAAACACAAAGCAATTTGTCAGGAAATTTTCCTTCCATAATTCCCTCTTCAGCCCTTCCTCTCCCACCCTTCCCTGCTCCCAGTGCAGCCCTGCAAGCCTCATTTTCTCCTCCTTGCTGTCGGCTTTATGGCGGCAGGTCCCAGCTCCGAGCACGGTGATGGACGGCGCTCTGCTCCTCACCTTGGAGCTTTGCTGTAATGTCTGCTCGTGTTCACAGCTTGCTCCTGCCACCCTCTTCCCCGCTCAGCTCCCCACCCAGGCTCACGCCTGCAGACAATGCTTCAGGAGATAAGTACCCTTTGGGGACACCCGCTCGGCCGCAAATGACGCGGCGTCATTTGGCTCTAATTGGACACTGGTGTAAAAAAGAAAAAAAACACTTGTCGTATTTATGAGTTACTGTGAGTTAATAATACACTGGGATCCATTAGTTAAAGCACATTTGCTCCAAACATGTGGCTTCAGCTTTTTGTTTTTCATTCAAGCAACATTTTTTTAGATGAAATGCAGTTGCCGTTTTTCTCCCAGGCACTCAGCGAGCCTCAGGGAGTTACAGCATCAATTATTTTTCTCTCCATATGTGGAACAAAATAAAGAAAAAAAAATGAGTGTCCTAGCCAGAGAAGTTGGAATTATTATCCAAAATAATAATAAAAGAGTATCAAGACATCCAGAAATCAAAAGCTGCAGCCAGCTGAATAAATGTAGTCAAAATTGAAAACATAAAGTCTGCAGAAGATTCTTTCCAAATAAAATGGGCTCTGCTCTCTCCGTATTTTTAGCAATGTCCTGTCCTGCCTGAGCCAATTCTTTTTCTCCCGAGGTCTGTCTACTTGAGTGACTTTTCTTTGACTGTATTTCAGATGATAAATTCATTAGTGCCTTGCAGGTGGATTTGCCTGAATTTGAAAACTTCAGAAAGGACTAAAATGACAAGCAAAAACAGAGCACGAACAGAAACTTGTTTTCATACTCTTGCTTCGGAAATGGTGCTGCCTTTATGTGTAATAAAAATCAAGATGTTCATCTTTCTTCCTCTCTCCCTCTGCAATATTTTTTCAGCGCTGAAGATGTCAAGAGCAGAATTTACCCTTCCCTTGATGCCATCTTTTTTTCCCCCTCCTGTTTCATCACAGCTGCATGGACTGCAGCCAACTCAAACTGTACCTTCGCATTTCACTGCTGGGGACTCCGCTGCACGTTCGATTTGACGAGACTTTTTAACACAGATAACTGAGCAGACAGACTGAAACTTCAGCCTGGAAACTGCACACCCCAGGATGCCCACACCCCTCACCTCACTGCCTTATCCTTACATAGGCTGGCTTCTCTCACATCAGGAAGGGGCAACACAGCAAACTCTTTGAAGCCCAGCTTGCTCTCAGTACCCGTGGCTTAATTTGGAAGCTCCGCCTGCTCTTTGGTTCAGGATGTATTTTGCCTACCATACCTAGGAAACATTTATGGAACGTCTTACATATTGCTGCTGTTTTATTAGTAATAAATTTTCCTTTCATTTATAAGCTCGAATTAAGCAAACAGCTCCTCCACTGCTGACTCAGCCTCCAAAGCCGCACTTTATATATGTCAAACAACATATATAAATTTATAAGGTGAACAATGGTTGTATTTAAGTACTGATTTAGTAATCATGAACTTCGCTGGCAGTATCCTTTGGAAACTAAATCCATAAATTTTATTAGTATTAAATGTTTCTAATGGGAGTTGACAAATACTTGAACTGAGTTGCTTTTTCTCCACACTTGGCAAAAGGAAAGGGACAAAAATTCTTATTACACAATGAGAAATGCATTAATACTAAAACCCATTCATCTCAATTTTCTACAAATATAATTTAAGACCTTTTACAACCATTGGTGAAATTACAATGTGCTGTGGGGAAGTTGCAAAAATTTTATGAGAGTAATAAAATTGTCATTGTAATACCATTATAGGGTGCAGGGACAATATAGATATTTGAATTACCTATTGTCCTTATGCCAGGCTGAAAAAGCTACATGCAGGAATTATAGCATGTAATGGAGACAACTGTTGATACAAACCAGAGAAAGGAAATCCAGGTCCACTTTAGCTGGCCTAAGACAAATCCTCATTAGAAACATGGACTCAGAATACCCTCCCCACTTGTGTCAACAACAGTGAAATTTAAATGGGTGGACTGTTTTACATTTGTGTCAATGGTAGCACAGAGACCAACTAATTAAGCAGAGATTATGTGTAATAAAACAGTGTTGCATCCAAACCCTGATGTTTTTAACTTCTGTACCATACTTTCTAGGGTTTGCACTCAAGCCTGACTGAAGGTAATCATGGTGGTCCCCCTCATTCATAGCCAAAAAAACTTCTCAGGTAGCTCATGGCAAGACCATGAAATCTTACCTGGAATTAAAATGGTGTTAACTTTCCAGAAGTAGAAATTCCTTTCTCTGAAGAATACTGTTGCTGGGCTCTATCCAGGGCAAGAGTATTGCTTTCTCCCTGCCTGTCCAAAGAACAAACAAAAGGAAAAACAGAGAAAGAAAACAAGAGAGGCAATTGCAGCCTTGTACGTTAGCAACATTTCACTGGCTGTGTTCAGGAGAGTAATAAAAGAATTGAAATAGTTCAAGCATCTGCCCTTGGCTGAGGGACTTGTAATTACACACTACAGACTCCACTCCCTTGGAACAACTGTCTTTGATTCCTATCTCTTCTTTTATTACAGCTGAAATACAAAACTCCTGATGAAACCATTACATTTCCATGTGAAATTCACAACTATAAGGGGAAACCTCTGCAAAGTTGCCAGAGTTTTGAAGGGGGGCAGAAACATATGGGCAAAGGTTGTAAAGTTCCCTTCCAAGTTTCAAAGGTCCAACCACTTGGGGCAGACTGTTCTGGAGTTAGAGATTTATTCTCTTCATTTTAGTAAACACTTTGGAATGGGAGTAAGGAAGTTAATTTTATTTCCTGTTTATTAAGAGTTACTATACTTTGAACTCCTGAAGTGCAGCTGATTGCTCTCTTGAAAGTCACTGACTGCTTAATCCTCACCAGGATAACAAGAACCATGGTAAAATCATCCAGGAGATGTTTTCAAACACCCAGAGACTCAGTGATATCTACTATGCTTTTAATTCCCTTTAAGGTTTTTGTCCTAAAACTATTGTCCTAAAAACTTCAGATGACATTCCTCCCACAGGTGAGAAAGACTCATAAACCTTGTTAGGACCCTCAAAGTGACAGCTGGAGCTGGCTGTCTTTGCCCAAGTCTTCCCCAGAGGAGATGGGCAGGGAAAGAAGAGGCAGAGATATCAGTGGGTCCACATTCAGGCTTCTATTTTGAAATCCTCGGAAGGGTGCTTAGTAAGCGTGAGTCCTCCAAAGAGGGTCCTGGTCAGTGAGTGTGCTATCTTGGGTCTTCCTGGAGGGAGCATCCTGGGGACTTCACTTAGTAGTTTCTAAAAATGCCAGCTGAGGTAGTGCTGCTGCCTCTCCTTTGTCCCTCAGGGAGGTGGCAGTGCCAGGATCAGCGCTCACCAGGGAAAGCTGCCACTTCACTGGCTACAGACAAAGCATCTAACAGAGCCCCCTCTGCCCATATCCACACGCTTGATATTTTACTGAAAGCAAATTCAGAACACACCTTTCAGTGCTCAGACAGCCTAAGCCTGCCCCCTCACCCAGGGAAGCTGCTCAGCAGCCTGAGCTCCCGTCACGCTTATTCCCATGTTTCACACGTTGCCAAGAGGCAAGAAGGTATTTCCCTACACTGCAACCTTTTATTTTCTCTTCTTTTTAGTCTGGCTAATATGTCTTCTTGGTAACCACAGTATAATAAATTTCATAGAGCATGACCAGCATACTTAGCTCATATTATTCATTTGCAGTCATTTATTTTTTCCAGCTCCTCTTCCACTCCCAGTCCCCTCTCCCCAGCGCTCACTCTGTGGAATGATAATAATACACACAGAGTGCCGGCTGGCTGAGAAGGACTTAAAAACAACAAGTAAGAGGATCTTTCTGTGCTCACACCTGTTTTAAGATTTGTTATCCTTAAAAAGAAAAGCTGTGGGGATTCACTCTCTTTCTTCCTTGTAGACCCCAGTGGAATATACCATTAAACCACAGGGAGGAGAGAAAGCCTTCAGTGCACTTAAATATACTTATGTCAAATCCATCTCATTCTTCCTGCCTTCTTTCCTCAATCTAGCCACCGTTCCCAAGGGCTGGAGAACATTACAACCCATTCACTTTATATGAATGGGCACAGACAGACTTTTTCACCATTTCGATATGTCTACATTTGCAGGCATATCCTGTAGGCCAACTGAAACAGCCTTAATTTCAATTTACTGTCTCCCTGAGGAACATGCCATTCTCCTGAAAGTGGAAAAAACCCTCAACGGCTATTCCCTGCCCCCCTTCCCTCCACCTCAAGTCAAGATCTGAATTGGAGGGAAAATTTCTCCCAAGATTAATGGACTGCCATTCTGATGCTTATAACAGGGCACATGATCTTTATTAAACAAGTAACGTACAACTTTCACCAAAATACTGTATTTGGAAGGTGCTCAGTGTTACTGGACACGACTCATCTAAATCTTTTTCCAAGTCCCTGTAGATCGGTGTTATATTAAGAAAAAGAAAACATTCCTCAGTGGTCATTTAACTCTGCCTTGTTTTTCAGCGGCGCTATCAGTAATGACAAAAACAACACTAATAAAAAAATAGCCAAAGTCTTGGCTTGCTGACTTCAGATTCAGGCTAGGATCATCTCAGTAAAGCCTAAGGGTCTCCCATCTTCCCAAGACAAGTGCTCGAGGTTAGCTATTATTGCAACAAACCAGAAACAAATCAGAGAACAAATAAATATTCAGTGGATAGCGGGAGTATGAAAAAAAACCAATACAGCTTGCCAGACCCTGTTGGTCACAGCCTTGATTTAGAGCAAAGTAACATGTAGGAAATAGATTTAGGAGAGGAAAAAGAGTTTCTTTGCAGAAGCACTGATGCCTTACTGACATTCAGGCTCTGCTGGTAACTGGTATTACAGGATTTCACTGGGCCTTTGGTAGCTGTCTGGAAAAACTGCCAACATAGAAGTCAATGTGTAGTATTGCTGTGGTGCACAGCTCTGCAAGTTTATAATTAACCATTTATCATCTAATAGCCATGGCACAAACCTAGCTCTATCTCCCAGTGCTGTAAATACCATGATATTCCAACAGGCTCCTTAGGAAAGTATCAGACACTGGAGCATAGGGCCAAACAGTGATTCATGTTATTACACTGAAGTTGTTTTAGCCTTGCTGATGTATTGCTGAATACTTAATGTTTTCTGTGCAGTCTCTTTAGGGAGGATGATAGTTCAGAGACCGATGGGCCTGGTCCAAGTTGTCTAAGAGGTCTGATGCTGTAAATTTGTTCACAGAAGTGCTGCATTTAAGGCAGCTCTTTCTGATGTGCTCATATTTGAGGCATCTGGTAATGGGCAGGCATAGATGGGCATAAACAGGAGGATCTTCTGATCAAAAGAATCCAGGAAGATTAGGAACTGTCATCTCAGCCTCCCAGAGATGGGCAAATTACAATGACATTTCCTACCTATGGTTTGGAAGTTGAAATGTTCCTTTTTCTGTTGTAGGGAAGCATTTTATTTATTTTAGCTACATTGCAATTAAAAATAGCAGCAAACCAAGAAGTGGTTAGAGTGAAGGCACAGAAAAATTGGCCTCAGTGGAGAAATGAGGTTTGCTTCCCACAGTTACAAACAGCCTTCGCTTAGCAAATTGGATGTCTTTTCAGATTGCAAATGACTCCAGAAAAAACAAAGTCCCAACTGCAACATGAAGGCCAGAGTTAAGTCTGCTGTACGTGACCATAACTAAGGAAGGAAGACAGCAGTCTCAGATAGCATTTTCTTCTCTGAAAATGCCCATCTTTTGATCTGGTTTTTGAATTTTCCCATTATCATTTAATAGGAATGGTAAATCTTTCCAGGGAGTATCCAGAGAAATTCTTAGACACAGTCAGATTCAGGATATGGCACAAGGCCATCTCTTAACCAAATTAATAAATACTTTACAGCAAGCCATGAAAAGTCTTTGGAGCCATTATTCTGAAGGTTTGTTCTGGTCATTGCTTCTGTGTTAGCATTACTCCATAGTTCCATTGCAATCACAGATGCTTGCATAAAAGAAACATTATGCTGAGACTAATGCTTTTCATACTTAGGAAATCTTTTTCTTATTAGTAGCAAGCAATGAGGAGAGTATCCTTCTCCCATTTTGTTCTGAATGTATATCATGGGTTTTTGAAGAGAAATATGGTTATAGAAGGGCTAAAGCCTGACTTACAATCTGTCAGAGACAATTTTCAATGCTGCATTTGCTCTGTTTGGGCTTGCCATGGGCTGGAGGTGTTTGGGTCTGCACCTGAGAACTGCACAAGGAATGCTGCTTGATCTCACAGCTACTTTTAGTGACTTGGGTGGAAACCTTTGCAGCCTTCTGCCAGTGGAGCAAGGCCGTGTCAAGCTCCTGCAGCAGTTTGTACTGTACATGTGACTTTAGAGCTGAGTGTAAAGCATCTGCTATTATTAATCAACCCAGGTGTTGTGTTAATTGGCTTGATTCTTAATTGAGGGGAAACTGTTTTTCAAACACTCTGGACACAGCCTGTTAAACCTCAATTAGAATGCGGCCAAGAAAAGTGCAGATGAGTCTGGAGTAATTACCAGACAGTGGCTGACAGGCAAGTTCCTGTATTTTCAGCCAGAACAGGTGATTTTGAAACCCGACCTCCAGCAGCTGCTGGCTGGGCAGCACATTTGCTCCTCAGGGGCTGCCTAGGATGGCCTTTGCTCTGCTAACAGCTCTTTGCTGCACATCAACAACTTAGCACCGAGTGGGCGAGTGAAGCTCTCGGCTTTCATACCCAGAGGGTGGCGAAGGGCTGGACCCAACCACAGAGACAACACTGCAGGGAAATGGGGGACCAGGGCTGTGATGGAGCAACCTCTATGCTGCTGACCCACAGCCATCCTCAAAACAAACCTGCAGGATAAGAAACTTGAGTGATAAGGAATTGGGTGACTGGTCCGTCTTTACATCCATGAGAGGAGTGCCTTTTTTGTCCCAAGGGATCATCCTTGTCTACCTGTGGTGACGAGCTGGCATTCCTGTGCCACACAGTCTGCATGCTCAGAGAAGGGAAGATGGGGTTATTGCCTTTTGAGACAGGCTTTCTCTTTGATTAGAAATTAATTTTGTCCTCTCTATGATCTCCTGCTTCATGCCAGCATATGAAGACAGACAAAATGTGGGTCTTGTAGGGAGAGGCTACATCAGTCCTGAAGAAAGTAGGTATGCCTTGGAAGAACGGGCAACCTCTCCTGTGTGTTACATCACAGCTACTGACACAGTGGAGGGCTGGGGGTAACGTGCACTCTGACACCTTCACCCAGACCTCTCACATGAGCTTGGACAGGTTTTTCCACGTTATCCCCTTTTCACATTCAGAAAAATGAAGCCTAGGGTAAGGGATGAACTAGCTGAAGTTCACCTGGCAAAGCACGGGGTATAGAATACGTTTTGTGTACTGCCTGGTCTCTACAGCCAAGGCAAACATATTCATGCACATTTAAAGAGAAAGGATCCTGTGAGCAGAGCTGGAGTTACAGACTTCTCTTAAACACACACTCAAAGAAGAAATCATTTTCAGAGAGGAAACTATGCACCTGGAAAGCATACTGAGTTTTAATGGATATTAATGTCTTGCAAAAACAAAACAAAGCCTGGAACTTAATAATTTGCCTAAAAATAAAGAACATTTTGTTTTTAGTGTTAAACAAGAATTAAATTATCCAGCACATGTTTGATACTCCTGAGCCGAAGTGCTTTGAATCTGATGCACAGACAATAAATTACAGAAGGCAGCATGGTGCAGTGGATGGAGGGGGTGAGGAGGCAGGGGGTAAAGGTGAGCACACAACGTGTGCCGTGCCAGAACATCACCAGCGCTGGCTCCCAAATGAAAGCTGAAAGACCCAGGTATCAGGAAGCAGATGGAAAAAAAGGGAATGCAGTCCCATCTGCAGATACTGTTTCTTTTCATGGTTCTCACTGCCTGACCTCTTTTCCCCATCAGTTCCTCAGTGAGCAGATCAAGGTGAATTGCTCTGAATGGGTGAGTCTTCACAGAGCAAACACAGCTGCTGGCAGGGAGCGCTGCTTGGAGAAACAACATGGAGAAAGCAGGAGGTGAAGGCTTTTATAAGCCAGCCTCACTAAATGCACTTCTCCTTTTCACTCTCCAAGGCTCAGTTCCTGTCCCACTGCAGTCAATGATAATTTCCCTCTTGACTTCAGTAGGAGGATTGAGCTTCTGGAGGGCAACAGCTCCTGACCCAGTTTCTCCTCCTGTTATGTTAGGCACTAAGCCTGAACAGCTTCTCTTCTGCAGACTTAAGTGTAGCTGACTTGTATTCCCTTCAGAACAATCTTCCCAGCCCTGATTTGTCCTCCCCATCAGTGGGTTCAGACAAAGAAGCAGCTTGCACTGTGCTGTGGCATTGCCAAGGTGAAAGGAATCTGCTCTGCCCCAAGAGCAGGTTTAGGGCAGAGGCTGAGACTCAGTCTGTGGTGGAGGTAGAAGACCCCTCTAGGAAAGAATTTCTGTGCCCTTAGTGAGAATATGGGTGCACTTCTATACATGTAACCAGCTTAAGTGTACTTCAGCTTTGCTCAAGTCTCCCATGTTTGTCCCAGCAGTTGAGTTATATGCATATTTTGCTATGTACATAATGCATAGCTTGGCCAGCAAAAGATAGGAAGGGTAAATGATGGTATGTTTACCTTAGCTCATGGGGATGTCTTAGTGGTTTAACCTTCAAATGTGGTATGCCTAACTTTTCTCTAACCACAGGTCCAAGTCCCAGCTGGGCTGACTCAGCCTTTATCTTCCTCTAGATAAATTCAGCCCCATTCACTTCACAGTGGGTGGGTGTTTCAGATGAAGCTTTAAAAATGAGAGTTTTGTCTGATCTGGATGGACCCTAATGATCCCTTAACACTTTTCACGAGAAAAACATTGGTTGTGGGCCAGAATTCCCATTCTTTGCCGCAGCAGCACACTAGGAGCACAAAGAGAAGGCTCCATGATGCTTGGAGTGGAAAGAAACTGACGGGGTGGTGAAGTAAGCATGGTGAAACTGCAAGCCAAGATTATTGTACCCCATGGGCCCACTTGGTGTTCCCTAGAAGAGCTGGGATTTGAGGTCTCTAGCTGTCTAGAAGGTCTTGAACAGCCCGTTGAAGTAGAATTAGGTTACAAGTGCTTTTCCCTCCTGAGGAGATTTAATCCTACTGTGGAAAAGGAAGCAAAAACATTCAAATAGCTGCATGAGAAGCAGAAGACAAGGCGTGGCAGGTCAGTTATAAGTCACTTGCACAGGGATATGAAAGGCTGATTTGTCAGAGCACCCTCTGAGTATATGGGAAGTATAAGGATGTTCATTGCTCTGTCAGTGGCTCCAGATAAAAATTCCATCAAGTTCCTAAGAAGCCTTTCCAATGACACACATCTGGCAAGATCAGTGTATTCCTGCAAAATTCTTCTTTAGGCAGTTCACCATTTTCTAAAAAAAAAAAGGCAAACCCCAAAAATCCCAGTTAGCTGTCCCTTTCTGATAGCATAATCACAGAAATGCTGTAATTAGCACAGCATGGGGTTTCTTCTATCACCTGCAAAGGGAGCAGTCCTTATCCATGTGTGACAGGCTCAGGGGAGTGGGTTAAACAAAAAAAAAAAAAAATCCTGCACAATTTTGTCAGAGCCCAAAAGGTTATTTAAATTAGTCAAAAAGAAAACAGTTTTTCAATTGCATTTCCCCTCAGTTCATCCTTCAAGGCTTAAATGCCTCCGTCCATCCTGGGCCAGAGGTATCACAACAACACAAGAGAGGATAATGGCTTTGTATTTCTGTCCGAAGTGGAAGGAATGGAAAGATCATGAAAGATGACCAGTTTGCCTGAGATCTCTATCCATTTTGCAGACACAGGTAGTTTGATTTAACATCTGAAACGCTGGATCCTGAAGCAAACCAAAAGCAATTTCCAGCCCCCAGGGAGGAGCCCATAATTAGTACAAAGAATGGACAGTGCTGGCAGGTCATACAGAGTTGCATTTCCAGAAGAAGATATTTGTTAGTGTAGTCAGCACACTTTTGATAAGGCAAGCACATCTCAAGCTTTTAGGCTTAAATAAACACACTGATTAATGTCCTGGAGGTGGAACATAACTTTCCACTGGACTGAATCTCTGAAAGTGTTTTCTATTCTAGCAGGCAGATCTGTGCAAAACGTTGTAAAATAAGATACCATGAAAATGCTGAAGATGGTTTGGAAGGACTGTAATACAAGCTTAAAATTAATAGTGTGGTCCAATCAACGTCAGGGAATTTTCTCCTTGGCTTCTTCACTTTGAGGCCTATTATATGTGTGACTTGAATAAGATTTCTTTCAGCTCTCCTGGTATGGTGAGGGGATTGTAGAGCATTACTGAAAAGTGAAGTGCTTTGACAGTGTGCACCAAAGTGCTACAGAAGCGCTAACTGCTATTATCAGCTGTGAATAGATATGCTTATTATCAGCAGACACTCTTCAACAGTCCTGCTCTACTGTGCATCTGCAGCCAGCAGTGATCTCATTTTATACAGCAGCAGCCAAAGAAATAGGTTGGGTTCCTTAATATTAAAATGTGTTAGGGGTTAGTAAGCAACTGCCTAACATTTATTTTTAATTTAGAAGGGACATGGCTCAGTACATGGCTGAGTAAATTTATAAACATGCAGCATTACTAGGTTCTGTTGGCCAAGTCTATTTTACACTCTAAAGAGCTTAGTAATATAAATATTTTAATTTAGAAAATGCTCCTTCAGATAAAAGGGGAGAATTAAATCAGTTAACTTTTTCATGCTCCAGGGCCTGACTGAGCCATTCACGTGCTCACCTGTGCTGAGAGAGCTGGCAGAATTCTGGTACAACTTTCCAATGACTGTGTTTACCTCACCCATGTCTGGGGTAACAGCTCTAAGGCTAACATATTCCAGACAGGATTGCAGTAGAGTGATATGCAAATATACATAAAAAAGCATAGGGCTTGGAAGGCTTGGCTTATTCAAAGGAATAGGGTGAGGAGGAAGGGGAGATGCTGGCAGCAGTGTCTATCTCAGCTCACTGCTGAGAGCCCCTTTTTGTGCAGACTGCACACCCAGAACAGCTGGCAGAGTATCTTTAGATCAGGAAACCTATTCTCCTTTAACAGAAAGACCTCCTCACGTTATGTTATTGGAAACCCTTTGTACAGAGTAACATCAGTCCCTGGAGTTCTTGATGCTTCAGTAAAAGCCTACAGTAACAGAAAAAAAGGACCCTAAATTTTATTAGTAGCTCTAAAGAGAGGTGGAGATGGATAAAATCAAGTAACTGAATCCCCCTCAAGCTTCAGGATATTTGAAATTCAAAGTGGAATTTGCAGTTTGGACCTTTCTCTTGTTTTGAGCTCTTCAGCAGCTTCTTGCTGTGCAAGGATCTTAAAAAGGAACTTCCTATCAGATGCTGTCCCTGTAACATTAGTCAGAGATTAAAACTAAATTTTTGACACATCACAATCATCCAAAAAGGAGCTGAGCAGTAAGCACAACACTTCTTTGGTGGGGTCTCTCTTAAATGCATGTGACTTGAGCCATGAAGACTGATTCTCCTACAGTAATGGCCACAGGATGTTTCAAACTTTGATTCATAGGAATTGCCATGTTATTTGACCTCCTGTGTTGTCTCCCAGAAAAGTCAGGTTTTAAAACAATGCAGTTACAAGGAAAAAAATATTGATGTAGGTGGAAAGGCTATACTTGCACTTTGAGAAATTGAACAAAATCAGGTACACTCAGGAGTCTTCAAGACATAAACTGATATAACAGTGGATATAATTTTCCTGAAAACATGTTCCTGGGGAGCAATGGTAGCTTCTAAGCCAACAGAAGGCTTCCTGAAATGGACACATTTCCCTTGGAGCAATCCTGTAACTTGTAATACACCTTTTGCCTTCATCCTATAACACAAGACACTTAAACCTTGTTCTCATTTACTCTGGATGCATTTTCAATTGATAGAGAAAAGAGCCAGTGTAGCTGTGCTTCTTTACAACAAGGAGAGCTCTGGCCTATCAATGACAGCAAAGTTTAAAATCCGATCTAAAATGGATGTAATTGATGTTACAATGCTAAAGGGCATATTTTCAGTTTGCTTTAGTCACCATACTTCTATGGACTCAATGTTACAGTCCTTCTCCAGTCTCCTTCCAATGTATGATATCCAGCTATCCAGAGCTCTTTTGCACAGTCACTGTTATTTAGTCAGACAAGGGTTCTGTCCTGGCTGTGGACAGGCAAACTAAGGCCCAAACTGGTGTGGGTAGGAAGTATAGAACTGATTGCATTGATGGTCAGTGGGTAGAAAGCCAGAGAAGATGGCTGAGTTACTAACTTTTGGTCCTCATAATACTGGGCAATATTAATAAAAACAAAAACAGCAGCAAGCCTCACTTAAATGAAGAGTTATTGATTTGGTCCCAGAGCACATTTAAATATTTTATTGCACAGATGGAGCCCCTACAACTTGCTTTCCTTC
Organism: Eopsaltria australis; assembly: GCA_034509425.1. Classification (NCBI taxonomy): domain Eukaryota; kingdom Metazoa; phylum Chordata; class Aves; order Passeriformes; family Petroicidae; genus Eopsaltria; species Eopsaltria australis. Next base: position 3,961,425 of record JAVTVJ010000051.1, on the reverse strand, counting down.
ATACCACAAAGGCCCTGTTTTACAAGGATGCTTGCTGGCCCTGGGGAGGGCTGGATCCGGTTTCCTCTCCATTTATGTATGCTTTTGGGGGAAGGGTTGGGCTCAGGTAAGAAGAATCAATTATTCAAGTGCAGGACAGAGATTTCCTCGTGCAGGGCCAAGACTGCTGTCTTTGCTCCTCTCCCACCTTCCACCTTTGGGGCATGGATGTCCAAGGGATGTTTGCCTGGCTGCAGATCTCCCTCCTGCCTGTGAGATGCCAGCTGTACCCATGGGGAACTCACTGCCCCCTTTCAGAGTGGAAAGTGTTTAAAAACAGGCTGGTTAAAATCTCAATGCCCAAAAGTCATCCCTCCTGGGCATTTTTTCTTCTGGCCTGTCTGAAGATTGCAGGGGAAGTTACCCTCCTATTCATTTTAAGGTTTTCCTAATAGTAATTTTTCAGTCTATTGGAATCTGACAGGTCTGCTAAAAAGCAGAGTGCAAAAGATAGGCCTTTCTTTCCCACACCAAAAAAACCCCTCCGATTTTCAGAAGCATCTTTCTTCTGCATTACTTATTTGCATATTTCTTGAATATTACGGGATCTTAATCTCATGATTACATATGTAATGTAATCAATGCTAACTTCATCCATTTTGTCTCCTTGCACATTATGGTCCTTCTATGGAGTCTGGGATACACCCTGCTCAGGGTGCAATGCAATAAACCCTCAGGAGTTTTTTGTGTATTTGTTTTGGTTGGGGTTTTTTTGTGTGTGGGTGCCCGCTAGTTTGCTTTGTTTGTTTGGGTTTTTTGGTAGAAAATAGATTTTAAAAAATTATTTCCATGAAAGAAGAGCTCAGAGCCTGAATGGATGGGTTCCACAGACAGAGCAGGACACATGGGGAGCGATAAGCTCTAGCTGGCTTGCGTAAGCCAGTGAATTTGGAAAGCTCTCCCCCAGCTTCTAGATAAGAGATTTCCTCTTGAAGGCAGTGACAAACACCATCCAGACTAATTGTAGCTCTTTGCTTAGCAGCACATCACTTACAGTGACAAGCAGCAGACAGAAACTCCTCCAGCAGGCATCACTGCTGAACACACTGCATGTCTCATGACCTGCAGGGAATGCAGAGTCTGGACATAAGTCATTTAAAAAAAAAAAAAAAAGTAGAACCATTAAAGAATTTTTAAAAACCACAAACCAAAAAAAAAAAAACCGAAGAAAAAAGCTTTATGATTTGCCTGATTTGTAAAAGTAGAATTTCTGTGGCTCAGTTGCCCTGTAACAGAAATTCTTAAACGACCAACAAGTCACTTGCTAACAGCACAGTCCAGCAGGATCAGAGAGACAACCCATACTTAAGAAACCTCATCAAAAAAGCCATCTCAGCAGCCACCAGCAAATTCTTCTTGATGAGGATATAAACTATTAGCCTACGTTATGCATTCCAAAGGGTAAGGTTAGCTTATCCTTACTCATTAATTTTCCCTACTTTTTGGAAAATAAAGCAGGATGTGTATCGAAGAATAGGAGTATCTTTCTTCTGAGTTACTTGTTTGCCTATTTCTTGCATGTTACAGGATCCTGATGTCATGGGTACATAAATTCCACGCTAACTGGATCCATTCTGTCTCCTTATTGCCCCTCTAAGGAGTCTGGGGTACACCCGGCTCAACATGTGATGCAATAAAGGACAGAAGTAGTCTAGGTATGCTTGAGCTTTCTAGGCTCAGGAGAAAGATCAGATCTTTTCCAAGAGCCTCTTACACCATTATTTTGTGTACTATGATATTTGTCAGAGAGTTCTTACTAACAAACAGTACATTTTTCTTGTCTCTCCCATTTAACACAACTAATCACGGTGGAATACATGGTGGAGTGGCTTCCCACTGATAATGTTACATGCCTAAGTGTGTTGTACTGCAAGGTACGTGGGAGGTAGAAGTGGATAAGCTTCCTCCTTTTGTTGCCCAAAGTAGATGATGAGGAAAAAGGAAGCCCATTTTACCTATGTTTAAGCTTGACAGCATCACCTTAAAAAGTCTCTTTCACTTGGAGAGTAGGACAGTTAAATCCAGGCTAACTTATCTTCATTTTAGCCCCTGAATTATGCCTTTGTTTTCATGCTAGCATAAATTTCCCTTTTTTTGATGGTTGAAATCTGGGCACTGGGTCCATATGCCCGAAGCAAAGCTCTGCCTTTGTGAGCAGAACCACTGGTCTCTGGTGGCCTTTGGTGAGCAGAACCACTCATGATGACTGTTCACATGCTAGGAGAAAAAGCAGAGCCTACAGACAGTGACAGAAGAGCTATTCTGAGTCCAGCATGAATCAGTGAGGACCTTCACCCACCACTGGCTGCCCTCAGCCACAGCCAGGTGACATTCAGCATTTCTGAGAGCACTGAAGGTGGAGAAAGGCAGTGCTGGCATGGTGCCTTGTGGAGGCAGGGCTTGTGCCGTGTGCTGCAATGGGGAATGTCACGAAACAAAACAAAACAAAACCAAACCGCTCCCCACTCAAACAGACAAGAAAAACGACAAGATTTTTAAATGCCTGGACATTCCCCACAGACTTTACCCAGAAGTATATCAAAGTTTGTTTTGGAGTAACAGCTACATGGCATTGAAAAATTACTTTTTCCCCCCCCAGATAATTTAAAGTATCCAGGAGTGACCTGTCGTCATGATCTCTGCCTTGAAAGAAAAACAAAAGCAAACAAAAAAGTGTTTTGCATGGATTTATGCTGAGATCCAGCCCTTAATTAAGCTGTCCAGGAGCTGCCGAGTATCCAGTCTGCTCTTAGAGATGATGGCATAAATCCAGAGCAAGCCTAGAGAAGTGAAAAGTGCAAGTCCTAATGGGAGTGGGAGAAATTATTTCTAGAACTAGGAGAAGAGTCACAATGTCAAAATCCATTGGAAACCAGAGAACCTTGTTCATGGAGGGTGACAGACTCATCTGGACTGTATCTATCCCATTTATTTGCTTGCAGCACTAATAATTTGCCTTTGGAAAAGCTGCAAACCATCTATGTGTGAATCTGTTTTCTGGTCCTTTTCCATTTGTGCAACAGAAAGCAATCCAGCAAAGCACAGTCACCTTAACCAAGAGCAAAATTATTGTGAGGAAGAGCTTTACACAATCTCCAATTGACTAGCATGAGGAAGACAAGCAACAGAGACAAAATTCAGTATGAGACAAGTTCAATGGCTGAATTCCACTCCCTGATGGCCCTTCATGCTTCAAATGGCAGCACAGATTTAGGCAGAGGTGTTGGCTAAGTGCAAGATTGTAGCACTAGCTTGAGAGATCTGCCTTTCAGAGAGTTTGCACTCAGTTGTGTGAAGCTCTTTTCTTGTTCTGAAAAGAGATCTCTATGCATATCCTATATTAAGCCAAAAGTCTATTTTTTTGTGGGGGAAACCCATCAGTTCTACATTTTCAGGACCGTGGTACGATAGGCTGCACCCAGACATTGATTTTGTGTCCGACCTCACGCAACCAGCAAAAGTCACTACTGGTTTCCCTGATGCCTGGGCAGTGATTGACAATGCTCAGACTGTCTCACTGGAGCACCTGCAGATAACCACCTGAGATAGATCAGCACAGGAAACCATTTCCACACAGTGTGAACGTGCAGGTGGTGAGCAATGTAAGGAGCATGATTATTATCCCTTTTCTCGCTAACTGTTCTGGGCCCCCTGCATGACGTCTGCATAGTTGAAATGTCATCACTTAGCCAGATGTTGAAGTCACATCTATCTAAATCCAGCTGGATATATGGAAAGTGTTGTCTATTTTGACAGGCATAAATCAAAGGGCATTTGTATGAATAAGGGATTATTACTAAATCATGCACTTTCTATTAATAGATGCCTATTAATGCTGCAGGTGTTAGTAGTAACTGCTCTTTGAAGCATTACTTAATCAACCCCTTTGCAAATCCCCATAATCTAGCTCTCATAAAAATACATGGATTATTGATTGAGAGGACCTCTGGGATCCCTAAAATGAGGTTCAGCTCAGATGCCTGTGCAGTGCAGGAGACGCACTACAGATCACTCCCTGGAATGTCTGCCAGGTGTTTGCAGTTTCATGCATAGTGTGCCTTGGAAATAATAAAAGAGGTGGGGGTGGAGGGGAGGTCATTCCCATCCAAGAAGACCAGGCTCAAGCAGAGGAAGGAGAAGGAGGACCATTAGTAATAGCTGGAGAGGTTGAAGGTGCAGAGGTTATAGGGTGGGCTACTTTTCCCTCTCTGGGAAACTTTTGATAGTGAAAATAGAGAGCAAACAGATCTAATGTGTGTCAAGTTGTCCTCAAAACTAACACACAGCACCCAGTGTGGTCTGCAACATGCTTGCAAAGCATATAAACAATCGGGACAAGCCCTTAGGAATGTGCTGGGTACAGGGTAGCTAGGAAGTTTAATCAATGTTTAAGAAACACATGAAGAGCCTTAAATAATAGATTATCTCCAATTGGCCAGTGTTGATAACTAAGGATTACATCTGTAAAGCTTAGTTCTGGTGAGAACTGAGCAGGTGAAGCTAAAGCACATCCATTCTCCCTGCTTAGCAGAGCCTTGGTGTTGAGATCTGCTTGGCCCCAGTCTGCGGGACTTCAGGGCCATTTCAGTAGGGCTTGGGCAGAATGCAGTTGCTTAAGGGTGGGCTAAAGCCATTCTGTGTGGGCTAGAGACCCAGAGGTACTTCAGGTGTCAAGAATCAAGCAAAGTTTTATGCAGAATAAGAATAAAGACAGCAAGTAACACACCCTGCAGAGCCCCCTGCTCACAACACTACCCTGCTTCCTGAGCTGCTCATGCACTGCTGGCTGGGGGCCCACTCCACAATAAACAATGAGAAGCATAAGAAACCTTGAAGAGATATCCTTGAAACGGTAATCTACCCCATTTCACGGGCATCTTTGGCAATCCATAGTCTCAGGCACAGATATTTGCCAGTTCAGGTCAGCTCCTGTATAAACTCCATGTCACCAGGCTGAGAAGAGCAATGCTCTTGAGTCGCAGTGCTGTTGGCTGGAATCTCTGAATGGGGTGTTTTGCAATTTCCCTAGCTGGGTCAGGAGGGACCAGAATGGGAGAGAGAGAGGATCCCCATACACCTCTCCTTTCAGGGAAGGCTGAAAAATGGGAAATGGGTAAACAGGACATTAATCAATCACGTCACACTCTTCAGAAAGTACTGGAAGGTGAAGAAATTTTCTCAACAAGGAGGGATAATAACAAAAATCAATCCTTCACAGAACTTCCCGATAAAGCACTATTTTCCAGGGTGCCACCATCTGTTCTGTGTTATGGGGAATAACCTTGATGTTATTACATTACAGGATTATTAATATACAGTAGTGTGTTAAATCTCAACCAAATGTACCAAGCCCAAGAGACACACGTAATATCACCCATGGCTAGAACAACAAACACAGTTCAGGAAAGGGCTTCTGTGGGGATGCAGGACTTGTTAAAGGTGCGCAAAGGTAAGCGCATTCCCAGTGGAGGTGCTGAATGGACATGTTTTCCTGAGCTGTGGCTCCAAAGTCAGATTCTTCTACCCCAATTCTCCAGCCTTCCACAGGGAAAGGGTATTAGGGCTTGATCTCCTGTGCATCACCAAACTGCAGCTGGTTCAGCAGATTGGTGCCCTACTGACCATGTGCAGCCCCTCAAGGCTTTTTTCTTTCAAGAGGACCAGTCTGAATCAACAAGTACTTTCTACAAGGCAAGGAGTGTTGCTACTCTGCTGAGCACTTGCACCGGGGGGGGGAGTGGAAAAGATGTGGAAGTGCTTTCATGCTGTACCCCAATATAATTCTTAGGAGAGTTCAACTCGTCATTTATCTTACAGCACACACCAAAAACCCCTGTGACCAACAGTAAAAAACATGGCAGAATGCATAGCTGTCATCCTAATGTTTCTTTTTCTCCTTTCCACTCCTGATGTGGCATTTTTTCCTGTTCCCTTTCCACTTTTGCCTTGAACCTTGGAAGATGAACAGCTAGGCTTTCTCAGTTAACTTTCCCAAATCATCTTGGAGCACTTGGAGGTTTTTCCCTTCACATCCTAATTACGGGTATATCAGTGTCCCATTGGGACTTAGGCAGTTAACGAACACCATCCGGCAGGTCACTTATAAACTATTTGCCCTGAGATTGAGGGCAAACTCTGGTGAATTCCCAAGGAAAGAATCAAATGAACCTGTTAATGAGTGGAGCATTAGGAGGAAGAAAAAATAAGGCAGGATCTGAAGTCTTAAGGAAATGTAGGAAATAAAGGTTTGTTTATCTAATGGTTTTACTGGTGTCAATGCACAGGACTCCCCCTCCATTTTAAAGCAGTTGCAAACAAAAGATTCAGTTGCAGATAAGCTTTGGGACTTGACTTTTGCCTGAGACGCTTGTAAACATTCCTCAAAGATGGAGAGGAAGAGGGACGTGTAGCACATTAATTTCAAATAAAACCTGGCAACCAGGTTTCCTTATATCATCATTATCTGAAGCATCAAAATGAGCTTTAGTCCCACCTTAGCTTGTTTTATCTCTCTGTTTAGTAAATTGGATCCTCTGCCTCTAGAATGTTTAATTTAAGGTCTTTACTGCAATTTAAAAAAACCACCACCCTAACCTGAAATTAGCTCTTGGGACATTGCCAGCCTATAAGACATTTTGTAAAAGCCTAGTTTAGTGAAATTTTAATAGAAGATCCAGAGGAGATCTTCAGTATTAGTTCACCTGTCTGTGAAATGACTCAAAAAAGGATCAAAAAAACCCACCCTACTCCTGGAAAAAAAAGAAAAAGTAAACCGTAAAATGCATCCAAAAAGTCACTTGTTGTCTAAGAGCAACTAGGTTGGGGTTTGTGTCTATGCCTGTGGGTGAGCTTAGCCTTCACTCGAGCTGGCTTAAAATGGGAATAGTATCTTTAACTTAGAATTCCCTTATTTGTAATTCTTATAATAGTTCTTCATTATTTGTCTTAAAATCTGACATCTAGCACAGCTAAAAGCTGTACTGCAGTAACACAAAAATGGGTCCTCAACCAGAAAAGGTTTGACCTGAATACAGCTGCATGATTAATGATCTTTCAGATGAGAATGAAAAAAACAGATGCTTCAAAAAAACCCCAAACCAGTCAATTTCTAAAAAGAGTTAGTGTTTTAGTTAAAGTCTAGGAAAGATCACTTAAAATATTTTTTCAGAACTTGTGCTCCAGATAAAGAAAAGGATCCTACATAGTCCTAATGTTGTTTTCTGTTTATCTGCAGAAAACTTGTGACAGGATCTCCACTGGCATTCTTTGTTTTGGTTAGAAGGAGACCAAAAGCACCACATACTGTTTTTTTCAAGTCTGATGTAGCAATGCAGAGGGGAGGACTCACTGAGGGTCGGAAATTTGCACTGAGGCAGAAAGGATGAATATGAATGAGATTTTCTCCTTTGTCTAAGTTCTTCTGACACAGAACAAAGGAAAAATTCTTTGATCACTCACAATTGTCACATAACATCACTGCTAGAAAACGTATCTTGACTTTTCTAAAGCTACAGCATGACCTGTAAAAACCCTTGCTTATTATTTTTGCCAAAACCAGAAGGTCCCCAGAGAACAAGTAACAAAGAAAGGCACAGAGGTCCCTGGAATGGCTCTCTGATTTGAAACAAGTGAGTATCTAAACTGTACAACTGGTGTTTCCACTAATTCTGGATTGATAGCCTCTTACAGACAGGGCATCCTGAAAGTTTTCAGTTTGGCTGTTATCCCCAGCTCCAGGTGAATGATTTTCAGGTTCTTGTGTCTGCTGAAATGTATTCTGCTCCTCAAAAGAGCTTCCTGTATCCTTTGTGGTGTCCATTAGTAGAAGGCTGACAGACACTGAAGGTGCCTCATCACCTTTCAGCCACCCTGGGGGGGGCATAGGTGACAAAGACAAATATAAAACAGAGGAGGGCCCCATAATTGTTGTTCCTTACTGGGCAGTGAGGAATGGGTGTGTGGATCAAGCAGAAGGCTGTAAACCTGGCATGCTACAGACAGTCACGAAGGGTCTCTGGAAGCAAAATGACTGGTCTCTGCTTCTGGGCTTTTGTGCTGTCCTGTGGGAGGTGAACTCACATGAAAGCTGGGATGGTATCCCTGCATGATGACCCCTGCTCCCAAAATATGACTCTGTGACACTGCTGTTGTGCAGTCACTTCTGTGTCCTCCAGCCATGGCAATCTCCATGAACCCCAGGCAGCTTCACTGTTAGGGCCACTTCATAGATAACATCTTTACAAGCTGATATTTGACCCATTTCTTTCCCCACCCCAAATCTACAGAATATTTTCCACTTACTTCTCTGAAGCCAAGGCCTTTCTTTTTTTAGTGGGGGACACTTTAAGAGGAACATTAAATATGTTATGGATGAGGACAGCCAGCCAGTAACCAGAGGAGGGAAAACTTGATGAAAGGCAGGAAATGGAAATTTAATAAGAAGTACAGTAATATGTTCCTAATGTCCACTGGCTCCCCCTTCTCAAGGCCTTACCTGAAGTATAGACAGTGCAGCACCAAGGTCCCTGTATTGACTTTGGAAGAGTTGAGTGATCCTCACTGGAATCTCCAATTCTGTAGCCAAGGGATCTAAAATGTCTAGATATTTTCAGTCCCTTATCTCCCGGGCTAACCTATGCCTCCAGTTTTCGAGCCAGCATTCCGTGTTCAGCTCAAACATAAGTCAATTGTCTTGACAGGGAAATCAGTAGAATTTTCTAGCCATTAATCCCAATGGAATTGCTCCATATCTTCTTACAACACTCACAGGACTATGCAAGTTGCAACACCAAGGTACAAGCATTAGCCAGCTGGCCCCTGCCAAGCCTTGTCTGGCTTTTTTGTCTCACAGTGACCAGACCCAGCTGCCTGGGAGGAAAACTGGTTTCTACCATAGCCGTGGTATCTACCATAAGTTACCCCCACAGACTGATATGCTCCAGTGGAGGTTCAAGAGGATTTTCACTTCCTCACGTTGTCCTATTCCTATTTCTGTGTTCTACCCACAATTCAAAACATCAAGGGAACTTTCAAAGCAACATTCTCTATTTCACAATGTCGTGGTAAATCAAACATATGTAGACCGAAAACCTAATAAAAAAACTATGAGGAGTTTTAATCAGAAGAGTATATTGAAATGTAGATAGTAAAACTGCCGTAACTAATTGCAGATGCTAAAGAAACTATAAAGCTGCAGTCAGCATGATTTGCCACATTACTGTGTTAGAGCAAAGACTGACTATAGTTTTACTATTTGACTTAATAAACTGGGGTTTTTTATTATATAATGCACCAAGTTGCTGTGGTTTTACTACAGTAAATACAATTCAACCGTAGTTTAAAGAGAGATGCTGTTTTCATTTGCTTTTTTTAATGCACACAGTAAAGCAGGGAGAAGTACTTTGGTAACACTTCTTGTGTGCCTTTCTTCTACTTTCCCCTTAGCTTTGTGTTTGAATATGTGGTTTCTCTTTTCAACTATTTTGCATTTTGTTTGTGATTTCCTTGAGATAGGAAGTCATCTTCAGTGATTTTTGCAAGTACAAGGGTTTGATATTTGAGACAGAGAAGAGTGACAACATTTGGGTTCCACTTTCAGACATATGAAGGTTTCTGCATTTGAAATACAAGGTATTTTGCACAATTCTCATTCTGCAGTTTCTATATGAGAAGTATATATTGCTGGGTAATGGTCATTTGGTCCATCTGGAAATCACCATACTTAGAGACAGAAGGGTGAGCTGTAAGGGATGCCTGGTTTTCCTTATGGTGTTACATTTGTACACTCAGCCTAGCTCTTTCCCTCTGTGCTTGCTTTCTTTCCCTTTATACACCCACCCAGAGAGCAGCAGTGTGATATTCTCTGGGAATTATGTGCTGGTGCCAGACTGACAGTCATAGAAACCACAGAAACAGAAAAATATGTAGATCTTACTTTCCTACTCCCAGAGGCTAGGATGACACAGCTCCAGCATGGATAGGGAGAAAGCATGTTAATAAAAAATAAAAAAAATTCACATTAATCATCAAACTAATGCCAACTGACAGTGATTTTCTCCATGTGTCATTGTTAATTGTATTTTTACTGCTTTACATGTGAATATACATCTCAGTAGTCTGCCCCTGCAGCCAAGGAATATTACAGTAAAACCCAGGCCCGTGACACTCATTCAGGGTAGTGCATTAATGCGAGCATTTAAAGGAATCACTGAACTTTAGTATCATGTGTTGGGTCTCTCTGTTCTCCAGCAGGAATTCACAGCAACTGCCTGTGGTCCAGGAGCACCACAGACACAACACACCCCTCAACCTGTCACAGGACATGCCCTCTGTAGCATGGGAGATAGTCTGCTTGGATTTCTTACTCACATCATCACAACTTGGCAAGGAAATCCTGGCACAAACAGCCAGAAATCCAAGCGTGTCCTTAATGCCTTGTGCACTGCTCCAAAGGCATTTGGATAAAAGCTAAGGGTTGACTTACCTGTTTTCCTCACTATTTCCCCCTAAATCTGTCACTGCCACATTTTATCACCAGCCAGAAAAAAAAAAAAGATTAAATACATCCCATTTCTTGACTTTTTTTTTTTTTTTTAATTAACAATGAGAAGTGGGAGTTGTTTGGCTTTTTTAAAATTGTAGTTGATGTCGTTTATTGCCAGTGCAATGCATGGCCAGAGGAAACAGCTGACTTTGGTTTGAATTAAGACAGTTTGCCTGAGCAGACAATGCCATTGTAGGGAAGCTCTGGTCCAAATCCAATGTCTGCTACTGAAACCAGCTCTCTCACTGACCAAATGTGAACAAAAAACTCAAAACTCAGAGAAGTCTTGGGTGCAGCCAAATTCAAAGCCAAATACCAAGCTCCTGCAAAAAAGGAAGACAAAACACTGCAACAACCATTCCCCTCACTTCTTTCAGCTGAAATGCTTGGGGGAAATTAATCTTCGGACCAAAATTAATTTAACTTTGCATCTTGCATATCAGCTGTGATACTTGGTCTTCACACCTTCTCCACTATAAGCAAATTAATTGTGTGGCTTTGGATATCATAACATCAAGTCAGGCTGACTACTGAGAAGCAAATACCACCAGCAGCAGAAGGAAAACAGGCATAGCAGAGGCCCTAAATATTTAGCCATATTCTGTCCATCTTTCTCATTTTTGCTTCCTTCCTCAGTTATCCTCCCCTTAATAGCTTGGAAAAAACTGGCAGCTATTTTAGGTGTCCTACTGTTATCACCGAGATGCAATCCCAGCTAAACCAACTATTTCCAATGCATTGCCAAATAAACCCTAGGCTGACCTTTGACTTCATCATCTGAAATATGACCATAAAAATAATGAGCCTGTAAACTGCTTTTGGCAATTATGCTGCTGCTGGAATGAAAGGACGTTGTCATTAGCATGCAGCTTATGAACCCCAGCTTGCTGGTCCTGGCAGGCAGCCAGCCTAGGAAACTGAGCCGGCCTTAAAGCTGACACAGGTTCAATGGGATAATTAGGCAGCTTTTTGTTTGAGTTTGTTGATATAAATGTGGTAGAGATTAGCCTTTTCCCCCTCAGCTCTGGGTAATGGTCAGGGCTAACAGGTGTCAGGCTAATGGTGGTGCGGGAAATTAATACTTGGTTTCCTGGTACCTTCCTTTGTTGTTTTTCCCCACAGAGGAATTCCTTCAAATCTTCCAGCACTTTGCAAGCGCCTTCCCTCCTTCCCTCCTTTCCCCTTCTTATTTATCTTTGCCCAAAACATTTTATCAAGAAGAGCACGCCTTTACGTCGCATACAAAAAAGCTGGGAAGTGCTGAATGGAAAATAAATCACCATTAATCACATCAGTCAATCAGCCTTCCATTTGCTAGGTTAAGGAATAAAACTTAAATTTTCAAACAGCAATTGGCCAGATCTGTTTTTGAAGTTCGTGGGAAATCTCTGGGGAAGTGAGCCAAAGCAGAATAAAGGACACCCAAAACGTCACACAGCTCTGAACAAACTACAGTACCACTTATAAAAGCGTTTGGGTCACTTAAACATCTGGTTATCTTAAGCAACTTGGAACAGGGTTCTTGGCACTCAGGAGGAATTGAAAATGCCAGATCACCTAACAGCTCTCTGTAAGTCCTTAAAGCAGAGTCTATCTGTGCTTTATGTCAAAGTAAGTGAGACAGCAAGAGAAATGGTGAGCATGCCTCTGCTCAGGCTGCAGCCAGCCAATAGCCCATACGGAAAGCAAGCTTTCATGCTCATTTTACTCATACACACTGTCTTTTATCTCGATGGTTGCCAAAGCACTGCAAAGGGACAGCAAAGCCCTATACCAAAATCACTTTGCCCATCCCCAAAATGGAGCTGCTTCTGGGGAGAGACCTGCTAACTTGTGCATCAAACACACATGGCAGTTTAGATGAGAGAGGTAAAAGCCATATGAAAGGATATTTTCCTGGTAACGTGCCATTGTTTATGCAGGACATGGTGGTAGGTAGCTTTTCAATTTAAAGAAAACACAGCAGGGAGGACAAAACCCCCATTCTGCTAAGAAGTGGCAGAGACCCACCAGCAGCACCATCTGCTGAACCTCATGGTGGTCTCAGTAATTGTGCAGGCTTTCCCTTCCCTTCCCTTCTTTCCCTCTGCTTTTTCTTTTTCCCCATTAGTATTACCTTTTCCCAAGACCTACAACCCTTGTCTTCCCAGTTTCCCACCCTGTTGTCTGGCTCCACACTCTGCACCCACCTTCTGAATACACAAACCACTTGATTTTCTACTTCCCTTCTCATCACACCAATCTGATTCTCTCCAGACTGTGCTGTGCCTCATCACTGCTCTTCTTCAATGAGCAGCCAGACAATAAGTCAAATCCTAGGCATAAAGGTCATACTTTTCTCCTGCTCCCCATGGGATGAGGCAGGAACATTGCCCCTTTCAGCCCCTTCATTCTGCAAAGGAGATCACCTTCCCAGTGGTGCTGCTCCCTGTGATTTGCCAGAGGCTCATACCCTACCATTTACATAGAAGTCTCTTCATCCTACTCCAACAGCTCTAAGAAACTACACAGTGAGTGTAGTTTCTCCAAAGAAAGTGCCCTTGTCCTTGGAGGGGCAATAGAAGTTGCTGGATGTTAACGGGCAACGCCAGCCTGCTGGTACAAACTGATCCAGGAGATTCCCCAAGATACCCATGAGAAAGCTGTTTAAGACAGAACTTCTCTGAGTGTGCCTACAGTGAAGCCAGCCCCTTGTGAATCCATGCACAAGGGGAAGGAAGTACCCAAGATTTGTAAATGCCCTTGATCAAAAGGAAGGACAAAAGTCATAGGATTTGCAGAAATTTACCAAGTTTTATTAATAAATTACATACTTGGCATGAAAATGGCTATGATAGTCCCTAAATTACCCTATCTACATCGAGCAGGGGTTTGGGAGACAGGGGTAGGGTGAAGGGAAAGGGAGAAGAGAATAGATGAGTTAAAGAGAGGGAGAGAGAGAGAAAGAAAGAGAGAGGAGAGAGAGAGAGAGAGAGAAAAAAGAAAGAGAGAAAAAGCGATCAACAGTTGTGGTTCCAGTGTTGATCCTGCTGCTGGGAATGTCTGTCCTGGTTCCATCGTCGATCCACATGATGCAATGTCATTCCTGGTTCCAGTGTCAATCCCCCTGATGCGATGACATTCCTGGTTCCAGTGTCAATCCACATGATGGGATGTCCAGGGTCCTGGGAGCACCGCCCAGTCTTGAGTGGGGTCCTTTTTATGGAGAGGTTTTCCCGTAGAGTTACAGAATGTGGGTGACAGAGGAGCAGGCCTTGAAGACCAGAATGAGCCTCTTTCCTTAGCCCAGAGGTAACCCTGGGACCCACAAAAATGCATCCAGGTCACCAGGGAAGGGCAAGGAGAGAATTGTGGGTTTGTGACCTGCTGAGCCTGCCAGAAGTGAGACTTACTGTTTGTTACCCTGTAAGGCATAGTTTACCTGTTACCATAAAAAGAAAAAACTGTAGAATAGCTGAGTGGATTGGAGAACACTGTGGTGAAGCACTTCCTGTTTGTGTGATGGTATATAAAGAATTTTCACTGCACAATAAAGGCCTTTGCACATCACCACCTTGTGTGAAGTCCGTGACCTCTACTCAGTCATTGCTATTTCCCTGCTCTGAAGGCAGGTTACTTCCTTTCTATGCAAATTGCTTGTCATGCACAGACTGTTCTTTCAGACATTCCTGGTTATGGGTCAGAAGCATCAGGACCCTTGCGTGGTCTTCAATCTGCTCTACAGTCCACGCTCACTTCTTGGCTTCATTGCTGCCTTTCTTGCTGTCCTGTGTTGTGCTCATTTCCAGGGACTAGAATGAGGATGCTTGTCCCAGAAAAGTGCAATCATCCATCCCCAGGGCCCTCTTCTCCAATAACTTCTTTCTCAAGTCCGGTTATTATGAGCAGTGCTGGGTTACTCCCGACAGCTCTTGTGTGGTTTTTCCCAAGAGTCCTTGGCTGATTCCACAGCCATGTGGCTATGGGTGTTTGGGACACATCCTCTGGCCTCCTCTCTTCTGGGATTCTCCACCTGTGTTGCTCCCATGGGATGCTGAGCAGGCTCAGGAGCAGCCAGCATGCCTGGGGCTGGCCTGGTGCTGGCAGTGGGGCACTAATCCTCAGGCCGTGTCCCCATGCAGGGACAGTGGCACAGCCTGCTCAGAGCCCACAGCACCCTCCTGAAGCGGGAAGGGCGTTGCTGGTGCACAGCCTGTGGCCTGCTGAGGCCAAGGGCTTCTGTCTGGCTGAGCGAGGCTTGCACCGGCACCCGGCCAAAGCCCTGCTCCCCCTGAGGGGTAGGCACAGGGAGCCCCTCCTCCGCAAGGCTGCTCAGGCTCTGGTGTCTGTCCTCTTGCACTTGCCACTGGTCCTGGTCCCTCTTGTCTTCCTGTTGGGGTAGTTCTTTGCCACTGTCATCTTCCCCTTGAGATGGGTCTTGGGCTCTGTCAGCTTGTCCTTGGGACAGCTCTTGCTCGAGTGAGTCTTTGCACTCTTCCATGGCCAAGGCTCCCACCTCAGCCTCTGGCACTGACAGGACTGACCCTGCCACTGCCCCCATCTGCTGCCCACTGAGGCCATGGGCTTCTGGCCAGCTGGGCAAAGGGCTGGCTGGGCTGCAGGGGCTGTGCATGGCAGCTGCCTGGCTCTCTGACCCTGCAGCTCCCGCCTGCTGACCAAAGGCAGGAGAAGTTGCCATGGCCTCCTCTTGTGCCTCAGGAGCTCTGGCCAGGGCAGCAACTGTGGGCTCTGAGCCCATGGAACTGGCTGTGGCAGGAGACCTGTCGGGCATGTCAGTGACTGCCCCTGCTGCTGCCTGCTGGCCTAAAGTGCTGGGACAGCTGGGCACCTCCTGGGCAGCAGGGACAGAGTCCTGTTTATTCACCTGGCCCAAGGGGTTGTCCCAGAGGTTGTAGCCAATATCCTTATCCCCTTGGGACAACTCTTTGGCGTTGCTTTTGCTCCCTTGGCAGAGCTCTTGGGGTCTGTTATCTTGCCCCTGTTTCTCCCCGTGGGCTGAGGCCTCACATTGGTTTTGGAAGTTTCCTTCCAGCCCATCTAGCATCCCCCTATAACAAGGGATTTCCTCCAAGATCCGGAGGACTGGGCTGCCTTCCCTGAGCAGGGGCAGTCCGTGTTCTGCACAGGCCAAGCGCATTGTGTTCAGCTCCATCAGGTGCTCTCTCTGGGACATGGTGCTCAGCTTCTCAGCAGCCTTTGCATGCACTGGCAGAAAAGTGCCAGGGAGGGTTTGCCTGCTTTGCACACAGGACACTGTTGGGTCCTGCTCTGACTCTTGCCTCTGGCACCACGTCCCTGGGAGGCTGCCCAAAGCAGCTGACACACACATGCTCTGTGCCTGCTCCTGCTGTGCTGGGGGCCTCTGGATTCCAGCGGAGACCACATGGGAGACTCGTACAGGGATACGGCTCCTGTACTTGATGGAGGTCTCCTGGCATGTGGTGCTGCCTACCGGGGTGCTGGTCTCTACCACCTCAGAGGGCTCCGCCTCGTGGAGCAATGTTGGTGCTGGGCACTGCTTGCCCCTGGAAGCTGACACTGTCATGCTGTGTGCCCGGTCCTGCTGTGCTGTCAGCCACTGGCTGGGCCTCTGAGTCCCAGGGGAGGCCAGACAGGAGACATGCACAGGAATAAGGCTCCTGTACTTCACACAGGTCTTCTGGGATGAGGTGTGGCCTACCAGGGTCTTTGTGCCCAGCTCCTGGGATGGCTCTGGCTGGCAGAGCAATGGCAGCACTGTGTCCTTCGCTCCCAGGGAGGCTGACACAGGCGTGCTCCGTGCCCGGTCCTGCTGGGCAGTCAGCCCCTGGCTGGGCCTCTGGATCCCGGTGGAGGCCAGGCAGAAGACATGCACAGGAATATGGCTCCTGTACACCGTGTATATATTGTGGGTTGAAGTGTGGCGCAGGACAGACCTCAAGCTCTGAGAGCTTGTGGCGCTGCCCTGCTCACAGCGGGTAGCCCAAGAGTTGGGGTTTGCCTTCTCCTCCATTGCCGTCTCTGTCGTCCTCTGCAGAAGAGCTCTCCAGGGAGCTGCTTCCTTGTGAGGGAGCAGAGCGGCTGTGCTGGGAGGAGATGCCTGCAGGTGAGGGCACTGACACCCTGCTGTGTCATAATGGCCTCTGTGCTGATGTGGTCCTGCATCACCAATGTCCATGGAATGCGCCTGTGTCACACAGGGCCACACTCAGCACTCCTGGAAGACCAGAGCCACCTGGAACTGGCTGGATCTGTCTGTGCCTGCAGGACACAGCCCCTGGACTTGTAGACTTGTAGGTCCTGCTGGTGACAGGCTCCTGTGAGACTCTCAACACAGTCCTACACCAAATCATTCGCCAAAGGACTCCCAGAGAGTCAAGGGACAGCAGGGCATTATTTTGAAACAGAATGTGGTTGTGCAAGTAGGACTAAGAAAATTTACTGGTGATTCCTAGAGGATGCCAGTAGAAGAACATCGGCAGGGTAATACTTGCAGCTTCAAGGCATAAGTGGATGAATTAAGGTGGTAGGCTGGCAATAGCACAGCCATAATTTGTTAGCAGGCTGTAGCACAGAGAATCCTGACAAGCTGCCAGCACTGTAGGTGTAGGCTCAGAGTTTGCACTGTGACATTAAATCTCATGTAATCAAAGTCTTCCCATAAGAGAAATATCTCTTGCCTCATTCACTGAGTATTATTCATGTGCTGCACATGAATCCTTTGCTTAAGTTAGTGTCCTGGTCTGAAGGAGCCCTAACTTGAATTACTACATTCTATAAGGTCCTTGAGTACTGTAGTAATTTGTATATAATTTTAAAAGTCAGTAGCAACAGAGAGGTACATGGGAAGAACCCACTTGCAGACACAATCAAGGGTGTCTAAAAAATAAAGAGGGGGAGGAGAGAAAGCAGCTGAAAACTCCAAATAAAGATTTAAACTCTTATTTCTATTGACTAAAGATGAAAAAAGAAAAAAAATCGACACTCGGTCATCATTAAAAAGTGGATTCCAGGGAGGGAAAATAAAAACATTCAGGCCCAAAATTCAAAACACCACTGAAATGTGGAATCTGAAGATGGGAGAGGTCAAACAGGATTTTGGTCTTGCCCTGGAAAAGTTTGTTGTTACAGACAGAAAGAAAGAGAAAAAAAAAGTGAATGTTTGCTGTTTCTTCTAAAACAGAGTATTTAAGGGATCTTTTAGAAGCAGGGTAGTGGGAAGTGTGGGATAGGATTTCACAGCTTTTGGCAGCTGTCTTCTGCCTTCTTTCCCCATGCACAGTGAGAACAGATTTCTTTCTAAAAGTATTGGCTAATTCCATGGGGAACAAGGATGCCTCAGGAATAAAACATTCCTGTTGAACTCCCATTTGTACGAGTTATGCACTGAGGTACATTCAGTTGACTTCACTGGCATCAGACCTCATCTGTACTGACCTAAAAACAGAAAAAACCAACACACAAAAAAACCAGCTTTGCAAAATCTTTGGAAAAGTTAAGCTGATCTAATGATTGGGGATCTCTGTTTCTCAGTATGCAAGAAGAGGCAATCGCTTCAGTAAGGATCCAAGGCATCTTCTAAGTAAGTTCTTATATTCCATAAAAATTTCCTCTCTCTGAGCCACTACACAACCTGTGTGGCTTTTTCCTTGCACTAGACAAAGTGCTCTTCCTTTTTTCACAGATATCTCCCTACAGCAGTCAAAAGTGAATAGTCCACCAGTAAGGAAGAGTTAAAAATATTTCCAGATGAGCTCTGTTGTGGATAGCAGTTGAGAAAAATCTATTACAGGATCCTGAATACAGGATACACAACATCAGTAAATTAACCATCCCACACAGAATTTAATGTTACTGCAAGGCCTTTCCATGTTCACATCAACTGGGTAAACATAAAGACTTAAGAAAAGAAGCAATAATTGCTGCTGGGATTGAGGTGGGACTAATGATGACTAATGCACTTGTTATGGAGCATTCTTCAATTAATTCCCCTGGGAGGCAGTGAATCTTGTTATCTAATCTTGCACACACATCCCTAACCTGCACTTATTTTCCACAAGTATGCTAAGCACTTTTTGTATCTAGGGGAAGCCAAAATATGTATGGTTTTCTGTGAGAAAGACAGCTAAGGTATTTCCCTCAGAGGATGGCAGGCATTCTGGGAGGTTAGAAGGAAATTCAAATACAGTTATGCTGAACAAATGTGTCCAGAAGTTTGAAATGCAGTGAATTTGAAACAGGTCATCTCACAGCCACATCAAGACAGGGAGAGATGCTTTCCTTCTGGAAGGAAAGCTGAGAGAGCAGGTTTTCAGCTATACCAGGAATAAAGACTAATAGTACTTTCCATAAAATATTCCAACAATGGTTTATGGCTTACAGAGTGATAAAAAAATTAAAATTAAATGCTTATCATAATTCTTTGAGAGGAAAGTACTGTTCAGGCAGAATATTCTCTTAAGAGATCTTGGAAATCGCTACAGTTCATTTGATAATATATTGCCTAATAATAGTTTCCTCTTCCCCCGTGATCCCTTCAGCTGAAGTGATTCATGATGAATTCATACTACATGATGAAGTCATCCAACAATCTCTAAATAACAGTCAAAGATGTTAGTGCTGTTTATTGTTCTGGCTTAAATGCAAGAAGGACCTAATAACATAAATAATAAATATGTCAATATTTCACAAGTACTGTTCTCTGCAGACAAAGATGTATATAGGTGAATTATTGAAACCAGAGGGGGGAAAAGGCTGTAAATAATAAAACATCATAGATAAAAAATTTGTATTGTGGAGAAATTACTATTTATTGCAGCTGCATGTAGTAACATTTGAAAGGTAATATATATAGCTTTAGGCATATAGTCTTTATCTTATATCAGATTTTAGTCAAACAAGACCAGGGAACTCACTGAATGCTGTTACCCTATGAGCAGGTAATGACAGGTTTGATAAGATCTGGGCAAATCAAATGCAAATGTCACATAATTGGTGAAAAATTATTACCACTGCTTACATTATGGATAAAGTGCAGCTGTTTAAAATTGGATGGATTCTAAAGCCATACCTGCATATTACCCAAGAGCCTGAATAGTTATTAGCTCTGATTTTTGCTTGTTCCTGATGTGTGATTTTTCCTGTGAGCAGGAGTTTGGTTAGCTGGAAAATATCTACCCTGTAAACTTGTCCTTGCAGAAGTCCATCTGTAAAATGTTTGGGATCTGTAGTTCTAGTTTAGAGTCCCACCCCAAAGAAATATCTAATTGCCTTGATGTTGGCAGGTTCTGAACATCAGGAAGACTGAAATAGTGGCAGGTCCTATATTACCAGACTTCAGTCATTTGGCTGTGATATTTAGGCCACCCTTGCTCATGTTTAGAGAGCCAGGGAAGACTCCTCCATGTTCCTACCCTCCTTCTTTAGTGAGCTGCCAAAGCAGAGAGTCAAGAGGCATGAAAACAGCCTAGGAGGCCAGGCATCCAGCCATGTTTCATCCTATACAGTCATTTGGGATCCAGCTCTTCACCCACATCAGCTCCACAGTGCTTCTGCTCCAGTTCTATGCTCAAACTGCTCCTAACATTTGGAAAAGGCAGTGTTTCAGACTGGCACTCTGTTCCTACTGGCTTTTGCTTTATTAATAACAAAAACTAAGCAGTCAAGCATAAGCAGAATATCTGCATTTGTGACAGAGTAGGATCTAAACACTCCTAGACTCTAACGATAAGAAGGTTTATAAAAACAGTGCATACAGATAGGAAAAACACAAATTCCAAATGCCCTCAAAACATAAAAAAGAACCACAGAGGCAAATTCAATTTCCATTCCTTTTTGCAGTACAGCATGAATTAAAGAGGAACCCCTCCCTCGCTTTCTTCATTAAGATCAGCCAAAATCTGTGCTTAAAAGACCCTCAGTATTTAATGCAGAAATGAGATACTCATTAAATGTTTGTTCTTTAAAAACTCTCACTCCGTAAAGGGAATTCAATCTGGTTCTCTTTAGATCCCTACGTTCAAGGGCCTTATGGTGGGTTTCTCATAAGCAATCTCTTAACTATTTCAACTTGCTGGAAGGATAATGTGGAAAAAAGTGCATTTATTTGAAAAACAAATCTTGAAAGTTTAGCCATTAGCCTCAACACCAATAAAACCTTCTAGTTCAGTCTGGAGTCTCTCAGGGGTAAATGTACAGGTGCTAAGTGCTGAGCAGCTGCAGCAAGTGATGAATTTAGGGAATGGTATGAAGTTTAAAAAACAAGATGACCAAATGAGATACATTTTACAATCAAAGCCCAAGCTTATGTTAAAAATTAGAATGCCTTTATAGATGCTTTTGTTTTTCCCCTGAGCCTTCTAAAATCAGTATGGCAGCTAATGCAGAGCTAACAGTTAAAGTATTGAGTACTTCTGGCAAGTTCTGGCTCAGTGAAAAGCTGAAGCAGAAAACATTTGTGAATTATTATTACTTTAAATGTGTGCGGTAAAATGAAAGGAGCAAGATTAATGCCCATACTTTACCATTTACATAAAAGTCTCTTCATCCTACTCCAACAGCTCTAAGAAACTACACAGTGAGTGTAAAGAAAATTTGCACTTTTTCCTAACAGCTCCCTTTTTGGCTCCTTTTCAAATGAATTAGAAAGAAGAAAGGCTAAATTCAAAGAGGAAGGTTTGGGTCCGTTCTTGGGTTGGGAGTACCTGCTCTAAAGCTAGACAATCAAGTTAAAAGCACACAGTCATGTCTTCTGATATTAGAGACCTTACAGATATTATCAGGGTCTTATCTTGTGAAATTATAGCTATCTGCCAGATCTGCAATTCTTATTCTTTTCTAAATATTTTTCCTCTGATCCTTCCCATTTTTCATCTCTGCTCCTTTACTTGTTGTCTACAATTCTTGTTTTCCCCACAAAATCTGATAGGCACCAAAGACAGAAAACAGAGCTCCTCTTTCTGCTTTGCTGCAGGCCTCTGTCTAAGGTACGAAATGGGCTTCACAAGCACTAGGGCACTCTCCCTGCTCTGTGGGAATGCAAATAATGTTGGGGTCTTGGGTACGTGGCATTGGTTTTATCAAAATAGGGACTTCCCTGAGCATGGGAGGTCAGTGCAGTGTAGAGGAAACATAGGAACTCCAGTCACACCACCGTGCCATGTTCGAAAGAGGCGCAGTGAAAGGGAATTCCAGCAGACAGAAAGACTTCCAAACCCTTTGCATCTGTTCCCTTGTCTCTCAGTGTCCCTGAAGAAACAAAATCATCCTATCCTTGTTTTGAGAAGCAGCCTTTTGGAACATTTCCTCTAACAGAACCTGCAAGACCCAACTGAGCACACAGTTCCACTGAAAAGAAGAGAAAACATCTCCTATTCCCTGATCTTCTAAGCAGCCACTGGGTCCTTGCAGCAAGAGATACTTGTAGCTGCTGACTGAGGAAGGAGAGCCCAGGTCACCCACAACCTCTGGATGCTCAAACTATGGATCCCATTCCAGTAAGGCAATAAACAGAGTGCTTCATGGGAAATTCTTGTTTCAGGTGGAAAAGAAATGAGGTCAAATCCTGACTATGCCTGCACTTGGTAAAGCCTCAGTGTCAAAGGGCAAACTCCCTTAGAGGACACAGAAAAGGAAGGTGAACTGGACACACAGTGATCACAGGAGGTAACATTCCCAAGCAACACGAAACAAACACTGTGTGATCTGGAGTCATCCTGGGATGTACTACAGGCAGTCCAGCCAGGATGATGATCCCAATGAATGATTGTGTCAGGGAGCAAGGCACACCTCCAAAGAAAGTGCCCTTGTCCTAGAGGGGCAATAGAAGTTGCTGGATGTTAACGGGCAACGCCAGCCTGCTGGTACAAACTGATCCAGGAGATTCCCCAAGATACCCATGAGAAAGCTGTTTAAGACAGAACTTCTCTGAGTGTGCCTACAGTGAAGCCAGCCCCTTGTGAATCCATGCACAAGGGGAAGGAAGTACCCAAGATTTGTAAATGCCCTTGATCAAAAGGAAGGACAAAAGTCATAGGATTTGCAGAAATTTGCCAAGTTTTATTAATAAATTACATACTTGACATGAAAATGGCTATGATAGTCCCTAAATTACCCTATCTACATCGAGCAGGGGTTTGGGAGACAGGGGTAGGGTGAAGGGAAAGGGAGAAGAGAATAGATGTGTTAAAGAGAGGGAGAGAGAGAGAGAGAGAGAGAGAGAGAGAGAGAGAGAGAGAAAGAAAGAAAAAGAAAGAAAGAGCGATCAGCAGTTGTGCTTCCAGTGTTGATCCAGCCAATAGGGATCTCTGTTGATCCTGCTGCTGAGAATGTCTGTCCTGGTTCCTTAGTCGATCCACATGATACGATGCCATTCCTGGTTCCAGTGACGATCCCCATGATGGGATGACATTCCTGGTTCCAGCGTTGATCCATATAATGGAATGTCCAGGGTCCTGGGAGCACCGCCCTGAGTGGGGTCCTCTGTATGGAGAGGTTTCCCTGCTCTGAAGACACATTTCTTCCTTTCTATTCAAATTGGTTGCCATGCACAGACTGTTCTTTCAGACATTCCTGGTTATGGGTCAGAAGCATCAGGACCCTTGCGTGGTCTTCAATCTGCTCTACAGTCCACGCTCACTTCTTGGCTTCATTGCTGCCTTTCTTGCTGTCCTGTGTTGTGCTCATTTCCAGGGACTAGAATGAGGATGCTTGTCCCAGAAAAGTGCAATCATCCATCCCCAGGGCCCTCTTCTCCAATAACTTCTTTCTCAAGTCCGGTTATTATGAGCAGTGCTGGGTTACTCCCGACAGCTCTTGTGTGGTTTTTCCCAAGAGTCCTTGGCTGATTCCACAGCCATGTGGCTATGGGTGTTTGAGACACATCCTCTGGCCTCCTCTCTTCTGGGATTCTCCACCTGTGTTGCTCCCATGGGATGCTGAGCAGGCTCAGGAGCAGCCAGCATGCTGGGGCTGGCCTGGTGCTGGCAGTGGGGCACTAATCCTCAGGCCGTGTCCCCATGCAGGGACAGTGGCACAGCCTGCTCAGAGCCCGCAGCACCCTCCTGAAGCGGGAAGGGCGTTGCTGGTGCACAGCCTGTGGCCTGCGGAGGCCAAGGGCTTCTGTCTGGCTGAGCGAGGCTTGCACCGGCACCCGGCCAAAGCCCTGCTCCCCCTGAGGGGTAGGCACAGGGAGCCCCTCCTCCGCAAGGCTGCTCAGGCTCTGGTGTCTGTCCTCTTGCACTTGCCACTGGTCCTGGTCCCTCTTGTCTTCCTGTTGGGGTAGTTCTTTGCCACTGTCATCTTCCCCTTGAGATGGGTCTTGGGCTCTGTCAGCTTGTCCTTGGGACAGCTCTTGCTCGAGTGAGTCTTTGCACTCTTCCATGGCCAAGGCTCCCACCTCAGCCTCTGGCACTGACAGGACTGACCCTGCCACTGCCCCCATCTGCTGCCCACTGAGGCCATGGGCTTCTGGCCAGCTGGGCAAAGGGCTGGCTGGGCTGCAGGGGCTGTGCATGGCAGCTGCCTGGCTCTCTGACCCTGCAGCTCCCGCCTGCTGACCAAAGGCAGGAGAAGTTGCCATGGCCTCCTCTTGTGCCTCAGGAGCTCTGGCCAGGGCAGCAGCTGTGGGCTCTGAGCCCATGGAACTGGCTGTGGCAGGAGACCTGTGGGGCACGTCAGTGACTGCCCCTGCTGCTGCCTGCTGGCCCAAAGTGCTGGGACAGCTGGGCACCTCCTGGGCAGCAGGGACAGAGTCCTGCTTATTCACCTGGCCCAAGGGGTTGTCCCAGAGGTTGTAGCCAATATTCTTATCCCCTTGGGACAACTCTTTGGCGTTGCTTTTGCTCCCTTGGCAGAGCTCTTGGGGTCTGTTATCTTGCCCCTGTTTCTCCCTGTGGGCTGAGGCCTCACATTGGTTTTGGAAGTTTCCTTCCAGCCCATCTAGCATCCCCCTATGACAAGGGATTTCCTCCAAGATCCGGAGGACTGGGCTGCCTTCCCTGAGCAGGGGCAGTCCGTGTTCTGCACAGGCCAAGCGCATTGTGTTCAGCTCCATCAGGTGCTCTCTCTGGGACATGGTGCTCAGCTTCTCAGCAGCCTTTGCATGCACGGGCAGAGAAGTGCCAGGGAGGGTTTGCCTGCTTTGCACACAGGACACTGTTGGGTCCTGCTCTGACTCTTGCCTCTGGCACCGCGTCCCTGGGAGGCTGCCCAAGGCAGCTGACACACACATGCTCTGTGCCTGCTCCTGCTGTGCTGGTGGCCTCTGGATTCCAGCGGAGACCACATGGGAGACTCGTACAGGGATACGGCTCCTGTACTTGATGGAGGTCTCCTGGCATGTGGTGCTGCCTACCTGGGTGCTGGTCTCTACCACCTCAGAGGGCTCTGCCTCGTGGAGCAATGTTGGTGCTGGGCACTGCTTGCCCCTGGAAGCTGACACTGTCGTGCTGTGTGTCCAGTCCTGCTGTGCTGTCAGCCACTGGCTGGGCCTCTGAGTCCCAGGGGAGGCCAGACAGGAGACATGCACAGGAATAAGGCTCCTATACTTCACACAGGTCTTCTGGGATGAGGTGTGGCCTACCAGGGTCTTTGTGCCCAGCTCCTGGGATGGCTCTGGCTGGCAGAGCAATGGCAGCACTGTGTCCTTCGCTCCCAGGGAGGCTGACACAGGCGTGCTCCGTGCCCGGTCCTGCTGGGCAGTCAGCCCCTGGCTGGGCCTCTGGATCCCAGTGGAGGCCAGGTGAGAGACACGCACAGGAATATGGCTCCTGTACACCGTGTATATATTGTGGGTTGAGGTGTGGCGCAGGACAGACCTCAAGCTCTGAGAGCTTGTGGCTGTGCCCTGCTCACAGCGGGTAACCCAAGAGTTGGGGTTTGCCTTCTCCTCCATTGCCGTCTCTGTCGTCCTCTGCAGAAGAGCTCTCCAGGGAGCTGCTTCCTTGTGAGGGAGCAGAGCGGCTGTGCTGGGAGGAGATGCCTGCAGGTGAGGGCACTGACACCCTGCTGTGTCATAATGGCCTCTGTGCTGATGTGGTCCTGCATCACCAATGTCCATGGAATGCGCCTGTGTCACACAGGGCCACACTCAGCACTCCTGGAAGACCAGAGCCACCTGGAACTGGCTGGATCTGTCTGTGCCTGGACGAATATACTTGTAGGCCCTGCTGGTGACAGGCTCCTGTGAGACTCTCAACACAGTCCTACGCAAAATCCTGATCTCCACATTGGCTCTGAAGTCCGTGATATTTGGTGCATGAGGCGTTGTCCAGGTAGATGCAGCCAGAGGGCTCTGGTCAGTGGGTCCTTGTCCAGGTGGAGGTGAGGGGTGTCCCTCAGGACTCTGCCATTGGATGGGAGCTCTTCAATGCCTTTCTCAATGACACAGAGAGTGGGATCCAGCACACCTCCAGCATCTTTACAGCTGACAGGAAGCTGAGCCGGAGAGGTAATACAAGTAAAGGAAGGGACCATCCTAAGCTACCTGGATAAGCTTGACAAGTGGGACTGCAAGAACCCAGTGAGGTTCCAACAGTTCTATAGCCTGCCCTGGGGACAGGACAATTCAAGAATCACTGAGGTTGGAAGAGACTTTCCAGGTCTTCTAGTTGAACTGTCTACGAAGCACCACCAGAATCAACCCCAACACATATTCCCAAGTGACACATTCAGAGTCCTCTGAATTTGCACTTTTTCCTGACCAAGTTTTCCCTTGCCAGAATGGCATAAAGGATCTTTAGTGTTAGTCGCTTTCTTAGCCTGTAAATAAGAAATCATCAGATTCAATTAAGCGTATCTGTGCTGGTTCAGTTTTAGCCACAAAGTGATGCAGAAATTATCTGGCTTCCTGAACTGAGAATTTGCAGATGTAAACATTACACTATCTCAATTTAAAGTCCAACCAGTGAGTCAGTCTATCCATCCATGCAGAAGTCCTCCATGTGGAGCTCAGAGCCCCCCTCTCCTTCTGCACTGACCTGTAGGTTTGCCTATAGAGGGGCTGCTTTGCTCAGTTCATGGTGCTGGAAATGAGCAAAGACTCCTCAGCACTCTTCTGAGTTATACAGCTTTTTAAAACTGGTACCATGATGCCAGGCCATGACTTTGTGCAGAACAGTGTGGCATGTGTGGGAGGGCAAGGAGTCCTGCCACAGCACCAGGTGGGTAAGAGGAGAATCCTGTACTTGGATGTGCTGAGAGAATAGAAAATAGCTTAAGAACAAGCCATGATGTTTTGTTAGAAAATGAAACTGAGGGTGAGTCTCCTAGATGTCTCTTGAGGCAGAGTAACTTGTTTGTCTATTTGTTGAATAACATCCCCACGGTAGCACAAATGGGAAACCTTATACCTTTTCACCCTATTTAAACACCTGCCTCTGTTACCTACATGTCAGGCTCACCCTGAAATTTCCCCCAAGCTGTGTGTGGCCCCTGGCAACACCACAACATGGTGCAGTTGACAGAAGAGTTCCTTCCAGAGAAGCAGAAACCAGGCCAGTCTTGAAGCAAAAAACATGCATTAAAAACATCAGTCTTCCTTTAAAAGCGATCAATCTAAGTGTGCGTATTGGACCAGCCATTACTAATGTTTTGCTTTTATTTTTCTTACAAGAAAAATTAAGCAGTTCATGTAATGAATTAGTGATTTTCTCTTCCATCATTAAGTAATTTCTAGAAAGAAAAAAATATTCCAAAGCCAACGGTATATTTATCATGTTCAGTGCAAAATAAATCCCATACCAGGTCTTCCATCCTAGGCTTCCCAAACTCTTGTACACGCTTTATAAACACTATTAATCATGCAGAACCTGTCAGCAGTGTTAGCAGAGCACATAATGTATTTGGAACATTTGCAGCATAACAGCTTTGAATGTAAAGGTCACCATCTCCACATTAACTCCATCAAAATAATTGGGTAATTTTCCTTTAAAAACACACAATACAGTTTCTCCCGGAGATCCCATGTGGCAGCTGAATCTGACATCTGTGAAAGAAAGCATGGAGCTGCATGTATAGTATCACAAAGCTGCATGGAGGATCAAAAGAATGTATTTGCTTATGTTAGCTCCCAAACAGAGGAATGTCAAACCAAGGAATTACACCAATGCATCCAAGTCAAGCCCATGCAAGCAAAGCATTTTTTGCAGGAATGATAAAGCCCTTCTCCACCGCCGAGTGGGATCCAGCTGGTGTGCAGAGCGCCTGAGGAGTTACTGTGGCTGAATAAAGCCCCCTTCCTTCCTCCTCTTCCTTCTGCTGGGAGTGACTGTGGATCTCTCCTCTGGGCACGGGAACTGACCTCCTCTGAAGGCACGCCAGCATCACTAATCAACTGGCAGGGAAGCTGTCAGCGTGCCCTCCTCGCCTCTCCTGCAACCCCTTCGGCTCTGCCTGTCCCATGACCCAGGGCTGTGCCTTAGCCTTGCGCTTCTCCCTACAAAATCTTGCCTCTGACTAAGCTGATGGTCAGCCACAGAAACACAGCCCTCTCATAACTAGAACTGTAAGGGACAGATGACAAAAAGAAGGGATCATCTGTCTCATCTACCTATGCTGGCACAAATCTGGTCCTCCTGGCCACACTGTTGCTGATAGTAGTCTCCTTGGCCACCTGGGCACACGCTGCCGCATGTTCAGCCACTGTCAACCAGCATCCCCACCACCTTTTCCACTAGGCAGCTTTCCAGCCACTCTGCCCCCAGCCCGCAGCACTGCAGGGGGTTATTGTGGCAGATTTGCAGACAGAAGGGTGCAAAGATCACCAGATAAAGTGAGCGATATTACAAATGAAGAAACACACAAGGACTTTTACCTAACAGCTAAGGCTATTTCTGCAAACTCCAAGATTTCTGCAAAGAAGATGAACAGGGAACCAAAGGCCTCACAGTACTGCAGAATTCTACTTGTCTGAAGATATAAGTGCTTTATGAAGTTATCCATGTAAGATACATTATTTTGTGTAGTCAGTCATCAATACGACAAACAAATTCCAGCCAGTGTGTCAGTTTTGAACTTTCTCAGATTTGTTACCCTGGAGATTGGAAGATGACTCTTACTTCGGGCCTCCTATAGCAAACAATTTTCATGTGCTGGTTGCTTCAAGCAGTGGTGTGAACCCTGATATCTCCTTCACAATCAGCCATCTTCAGCTAACTTTAGAAGAACTCCTTTCATGGTGACATTTGAGAGGCCACGTCAACATGCAACACGCACCACTCGAAGCCAAGTTAGCATATGTGTTACCATGGGTTGGAGCCATGGAGAAATATATCTTCCACTGTTTGTGCTCTGAACTGAGAGTTTTACGGCACTGGGAATATAAACCTGTCTGAATGAGCTGATGTTAGAGAGGAGAGTCAAAACATCCAGCCCATCAGTATGACCAGTGCTACTGATAGAATCTTCATGGAATTAAAAGTTATAAAATCCATTAAAGCTGTCCAAATGGTGGACTGGAAAATTCATCAAGTCTGTTGTACCCAAGGAAAAAACCAGAAATAGATTCTTTCCTCATCTCTGAATTCTCATCCAAAGGCAAAGTGGTGGTTTTGAATTTCCTAGTGTCCTCATCCCTAGGAAAGGTCACCATGTCCTCCTTGGCGCAGTGATTTTTCCCTTCCTAGCAACGGGCTAGGCCAAGTTGCTCTTGTGCTGGCCTTACATAGCATGGTGAGAGAAAAAGTGCTTTAGTTCACAGACATTTGATTCATTGTTGTCACTTTTAATGAGTGCTAATAACTTAGATTTTGCAGAGGAAATAGGTGCCTAGTATAACTGGCCTTTGGCCACCAGTTTGTTTCCAAACATTGTTGGCTTGCTTTGACCATTAGCCAAATCCAAATCCCAGTCAGAGGGTGGGATGAGGCTCTGCATTTTACTGTTCAGACCTCATATTGTCCATGACCACTCTTAAGCCATAAAACTATACCTTACAAAGGGACCCAGATGGGGCAACAAGAGTATGATCCAACATATTGGGAAGGAGATTGGGGGAGCGATCGGTTCAGGAGATTTCCTTCATAATGGCAGATGGCAGCTACTGCTCACCCTACCAAAGTCACAGTGAAGGGCTGCCATTTGGCCTCCCTGGCAAGCTTTACTGAGCACTATCACAAAGCCAAGGCACTGAGTACAAAATCCTGGGCTCACAAAAGGAAACGGCAACCATTCCTGCCCAACATCCAACCTCAGAGGCAGAGTTTTGGCTTTGGGCTCTCTCATTAGCTCAGCAAATTACCTCAAACCAGGAGATCCCACTACCTTTCCCAGGTTCCCAACCTGCAGAGAAGCAGCACATTTCCACCCCTGAACTACTCAGAGGTGAAGGGCTCAAAAACCTGGCTGAGCACCCGTGACTCCTATTGTGCTCCTCTTGCCCAAAGCAGAAATGAGAATGCTGGAGCTGGGACTGCATGACAGGCTAGCACTTCTGATAAATATGATAAAAGCCGCCCCAGCAATCAGTAAACAGTGGTATAATTAGCAAATGTTTTTCTATTTACTTCCTTTAATATGCAATAGGGGGAAATGAAATAAAATGTCAAGGACTTCATCAAACAGATGGTTCTGCACTTATTATTTTTCTCCGCCGTATTGTTTGCGTCAACTAAAGAAGAAACTCCTTTACGAAGTGTGACTCATGGATTCCTGGGAAGCTGCATTCTCAGCAGGGGGAGGACAGCAGGGAAGGACAGGAAAGGGGAGGGAAGAGGACTCAGCTCATGAGCTTTTATTAGGAGCATTATTATGTCTCATTAATTAATCTGAGCGCCGCTTTAGTGACGTCTCGGTCTCATTTCACAGGAAAAAATTACTCTGGATTGCCAAGTTAAATAGACAATTACAGGAAGACCAAATTATGCCTACATTGCATTCCCTCAGGGCACCAGGCCAAGTTCATGTCAAATCCATAATAACTAGACTACCCTCACTAAAAACAGCTCCTGTGGACATACGTCATGAACCATTTGTAATCTACACAGAGGATGTATTGATCTTCCTTGGGCTTCCTTTCTCATAAACTCATAATAGCAAAGAGGATTTTTTAAGTGTCTAACTCTCTGCAGCACATATGCAGAGCATAAGCTGCATTAACTCCAATAAAGCCTAATTAAAGTATAACCATTAGCTGTTTAATTTCCTTTTCCTATCCCAAGGGGCAGCTGCTTAGAGAGCAGGAGGAGAAGCTTAGTACATTTCAGAGGAGGAAAGCAAAGAAAAAAAACCCTTGTATTTTCGCTGAAGACAGACATAAAGGTAAAACCTAAAAAAGGTCTCTCTTTAGGAAAAATCCCACCAACTTTCCAGATCTGCTTGGGCTACAGAAGAGCTAGGAGAGCCCTATGAAAAGAAGGGATGTGGATAAATGTGTCCAAGAAAATTCAATGCCCGTTAAAAACAGTTGACATGAGAACTGCTTATACCTTCAAGTCTCACTATCAGAATTCCTTCTGCCACCTGTAATCCCCAGCTTTTGGTCTATTCTTTCTCTCTTCCCCTCAACACACAGGTCTGTCCCTTTTCCCCTTGCCCCCACCTGATGACTTCCAGCTGGAGGGGGCCACATTGCTCCCGGTCCATGTACATTCCCCAGTGAGTCCCCTCAGCTCTGGTGTTTTGGAGCCCCCTTTTCAAGCACAAGTTTCCTTACTCAGGACGGGGAGTTCCAGTAACTCAAGAAAAACTGGTGCTGATTGAACCAAAGCACCAAGAGTCTGGCATAATGACGATTGTGCAAATCTTCCTCCTCCCCTGCAGTCCCAATTTTTCTCAGCCCTTCTCTAAGGCCAGTCGGAATATTTTGTTGTTGTTATTCCCCAGCTTAGCGTTCATGAACGAAGAAATTATCTGGATAACAGTGCATCCCTTCCATCTGCCCTAGGGACCTGCCCACTGCAGGCACTCTCCTCTGGCACATTTCTCCTCATCAGAGGACACGCAGCCTCTCATTCTCTTTTCTGAAAAGGTGGAGGTGATCTGAGCTCCATGTGGCTCTGTCACCACCCAGACCTGGCAGGTCACCACCACCGCCAGCAACAGGTAAAATCAGCTGCAATGCAAACCCCAGCAGTTTCCAGCTCAGAAATAACACTTTCCACCTCCCTGAGCTGCAGCTACATATCACTAAGCACACCAGAAACTAATCCCTTCTGCTCCCACGCTCTGATATTCACACACACGTTTCTTGCTCCATGCTCCTGTCACGTCCCTTCCCCCACCAAGAAGTTTGCTTTGTGTTTTAGGTTTTCTGGGGGATTCTTTGGTAAAACAGTGAGATGAACTTAACTGCATGGACAGTCCTCAAGAAACAGCAAAGTATGAACGTGCCTGCCAGCCTGGTGTAAATTTTAGTATGGCGTTGCACATCCCTTCCATTGTTCTTGGCAAACGAGGATGACGCCATTGCCACACAGTTCACGCTGGTCACAACTGGTGATACGAAAAAGAACAATCAGCCTCTTCAAAATGCCTTCCAAACTATTGTGGGGATCCTGGAAGGGGCTTTGTTTTCTCTTTCTTGCCTCAATGCTGTACAAACGAGCAATGAATGTTATTAAATCTCTGTTCCTTCCTCAGGCAGTAATGATCTTTCCCTTTTTCTCTCTACTGTCCCAGTTTAGGATTTTTCATGATCCAAGCCAACCTATTCAAGTGACAAAGCAGATTGCTTTGCAGCATGGCCTCCAGCCAAAACGGTGACCTTTTTAACACTGAGGTGAAATGGCAACATTTTTGATTATCATGATTCTTTTGTTTTGGAGTAAGGAAAATTGTTTTGCATTCTTTAACAGCCAAGGAACATTTTACCTTAACAGAGGTTGCTTGGTCTAAAGTAGCAATTTTACAAAATTGTCCAAAGCCAGTGACAAGCTATTTCATGTTTTTTTCTCTGACATTTATTAAATGTTTAGTCAATTCCTCACAATCCTGTTAATATTTTCTTTTTAAAACTACTGTTGGATTTTAAATAACACTTCTGAGAAGTGTAAGAAGGTCCTCAGCACCCTATGCTATATTTTCAGACATATGAAGCCTGCTTTCTTATTCCTTTTAAAATTTGAAAATTCATTTAATACGGAAAATCCCAATGAAAAATGAAAATTCCAAACACAGTCTTTGAGGTGGAGGCTGCTCTGCAAAGGGCTGCATACTGATAAAGGCTTTCCTGTTCTGAAATAGCAATAGGAAGAGGTGGAAGCATCAGCTTCTTGTTTGGTTCTCAGCTCCAGCTCCAAGCAAAGGCAGCCTGAATCATGTTGCATCCTCCTTTGCTAACTTTTGTAAATTTAACTTTGGTTTTTTTAGTTTTTATTTTTTTTTTTATACAGAGTCCACCCATTTTGCAGTCACTTCCCTGCAAAATATCTGAGGGGTCATCGATGAAAGGAGATTTTCCAACAGTAAGAGAGGAATTTTGAGGCAAGAAGAGAAACTGCACGTAGGATGGACTTCTGCCCCTTGATTGCTAATGCAAATATTAATTTACAATCATCGTTTAAAAGATTTCATCTGATACTGCGATCCACAGAAAAACTTGGGGTCACATGATACAAATGCTCAAAAAGTCTAACTTTCAATCTGTAAAGTCAGACTCTTCTTTTTTATACCAAAAAATAAATCTTTCTTCTGTGCTACAGCAGCAGCTTAGGCCACCCACCAAAGCATTCTGTACATATCTTGCAATAATTTTACAGGGAATGAAAAACCTAGAGCAGTTAGGGCAGCAAAAGTTTTTTACAGCATAGGGCTTTCCCTTCTCTTGGCTTCTCCTCCAGAGAGATTTGGAAGTGAGGAAGAAAGTTTTGAGAGTTTAGGAAGTTGCATGCTACCCGTTTCTTAAGGCATTTACACTGTTTACTAATGAAGATGTAGCCAAATGCACCAAGTCCTGACTCTCTAGGAAGGTAAAGCACACCTTGCACAACCTCATGTGAAGTAGAAGAGCTCTTTTTCTGCAGATGTGGACATCTGTCTCATCTTCTATTCTGGTCAAATAACCATGCGTTCCTCCACTATTTCCAGTGTCCTGCCCAGTGGAGAAGGTGTTTGTAAGGAGGGTGTTGCCAAGCTTCACAAATCAACAACATAATCTGCTGGTGCACGTTTTCTGCAAAGGGCCTTCCCTCTTTTTATGGTCCCTCTGCCAGTGAGTGGCTCGGGAGAAGGTGTTTACAGGCAGAGGTGCTGCAGCACTTCACCTCCTCTGGCAGCATTTGGCAGTTGTAAAAGTCATCATGTAATGTCTCACTTCTCAGAGGCGGGAGATGTCACGCAGCATGATGAAGATGCTGTCTGGTGCATACTCCTCCAGCAGGCCAGGAAGAACATCTGTCACCAATATTTCTGCTTCAGCTCCATCTGCACCTGGTTGCTCTTTCTGCAAGTTCCTGTGTTATTTTTCTTCCATATACTCAGACACCCCGCAGTGAGTTTGTTATCTTACACGGATTGCCAGGGTCAAAGTGTTTGTCCAACAGATGCAAGAAAAAGCAGAGAAATTAGCACCAAGTAACAACACTTTTTCCAGAACAGAAAACATATGCTTTCGTGGCTCCCAAGATATTCTACATATTGTGTGTCTTGATGTTTTCTCTTTTACAAGGGTACAGCAGGAAAGTCTCAACTTCTGGCCCATTAGAAAGAGCAATGGTTGCATGTTTCAGGGTGGTAGGATAGCATGAATACGCATTTGTTCCAAATGCTGTCAAATAAATCTTAGTACCGAGGACAGGAAGGAACCACACTGCAAATAAATTGAAAACAGGGAATCTGTAAGAAGACATCAGAGTCAGGATGAGATAACAGACTGGGCTTGTGATGCCTACTGCACAGAGGACTCATCTTTCTCTTTCACCTCCATCTATTTCAGTGTAACATAAGGTTTGAAAGACCAGTTTGCCTTGGAAAGAAGGAACTGTTAAGATGTTAGAGGAAGACAGTATTGTCTTTTGTTTACTCGGCCCCTGCTTGTTTAACTCACAAGAGAAACCTGCACATAGAGCAGTTAATGCTTTATCATTCAAGTCCCTTATCATGCCCTGAGGGCACGTATTGTGTGTGAGTCATAATTAGTTTGTTTGTATAATAATAAAAGGAAAACAAGCAGCCCCATATCTCTGTCACACTAACAATGAGCTGACACATACTTAATCAAAATAGAGGATGCTGAATTAATTCAAAGAGGTTGACTTTCACGAGGGACAATTGGAAAATTCTCCCAGAGCAGTTAGTCACTCAGGCAGAGTTCAGCCAAACACATAATGAAATCTGTCACATTCATTCCAGAATTAATAATTTCCCAGAAATTATTCAGTTGCTTTAATGCATTTCCAGACTTTGCCACAAAGCAGAGGATGAATGAAAGAGTGATGAATCTAAATACTAAGAAGCTCAGTGAGAAGAAAAAATCTGCAGGGAAGTTTGCTCACACTTCTGACACTAAGCCAAGAGCACCTTCCTGTGCCCTGGCAAAGCCTTCATCAGTGGAAAAGTTTAAGGAAAAAAAGACACCCAGTTACCCAGTTGCTGAGAAAAAAATACTAACAGTATCATTTATCAAAGAATCTCATTTTCACAGCTGGCCCTTTGTAAAAGCATTACAGGCAGAGGTTACTGGAGCAGGAAAACAAAGTAATTGCTGGCCCTATG
Organism: Eopsaltria australis; assembly: GCA_034509425.1. Taxonomy (NCBI): domain Eukaryota; kingdom Metazoa; phylum Chordata; class Aves; order Passeriformes; family Petroicidae; genus Eopsaltria; species Eopsaltria australis. The sequence goes on along the minus strand of JAVTVJ010000051.1, from coordinate 3,926,216 downwards.
GCTGCTCTGCACGTGCTCAGGATGGGACTGGCTGTTCTGTTCAGCTTTAGGTATTCCAGAAATCCTGCATTACCCACTGAAGCAATACAGGACATTTGGGCAGACTCTAAGCAGAACTGTGAGGTATAGAAACAGGATGAACAGACCCAGACAGCTTGTCAGAGGATGACCCAGCTCAGCAAAAGCCTGCTCTGTTTACCTGCATGAGACAAAAGCAGAGGACAGGTCTTCCATTTACAGAAAGAGAAGAAACACGGTTTGCTGGATAGCTAAGTTCATCCATAATGACTATTTTTTTTGCACTTGAGCAGCTACGTGCCTTTCCCTAAGGCTACAAAGGAACCTTACACACAGACATCTAAGTTCAGCATTAAATATGGCAAAGAGAAAACATCCCCTCACTTTATATTTTATACTGTGTCCTCTTTTCAGGCTTATACCCATTACTTGCTTGCCCAGAAAACAGTAATTTGTTCCACAGCATCAGATCAATATAGGTTCCTAAAGAAATACATGAAAAAAGGATAAATACTTCAAAGTCCGATGGAAGTACCTGTCATTTACCCCATTAATAACATACAGGTTTTCTCTTGCAGGTAACAGTGTCCAAAAAAAAGGGTGGTGGTTTTATAGCTTAGCAAGAGTCACTCACATGTCTCCTGAATTAGGTGACTAATAAAATTGTTATGAAATGCATTTGAAACAAGTCACACTGCACGTGCCTGACAGTCTTTTTTGAAGCTTAATACTTGCACTCCTCAATTCTACTTCCTTTCAGACAGTCTGGCTTTTTCCTGACGATTTGATCATCAGAGTTCTGCTTGCGTTTACAGCACCACAATGGAAAACATGCATGGACTGAGTCAGAAATGATCCATAGGATATTCTTAAGCACAGACTAGCCAAGCCTTTAGGAAAAGAAAATTCAATGTCAGATGATTAGTGATATTATTTTCACTCCTCTGAGCAATTAATTACTCATGTTATATTTGCAGAAGTAGAAAAGGAAAAGAAAAAAATGCAAGACATGACTTAAATTTGTCTCTCTTGGAGTAGGTACAGGTACAAATTAGTGGAAGAATAATGCAATGTCATGGACACTGGTACTTTTATTTCAGAGGCCAGCATATTTTTGAGGGATTAAATGTAATGAATAAACAGTCTTTCCCAGCTCTGCTTGAAAAGCTGTGGCAACTACAGTGTTAATTCACATTATTCAGCCTACCAGGGAGCTTCCTGGGGAAGCCAGAAGGAGGCTTGTGGCAGCATTCAGACTGACTGTCAGTCCAGCTTCAAGACAATTAATTTATCACCAAAAGGACATGTTGACTTTTGGTCAGTAGTTAGGTGATTTATGCCCAGAGGAGGCTAAAATTTTCTTGTGCACACAAATCATCTCTTGTGGTCGTCTGCTTACAAAACCAGGTAAGCCACTGTGTGTCTGGCCACCATTCAGAAAAAGTCAGGGTGTCCTCCTGGGGGTTATGACTCTTCATAGTAGAAGTTCAGGTGTTTCCAAAATTAACCTTTAATTTACTCAAAAGATAACATGGAACAGTATTTAAAAGAAAACTACCATTTCTAAGCTAAATAAAAATTAAAGCCTTAACCTAAATCTGTCTTTGAAATAGTTACTAAAAAAGAAGTATGAGCAAATTCAAGGAAGTTTTACTCTGGGACTACTCCCCCAGTCTGCACCATGAGTGTTGTGACAGGCCTTGGTTTCATGTGCTCACACAGCCCAGCCTGCTTTGGCACCCTGTCCAACATTCCCAGGTCCTGAGCCTATCTCTCAGGTCTTTGCTACCAAGTCAATGCAAAGCAGAGAAAACAGTGTTCACGGTCCAGCCCAGTACCAAAATAAGCTATCAGAGTGCTCTTGCAGCAGTGGATGTCATCATTTACACAGCAGCTAGTGAAGTTCATCCTCTCAGTGCAAATATTTATATGAGGAACCTATGGCAAATGTCTCCATTCTTGACACTTCCCTGTATTTACATACTGAAATGAAACTCCTCAATGACTCCCCAAAATGAGCCATACCAAACACACGGTTGGACTCACAGTTAATGTCACTTGTAATCCTTCTCCTCTGAAGCAAATCCTCAACATCCATTAGAACCACTTAAACCATCCATTAAGACTAGTCTTCAAAGCCTGCCCTCAAACACCCTGTCCCCCCTAACTAATCATTCCTCCCGTGGTCCTCCCTCCTCCTGACCAGCAGGAATCACTTGTAAGACACGCTTCAAACCCTGGCATACAATTACAGCAGTTTCCTACTGATCCCATTACTCTTCTGCACACCCCAGCACCACCACCTGGGCTGCATTTCTGGCAGATATCTTTCCCTTCTTCTACAGTCATCTCTGATTAGAGTAATTTCAGAAAGTCCCCGGAGAAGAAAGAAGATGGGGAAAGAATATTGAAGCCGAGTCATGTAACAGGATATAAAGCGAGATAAACAGGTTGCAAGGCCACGGAAAGCAGTGCCTCTTTAAAACATAGCTGCACACTAGCCTGTAGTGAAATTCCAAATGGCTGGTAACAAAGTTGTAGATATTTACCACCTCCAGTATTTCCTATAGCAAAAAAAACAAAAACAAAAACAAAAACAAACCCAAAACAGTACCTAGAGAAAGAGAACTCAGGGAGATGAGAAGACACTGGCATGAGAAGAAAAACCCTAGGGATCATGGGCAAAAGGTCATACAGGGGTGGTCCCTGGGTGAGGCTCTGGTGGCCAGCCCACAATCGCACACTCATCCACCTGCACAGAAGACACCTCTGTGACTGTAAAAATTCCACAGCTCTGAGCAATTAGGACATAGCAGCAAGGTCATAGTAAAAACTTGGAAGAAACCAGAGGATGATAAGATGTCAGCAGAACCAATGCAACACTAGGCTGGTGGCTCTTGATCCAAAAAAGTACTTCCCACAGGTCTTCTCAATGACTTAGACTATTTTCTGCACTTGGCCACCAGACACTGAGATTTAGCACTCAAACAAGAGGAAGGAAGGTGTTTGTTGTGTTGTGTATTGCTGCAGAGCCCAAAAGCAAGCTTGACTCAAGAAGTATAAAATGTATACTCACATCTACATGGCAAGAATTAATTTATGACCTGTCCTTGACTCCTTCCACGAAAAAACTACTCTTGCTCAAAGTGGACCACACACATTTAGAGTTTCCCCTTTCCATATGGGCCACTCAAGAAAAAGTATGGAGGGAAATATCAGAAAAGAGAAAAAAATTAAAACAGGTCCAGGTATTTATTTTTAAGGGTTATTTTTTTTTAAGAAAAAAGACAAATTATCAAAACCTTAACATTTTTGCATATGAGTAGCAATTTCAAATCAATTTTGGCAGCAAAAGCTTCTTATTTCCAGGAGCGAAACAGCAAGTCAAAAGAAGATAAATGAGGTTTTGGGCACCAACCAAGGACAGAAGGGGCTCCCTTTAAGCTCCACCTCTATGAGAGATTTGCTAGTGAAGAATCAAGCATAATTTTGAGGTATTCCCATGAATGGTGGAAGAAAGGCAGGGAAGGGGCAGGTCTGAGACCCTGCAAGTATAAGGTGTTCTTGTGGTACTGTTGGAAGTCCTTAGAAAGGGTTGGTGGGGAAGACATGATATTGAGAGCATTTGTCTCTTTTCTCTCTATCTCCATCTCTCTTTTATTTTTATTCTCAACAAAGCATGTTGAAAAGTTGCAGCTTTCTTCCCTGGGTAGAAAAGGAACATGCTCTGAAATCTCAAAGTTTTGCAGGACAAGAAAATTCCCCTCTGCCTAGCTTAAAGGAAAAACCACATCACCTACAGGACCTGCACAGGCACAGTCAGGAAATATGACCCTGCCTAAAGCTTGCTAATGCTACTATAAAAGAATTTTTCAGCCCCTACAGAATTAATGTACCTTTCTTGGCTTTATGACTTTGGCAGTTTCCTCCATATTCCAAGCAATAAGGCTTGTCTGCTGCATTTCTTTTCTTGTATGGCTATTTTAATACAACTGAAATATTTTCCTGAAATCATTCTTTGTCATAGATATGTGTCAGACTTCAAAGAAATAGTCAGACTACTATATTTGCAATTTTTCCTCCTATATCCCCTGTCCTGGTTCAGCAATTGGTATTTTCCAGTCTCAATCTTTTTTCCTATTCTTTATAGAAAATTTCTATAATATTAATTCCTCATACACAAAAATGGAAAACTCACAATAAAACCTGCATCTTTCTCTTCTCAAGAGAAATAGTCTAAAATAAGAATATATATATATTTTTATGTAGTGTCCTGGATTAAAGATATTTTGAAATGAGAAATTTGGTTGGTAGTATTTGATTCCTATAGCTGTTTTCATAGCTGCAAAGGAAAGAAGACAGTTTCTACATGCAGCACTGAGGAGATTGAGATCCTGAGGGTAGAGTCTGAATAAAATCACATGAAATGTCTGCTGCAAGATGCTGCCCATACCAACACCACAGATCACAGTGGCACCCAGGACATGACCCATCCTCACTGACATTAATTCAAAGCCAGCAATGTCAGTCTGGGGTCTGATCAAACCACTCACAGAATCCTAGGAATGGTATCCCAGCACCCTCACTCACCCTAGGGAGCCATGTAGAGCTGGCCAGAGGGAAAGAGCATCTTCTCTGCAGCCTGTGCCTGGTGATGGGCTCTCTACACCCTTCACCTGGGCAAGGCAGAAATTGCAGGGAACAATTTTCCTTCCCATGTAAAACCCCAGGGACTGGGGTCATTGTGTGTCCAACAGGATGGAGAAGCCCTGTAGATGCATAGCAGGCACTGAGATCTCCCACCTCCACATCTTCACAAAAGGCAGGAGATGAGAGTCTTTCTCATGGCCTTGCTCACAAGCAAGTCTGACTTGCCATGGGTGGCCAAAAGTTGGGGGATGAAGACTCCCAAAGCTGCCATCACCTTCTTCTTCATGGTCTAGGGAGGAAAGAGGGGGGCTGCCCACCTCACAGGTACATGGGGAGCTTGGCTCAGCTCTCCAAGAGGGATACTTCTGCGTCCTTGTACCACTTAGGTCCTACTTCAAAGCCAGAATTGACTTTTCTCTGTCCTTTTCAGCTGATAATGATTGCCACATGGGTCTGATGGAAGACCAGCTTGACAGGGCATGTAGGGTCAGCTGGTGGTTCAGAAGATCCAAATGAAAGGGCTTACAACACATGGCTCTTGGGCTTGCAGCTAATTTCTCTTCCCCCACCCAACTGCTAGTACTGACAAGCACATTAGGGTATTAGGATAGTGTAGAGTATTTCCTCAGCACTTTGCAAAAAGATGCCAAGAGAGGGTGCATTCAAGACTAGAAATGCTGCTGTATGACTCCCAGACACCCCCACATACTTGGACCTTTTCTGCACCAATTTATGAACCCGTAGTTCAAAGACAAGTAGCTACAACTAATGCAAAGATACCCAGTGTCCCTGTTTGCACAATAAATACATAGACCCCATACCAAATACAAAGCATATAATCAGCTTCTCTGCTCTACCAATACAAAATTACTCAAGACCACAACCCAAATAAATTACATACAACTTGAGCTCCATAATGCCCCACGAAGAGCCAACCTCCAGCTCTGTAGGTCTGCAGCTGTATGTAACCTACTTTGCTTGGCAGAGGAGGTCTTCTGGTGTGCCACCTGTGCAAAGAACCACCACTGTCTCTAGTGCTTTTCTGGCAACTGCTTAATCTGTTTCATTCGTACTTGTAAGGGGAAATGACATTTCTCATTAACATGTTCAGCTGAGCTACTCTTACCAGAGGTTTTTGGCTCACAAAAGTCTCACTTGTGGAGCTGCAAAGAGAGGAGGAGGGGAAAACCCACTGCAGGCACAGATCTTTTGGCTGTCCTTGGCAAAAAAAAAAAAAGGCAACCATGAGAAGATGTTCCTCAGCAAAGACCAAGGTCAGGGGTGCTTTCTTTGTTGACTTCACAAGTTAAGTGTATGTAAAAGTTACAACTTTTGGGCTGAAGTATAGCCAGTCAAGTGGGTAAACCACACACAGCTGAAAACATAGGGATACTCGGAAATCTCTGCCCATGGCAGAGAGGTTGCATCTAGATGATCTTTAAGGCCACTTCCAACTCAAACCATTAGATGGTTCCATGATTCTATGAAATACCTATGACATCTTCATTGAAAGCTGGAAAAGGATATATTTTTCAAAAAAAAAAAAAAAAAAAACCACAGTAAAAAATTTCTTAAAAAGCCCCTCAACAATTAAATCAACCATTGGACTGGGATGCAGCGTGGAACATACCTTGAAAAAGAGACTAAATAATAAGGACAAAGTGGTCAATAACTAGAGCAAAGCAAAGACCTTCTAAAACAACTCTGCTGCTTATCCCCTCATCTGCAGTGAAATGAAAAAAAGAAAAAGCAGTTTTGGGTAAGAGTAAAAACAGAGAGAGAAAGAAAAAAGACATTATTTGTCTGTTTGTGCAAGGCCTCTGGATGGACATGGCAGAAGAAGGGATGAACTTTGGCTGACAGGACCATTAGATTAAAAATCATTCCAAGACAGAAAAGTTGGTGATGATTAAGAGATGGATGGACTGATGGAGGCAACAGTGACACATGGCCTATATGCAAATCAAATGACACCATCATCTCTACAGCCCAAGGGAGATGACATGGTCTGCACCACGCCAAAATCAGAGCGCAGCCTATTTTCCATTGCAGCTTTACTTTTTTGTAAAGACCTGACAGTATTGAAATCTAGGCTGAAATAACACACTGCAGGTTTTCCTTTTCAATGAGGAGGAAAGAGAGGATTTAACCCAACCATACAGATTCTATTTTGCCTTTGCACACTTCTGGTAAACTCCTAGCCCTTTATAATGTTTTGAAAACAAGGGATAGGGCAGAAATCACTATTATCCTCATGGGGAGGAGCAGGGGCCCAGCCTCCTGCTCAGGTTTGCTTGATTGCACCCATGAGACCACCCTTGAAGGCAGCTCCCTCCAGCTTGGGAAAGCATGGGGACGTGGCATAAGAACAAGGTGACAGTAAGGGACTGGGGGGCCACCATGGGGCTGTGACCAAGTGTCACTACCCAGCTCAGTTTATGGCCCCACCAGGTGCACCAAGGTCAAAAATTCTGCAAGTTACATAAAAAATAACTTCTAAATAGTTAAAAGACCTAGCCCCTGACAATTCTTGCATGCTATTTAAAACTCCTGTCAAGGAACAAAAACAGGAGACTCAATGCACAGAAATACATCCCCACACCTGGAAATAATGCTATAAAAAGGAAGCAACTTAAAATAGGAGTTGGACTGCAAAGACGTTCAACATCCAGCTTCCCAGGCTCTGTGTGAATCCAGAGCCTGGACTGCAATAATCACTCCTATTTCAGCAGCAGGAAGAAGCAAGACAGGCCAGAGTGTGATGGCTTGTCAGTGTTTGCTCAACATTTAAAGGCAGAGCATCCCCTACATTTTGGGACCCTCCAGCTCCATCGTGTGCATGTGATACAGAGGCCGGAACACCCATGACCAGTCATCTGCTCATTTTGTGCTGTTCAATGACTACCCACAGCATCAGGGCAGCTTCCAACAAAGATCTCCTGCTGAGCACTGCCCAGCTGTTTGTCAACTGCACAAAAAGGGAAAATACACAGTCAGAACTTAACAGGCAGCTTTGCAGGTGCTCTGTACACGATGGTGGAGCCAGAAGGTGAATTGAGGTCAATAGTGTTTTGTTTCTATTTGCATGCCCCTCCTTTCTCCATCAATCACGACTGACTGTGTGGTTGTAGGGATGCAAAAGGTCCCCCTACCCTTTTGGACAGTCACTTCTCTTATTAGCATTTGTCAGGATTTGATGAGCAAGTTCTCTCTGTCTGCAGTATTTCAAGGGGTAAAAACCTGGCTGATATTGGATCTGAGAAATCAAAATGTGGCCTATGACTGTAGTCACAACAGTCTTCTAGGCAAGTTGGATTCCTTGAGTCCACTTCCATAAACAAACAAGAATGTGGAATGAGGCAGGAGATCACTGGAAGCATGTGGAAAAAAAAGGCATAAACACACTGTTTGGCTCAGCTCTTGTAAGCCATGATATTACATGCTTGTGGTTAGAGGGAGCAGTTTTATTGGAAAAAAATGTTTCCAAGCAACTTTTCTACATAAAAATAACTCATTAATTGAGAATAACCCTGGGAAACAGCTGGAAATGTCTACAATTAAACCTCAATGCAAAGTGAACCAATTAAACCACAGAAGAGATATTTTGGCAATATGGACACTTGCTCGTTCCATGACTGCACCTTCAGGTCACTCATCCCACTTCAGTGTTCACTGAGATCATGCTTGGAGATCCAGAGACATCATAAGTACAAAAGCTTGCTATTATCACATCACTAGTTCTGCTAAGAAGGTAAAAATAAGAATTCTGTGCCTGATTAAAAAAAAAAAAAAAAAGTGGTTTGAGAAATGGTGATGAATGAAGTTCTACTAAAAAAAGATTGAATGTTGAACCAAGGGAGCAAACAAGAACATGGACTTCATGTTTTTTGGTTGGGTTTTTTTTTTTTTTTAAGCAGTTAAAAATAGGTGAATTCAGTAGGGAATCCTTTAATTTTCCATCTCTGTGTTATTTTAACTCCAAGTTGTCTTCCTTAATCTGGTCTCTCTTCTCAAAGGTGCAGCAAACAAACCTCAAAAAACCCATCATATTCCCCTGTATCATCTTTTATCTCCCTTCACTGTGTCTCTTACCAGAAAAAAATTACAATAAGATCTGTTTGAGGTGGCCTGGTCGTGTTGACAAGCAAGTCTTTAACCAGAAGTCACACAAGTATAATCAAAACCACATGGGACTATTTCAGGGAAGTATGTGAGCTGCTGGGGTGAAGGATCTACTGTATATGGAAAAATTGGTGTCTCTCTGCTGTATTCATCCAAAACGGCACAAATAATCTTCCAGGGTTTTGAGACTGAAGTTTGTTGGCTTGGATGATTTATTTAAATTCAGCCCTTGACTGTATAAAAAAAATTTGATCATCCTTCACCTCAACATTAACAAGATCATACCCCACCTTCTTTTACCCAGCTCTCAGAGGTAGTTTCTCCTGGATAAACAGGAAGAAATAGCAAGCAGAGATCTCACATAACCTCTAGGCTACAAATGGATTGTTATCTACACAATGCTTTTCTTCCTAAAACCCACACATTGTCAAGGTTATTTATAGGACTTCTCCTAGCAGTAGCAGCTAGCAATATAAACAGCCAGTAAATTTCAGGGGTGCACTGAAAGCGAAGATAATTCTGGTTTTGCACTTTCACTGGGTATTTTGGGAAGTTTTGTCTATGAACTTGGAGCCTTGTGGGACCCTCAAAGCCAAAATAATAAAATTCACACTGTTAAACATTATTCATCGAGCTGAGAGGTTGCAGCATCGTGCCTGGAATGGTGGGTGGCATTTTAACAAATACCCTTTGCTGCTGAACAGGGGGCAGATCCCAAACTGAAAATCGCCTCATGCTTTTGTGAAGTTAGGGTCTGGTTAAGAGAGATTTTTCAAAGGTGTTGCTGAAAGGTAACAGCTTAAATGCCCCTTAGTGCTTTTGAAAACCTCTTCTCCTTTATGAACCAGTTCACAGGTCCAGCCCCTTTACACTGCTCAGGCAGAGTGGCGCCCTGGTTAAATATTTAAGACTCAAAGCAATGCCAGGAGCTCCTGTGTCTGTATCCACACACTTTTCTGGGCATGCTGTCAGGCTGAGACAGCTTTGCACCATCTGTGGGCAGCTATCAGAAGACTTCAGCACATCCTCTCTTAGAGGAGATCTTGCAATAAGGTCTAGAACCAGCTCCAAGAACCCTTTTCTCCATGTTGCCCAGAATTTCCCATGGGTTGGCTGCAAATGCTTAGTGCTTCTTTTCTTCTCTTTCCCCACCTCTTAAATGGGAATGAGCCATTTTTATTTGAACACTTGGCCTTCCTTGCAGTAGTTCTCAAAGTCAGCACACTGCCTTAAAAGCGGGTTGTGCAAGCAGATAGGACACAAGACTGAGAGACAGAGGATACAGCTTTCACCCCAGCCCTGCTTTTAGCCGAGTATTACCTGCAGGAGGACACTTTACCTCTCATCTCCATACCAAATGTTTGGACTGCAAGCACTTTAGTTTAAGGATAACGCCTCTTTACATTTTTGGAGAACATCAGCCTTGGCAGAACTCTGCTTTTAGGTGAATCCAACCACAATATTAAAAGGCAGCCCATAGACAAGGCCCCAAGAAAATGAACATGATCATTACAGTACACAAATGGTTTTCAGATGAAGATACCAAGAACTAAACCCAGTGAAGTTAAAACAAACAGTTTCAGTGGAAGATACTGACTGCTTGACCTGATGAAATTAATGATCTTGTGCAACTCTACAGCTTGAATTTTTCTTACTGTTTTCACCAAATCATTCCCTCTAACCCATCAATTTAAGAAAAAGTTTGCTAATTACACAGCTATGCAACACTGACACTAAATATTCCAGCTGTATAAATAAACACTTGGGCAATTGCTTTTGATTAAGCCAATAGTTTTAATTGCTATAGTGCTATTTAAAGAAGGTGCTCTTCCTGTTAATGGCTAAAATAAAACAAGTTGACGGATCTGTCATCATTCCTGATGGGTGGATGCCAGCATCACATCTCAATTCCATACAACTGGCTCTCATTAGCACCTTTCTGGCAGTATCTCCCTGAAGAAAAGTCTGTGCCAGAGTCAGGGGGAGAACAAGCATTCCGCTTACTCTATCACCTCTAGACAGTAAGGTTTACAGATACTGCAGTAGAGTCAGTTGGCCTGTGAGTCTAAAAACATGATTTGGAAATTATGATGCCTGACATTTCTCTGAATGCTCCAAAATGTGCTGTGTAAACTCACTACCTTGTTCTTCAAAAACCTGTGGTGTTTACTCAAAAGCAACAAGCAAGGCTTGAAACAGGAAATGGAGAAAGAGATTATGGTGGGGGCGATGAGGCCAGGCAGCAAATCAACAAGAAACAAGCACACTTTCAAACAGTCACATATTCATGGGAAGTTTTTCCTATTAACTTGGATTCACCTTTCTTCCCTGATCTCATATGTTCAATTTTCTTCATGACAGCAAGTATTCAGGGTTGACATACAGAGTAATTTGTAAAACTGTGAAAGGAACTTGCTCAAGTGTAGGAGCTGCAAAAAGGTAAATGGAAAGGCTACAACTCTGATCCAAGCCAGGATACAGCAAGAAGAACAGCTATGTTAGCCCCTGGCAGAGGAAAGTGAGCAGGGCAGGAACTGCAGAAACACAGCAATAGAAAACTCTTTCTTGGGACAGATTACAAGGGTGCTACCTATTGCACAGAATATACACGTATATGCTTGATTTTCCTCATTGAGCTTCTGGGCTTTATTTGCAGAATTTGCAGACAGGAAATAAAAAAAAAAACAAAAACATAAAAGAGCAACTTCCTGAAAGAACAGGAAGCATAAGTAAACTCACTTCAAAAATTTTAATGGTCACCTATCCCTTGAAATAGAGAAAGTATAGAGTAAAACATGCAAAAATAAAATTCTTCCTATTTAGGAGACACCTGAGTACACTCCTGCATAATAGGATCAGATTGTAGCTAAAATAAGAGTATACAGACATGGAAACCCAGCAAAGCAGGTGACATCAAATGCCTCTGTGACGTGATAGAAACATGGAAAATTTGGAAGTAATATTTAGTCGAGTTGCTCATATGCTTTTCACAGAAGAACAGAGAACATTTTAGAAAACATGACTATATTAGACAAGAGTGATCTTTAACAAATATTTGGCTTTATGGCTTTAGTAGCAGCTGGGAAAAGCAGCTTGACCATAGGAAATCCTTCAAGACATATTGTTAAATCAATATTACCCATGGTTGTCCTCTTTCAAAACTGGTCAGTTTTGAGGGGTGTAAGTGTTTGAAAATCAAGAGATAGAGTGATTCTACCTGCACTGAGAAGCACAGGGGGGATGTGCTCCCAAATGATATACACATCTGTATTTGGTGGGAATCCAAATCTGTTAAGAAGAAAGGACTTTCTCGTTGAGCTCCCAAAAGTGTTTTTCAGCCTGCACGGTGCTTATAAGGAGAAGTAAAAAAAAAACCCCAAAAAACAAAGCAAAGCCCCAACAAACAATTAAATAGAAGCCTAACAAGATTTTTGCTCAATAAATATGAAAATATATTATCCAAAATGAGATTGCATTTGCCAATACCCTGGTGAGGATGTCAACCTGGTGGCTGTGCTGGAGCAGGGTGGGCTCTGAAACACAAGTGAAACTCAGTGAACTCAGGTGTGAGATGCCCACTACTTCTCAGTGACAGGCAGTGGGATGATCTACATACAGTTATTTGGTTGGTCCACCCCTAAACTGATTGGGCTGGGATTTACTGTAGAGTGGATTTTAACTGGATGTCCTTAGTTGTAACAGAATACTGCATTTTAATTTGGTTACTTAGGAGCTTTCACCAAGAGTGAGCAACATGCTGTAGGAAGAGAAGCAGATAAATCTAATTTAAGTACCTTCCATGTTTTGTCAGGAAAAGGACAGGTCACCATTGTTTGGGAATAAAAGGTCAAAGTCCAATCTTTGCCCAGTCATGCACAATCATCACAGAAATCCATTCCTCACTGTCAGCAAGAGACAATACAGAAATAAGTGCATGATGACATCTACTTATGTTAAAAATAGCAAAACAAAATAAACAAAAAAACCCCCAAATTAAACAGCAACAGCAGCCTGTTTAGTTTAAACATCGTGGTATTGGCCCCTTTAAGCAGATGAGATCTGAGCCTCTGGGAGTCTCTGGGATGAATCTCCCAGGCTCTTGCAGCAAAAGGGTCTGTCCGTCACTTGCTGCTCTCTCCTTTTCCCTCCATGTGCAGTCTCACACTTGCCCCAGGTGGCTGAGCTCCAAGGCACCATTGCTAGCCAATTGCCTGTGCTGTATTCTCCCGGGTGGAATAAAGAGCCTTTTAAAAATAATTGTGTTTCAGTGAGGAGGGAGGCAGAAGGGCGTACTAGACCCGAGCATGAGGCTAGAGAGCTCCAGCTAGGGAGAAAAGCTGGTCTGGTTTGCTTGCCTCTTTAAAGGGCTGCTTTAGGGTCTGACTCCGAGTTCAAGATTTTCCATGCTGAACCTGATTTGAACCTGAATCAGAGCCCAAGTTTCCTTTGGACATAAATCATTTAGGGACAAGATCTGTCCAAAGACACATGTGAGCAACTCCTGTTGAAGTTAAAGGCTGATGTGTGCGTGCACATGTCTGTGTAACTGGAGGAAGGTCATGACTACGTGCCTATTTTATAAACTTTGGGTACTTGTTTGATGTGTTTTTTGCCTTTCATTGTCTCTGCTCAATAGAGATTCTTGTTTCTCAATGTTTGGAAAGAACAGCTTCTCCTGACACTAGCTTCTCCTCACAGAATACATCATATGTGAGTCCTGCTTGACTTCCATCTCAGTCAAATGTTTAAAATCAAGTTCTAGAAATGAAAAGGTCCAGGGCTATGTCCCTCTGCCTGGCACGCACATGTTGGCTCACTGTGGTTGATCGGAGTGAGCCAAAGCTGTTCAAGATGTCCTGCAAGATTGAAAACTTTGAATCATCCTCCCTGCACCTTCTGGTGCTCTGTGCCACCCCCAGACTCTGCAGGGTTGCATACATTGCATGTGTACAGCAAGCAGTTAACCTGGAGCAGGTAGAGGGCTTTATTTTAAAATAAAGCCAATTAAAGTATTCCCCCTCAGAAGAACCATCTCCCAAAGATTCTTATACATTCTGAGATGTATTTTTCTCCATCTGAAAAGAAGACCTCTGGATTTGAAGACAAATCTAAAAGTGTTAATTAACCTGCAGGTATTACAAGGTAGGAAGAAAAAAGTCACCAGAGGAGCTGTGTGACACAAGCATGGAGCATGCAGAAAGTTGCTTAAAAATTTTTCCCCCATCAGAGGAGACCGCTCAAGAAGTAAAAGCCAGTTTGAAGTGAGAGTGGCAACCTCACACCTTGAATAAAGCAAAGATCCTGAACAAATACAGAATTAATTAATTCTTTAAGCATCAGATGAAAGCTGTGTGTCACAGACATGTCATCAAGGGAGCAATCTTGATAAACATGTAATGGTTGCTCTATTCTGGTCCCTCTCTACAAAGGACCAGTGCTGCTTCCATGGCAGACGTGACTTAGAAAATGATGGAGCTTTCTTTCTGGTTGTGATAACCTTAAATACTTAACAACTGCCTTTGTATACTGCATTCAAGAGCCTTTTCTGTTTTTCTCCAGACAATTATACCAAAAGTCAGTCCAACATCAAGTATAGAGTCGCTCTGTGTGTGGAAAAAATCTACTGCCTCCAAGAACAGCACAGTATGAAGTGGATCTCCATACCTTCCAGCTCTCAGGGAGAAGGGAAAACAACACTGGATCATATTTAGCTTTGGCATATGCGGGTGCAATTCCCAGAGGGATTTGCACCCGCTTATGCCAGGACTGAGTATGGCTCATGGAGCTTGCAGGGTGGTCGTGTAATTAAATTACGTGGTGGTTCGGTGTATTTCTGCAATGCCAAATGATGCAATATTTTTTTAGAAAAGGACAGCTGTGCATTATTTAAAACAAACCAATTGATTATCTTCATCACCAGTTTGACCTCAATATTCATCAGATTTTCAAACCATCTTTGAGGCATCTTAAGCTTTTGTCTTTAGACAGGAGCACTGACAGTCTGAATTATACTCTGCTTCCTCCTTATTAGAAGTTACTTATTAAAAAAATACTGCCACTGTGGTCTACAGTTCAATGAAGTCCATTGTAAACTCCCCAGTATAACATAAACCTCCCTAAAACACATAAAATTATTGGCTTCCAAGACCAGTCTCACTGAAAGAAAGCTCTGTATTTAATCTTTGCTTAAAACACAGGTATTTGGTAGGGTGGAATTCAAACTCCCAACTCAGTTTTAAAAGGTTAGGTCCAAGGAAAGTTGACACAGACCATGTAATTTTAATTAAAGAAAGATTTTGCTCCTTTATGGCCAACAGGGGCATTGTAGCATTGACATATTGATGCTAAATAATTATGAGTCCATAAATAATTCAGTATATAAAAATGCTGTATGGCTGGTGCCAGGTAGTGAAGGGAAATAGCAATGAAATAGCTGCCGTGCCAGGTTACTGCTGCAATGCCAGGGGATAGACAGGTAATGTGATCTAACAGCTATCCAAACAGGGAATGCCACAGGCTACACTACCCTCAGAGTGCACTTGGAAGTGGAAAACCAAGGGCTGTCCAGTTTTGTCACCTCAGTATTTTAGCACCACTGTCACAGATGAGGACAAACCCTTAGGAGTAGAGTGGTACCAAGGAGAAAGGCAGTAGAGAAATCACATGCAGAAAGAGAAATATTAAAAAACAAATTGATGATGAATTTAAGATTTTTTTTATTGTTATTCTAGGAGCCAGGAAAATACCACAACCTTATTTCCATGGATAATCATCCACCTTTAAGACAGAATTCAGTTCAGATGTGTTCCTGACCCTTTGGTTTTCACTCTCCATGAACTTTCAGAAGTCAAATATTCATTGGCACACATCACTGGGGAAAATAAACTTTAACCTCCTGCTCTGGAGTATTGATGCCAGAAAGATGGTATTTTAAAAATATATTTATTTTAAAGTTTGATAAGGAGTTTTTCAGCTCTGGACCAAATGAAACACATCACACAAGTTTATAATGGGAACCATACCCATGGGGTTTCCCAAATATGTTTCTACTCTGTGCTATTTGCTGTGATAACACTTGAAACTGTTCATGGCTGCTTTGAGATCAATAATTTTTTTATGCAATGAAAATGAGGATGGTGGGGAATCAGAGGCCCTCAGGCAGGTTCAATAAAGCAATCTGTCTAAAGCTTCACAGAGAGTTGCATACAACTGAACATTAAATTGAAACGCTCCTCACTTATTTAAGATAGCAACCATGTGTCCAAGTTTCCTAGGAATGCTAATCACCTGCAAAAGTAAGTTCCATGGCTTAAGAAATACTTTTCCCTATTTGTATTCCAAGATTATCCTTCCGGGTTCATCTGCTACTTTTGTGCTCCTTTCCCTTTGGAAAGGCTCATTGGGTTCAAGCACCTCTTGATTGTGAGAGTTATATTGATTATGGGTTATGTGGTCCAAAATGAAGGCAACTGACCACATGTCACCAACAAAAAGTCAACCAATGCAGCTCAAACAAGAATACCTAATAGCAAACACCTTGCATTGGATAAAACTTTTTTATTTTATCCAAAGACAACAGTGGTGCTGAGACTTTATCAAGTCAGGGCTTGAAGAACAACTGCTGAAGAGGAATAAAAAGGAAATACTTAAACTGCTCCTTGCATCTGCCAGAATTAAGACTACTGCAATCCAAGAAAACCCTTGCAGCCAGCATACTGTATGGTTTTAGTAATTTACCCCTGAAGGTTTAGTTTTCCATGCTTGGATTTGGTTCATTGCCCCTCTCACACCTACCTTCAGATCTTTGTGCACACTCCAAACTGCCCCTGTAAGTACAGTCATGTTTGATTTTCATTAGTGTATTAGAGCAGTAATATAAAGAAACCCTTTCCCTCAAGGAAATAGTCTTCAAATACCTGTGTTCCCAGATCAGGGTCTGTACATTCAGTGCCAGACAGACACAGCCATTCCTGCACACACTGCTGGAAGACCAAGTAGCACCAGGGCTGTGAGAGAGCCAGATCTCCCCCAGGTTCTCACACTCTGGCTGTCAGGATGCAGGCAGCCACCACTGCCAGGTTCCAGCAACTGCAAGTGGTTTATGAACAGAAGTGCAAAATAAAGCCCAGGGACACTTCCATGTACCAAGGTTGCTGAGGGGGTTGTTTTGACCCCACTCAACTCTTGTCACATCTCTACTGCAGGTGCAACCTTTTTTCATCTTCAAAAATCAAGACATTTCCTTTCCCATAGTTCAGGAAAAGAATAGGCTGCTTCTACTCCAACCAAAATGGAACCTCCCACTGAATGATTTCTTCCCTCTCATTCCTTTCCTCCCCCAAAGTTGCAGCTGCCTTGTGGATGCTGTTGCAAGAACCGATGTTACAGGCAGACCTGACAGCTTGTTAGTGCAGCTTGCTCGACTCAGAGCCTTCATTCATCCTTTTTTTAAAAAGGAATTATACCCAGATCCAGAGTCTCACTTCACAGGTGAAACCCACACTTCAGTTTTGGAGAGACAGAGGACTCCAATGTCTGCTTGTGGACTGGCTCCACAGAGCTAGGGAGGGCTAGCTCTGACAAGAAGGACAAGAAGGTACCCGAGTCTTCCACATGACTCACAAGAGCTTGCAGTGGTCACTTATCACCACATTTATTTAGGAGGGGAGCTTTGCCAAGGCCTTAGCACTCGCCAAGTTCTATCCCATCCAAACCAATTAGGCTTTGGGGATATTTTCAAACCCAAGAGGACCAGAGCATGTTTAGGACAGAGGGCACAAGTGCTCGGTTCACTGCAAACAAGACACAAACCACCCACCACAAGCTCACATGCACACCAAGTATTGGGAATTCTAATAAAATTATCACTTTACTTTTTGCTGAATCCTGCCAGATTATAGAAAATCAAGAAGAAAAAGGCAGCTTGAAGAAGCATCTCATGAGTTAAGGGCCTAGGGCATTTAATACTGAGAGAGGATGAAAGTGTGTAGAGAGAGGGGAGAACAATTCATTGGCCACAGTGAATAGACTCAGGAGAAATAGAAAGAAAGCCTAAAACAGAGAAACCTAAACAGGACAAAAGCAAGCTAGATATCACAGTCCACAGTTACAAAATGAGCCTGGGTTGGCTTTTCCACCAGTTCTAGGATCCATTTCCCTGATGAAGCAGAGGCATCCATGTAGGGAAGCCACTAAGCATGGCTACTGCCACCTTTGTGGAGCCAGCTTTGACAATCACATAAAAGTTTGTACACATTTGTTAACTGGTCAGAATTAAGAGTCAGAGCTATTACCTTCTTTTATACCACCTTTCCTATGAAGCTTCACAATCCCCTAAAAATAAAGCAACAAAACCCCCAACATTACTCCCACAGTCTGATACACTCAGTCCAAAGGAAAGAGCCACGTGTGCCTGTGCAGATGGTTTGCTTTCCAAAAGGCCTTTGTGATTTGTCAAATTAACACCTGGAGAATGAGACAAGGAGGAGTTTCATCCCCAGGCAGAGTGGGCCATCCCCCAAGTTTCCTCACAGCCTTTCGCAGAGGCGGTTCCCAGAAGAGGGAGAGAGCTGACGTACACTTGCCGTGTGTGGCCTAGCTCCTATTCCCAAGCTCTTAGCTCCTTAATTACCCTCCTTCCAAAGGGTCAGGCTTTGGCTAAAGAATACCCTGCACTCAGTTATGCCTCATCCTAATGAATGCCAATAAAAAGCATTTAGATGACTAACGCAACATAAAACTCTGCCCTATTTCATTGCATCTGCTTAATAAGAACCTCATTTAATATCAAATTACTGCCTGCTCAGCCAAGGCCTTGTATTTGTGGTAACGGGGCTGGGAGGCGGGAATATCAAGAGCTGCAATATGGAAATTCCTCACTAATATTCTCTGCAGGGCTGTGCAATTACTTAATTCATTTAGCTGAGCCAGTCTGATGGCTCGGCCAACTGTTTCACAACACCGAGCCCAGTGCTAGGCAACTGGGCTCCCCACGGGCCAGTCCTGCCGGATCGCTTTTCCTGGGACCCAGCTATTAACAGTTGCTTGGGGGATTTCAAAGAGGATCACAGATAGAGTTACCAAATGAATGGGCTTGTAGTAGTGAACATGAAATCCTGCTTCCTCCCAGTCAATCAAGTGCCAGCCAGAGGATGTCCCGTGAGACAGCAGCCACAAAGAAACAGCATGGCTAGGTTTAACCTCCGGTACTTGTGTCGGGGAGCATCAGTGTATGGACAAGTGTCTGCATTTAAAAATATTCCCTCTTGCAGTTTTAGAGAACACTGCTCCAAAACTCCACGCTGTCCCTCCTCCCCACAGCTGCTTGACTCAGCTGGCTCCTGTAGAAACTCAAGTTCTCCATACTGCACCTCAGATCTTTTGGGAAAATTTAAAAAAATGTAAACAGTGATGATTCCCAGCTCCCATGAACAATGACTTACCAGAAGCGCTTTCACACACATTCCTCACGGCTTTAATCAAACCTTAGACATTAATATTTTAGGGGAAAGGATTTAGTCAGTATACTTGAGTTAGGAGAAGGAACAATACTAAAAAGAATGCCAGGTGTTACCATTCACAAGCCATGAGTGTTAAAAACAATTTAAAAACATCTTATCATTACTCTAACTCTGTACACAGTTTTGGTAAGTCCAAATACTGAAACATTTTGTCCAGTCCTGGTTTACACTTAAAAAAAAAAAAAAAAAAAAAAAAAAAAAAAAAAAGTGAAAAAAAAAGGGAGGATGTAAAAAAACCCACAACCCACAAATGTGATTCAGCAGCTGCCTTATAGCAGAATTTTAAGCATTTTATTTGCTTAGTTCAGTAAGAAGCAACAAGATCACAGAATATGTATGCCTTCACAGGAGGAAAGTGGTCTAAAAAATGTGATGAACAGCAGTAAAAAATTAGCCATGGCACTCAAGCCAGGCTGACTCAGGGTATACCATGATGGGCACAGGCTAACAAGCAAAGCAATAGCTCTGCTAGTATCATTTTCAAAACAGATGTCTGTCTCAGAGATACAGTTTCACCAAATAAGTTATCGAGCTCAGGGGAAGATGTGGACGGAAGGCAATGGGTCTGCAACAAGTCAGACTACGAGTGGTATTGGATGGGGTATGGTACAAGGCAGAGAATGGCAGGAGAAGGAAAAAACCCACCCTGAGGAATCCTACTGGTGAGAGAAACCTGCCCAACTCATGTGAGAAGCACTGCTGGGCAAATTCCTGCTGTGCAGGGGCTCCCTTCATGCAGGGCACTGTCCTTGAAACAAGACAGCTTGTCCCTCAAACCTCTGTCTGAATAGTCTTATTTTCACTATGACTTTCCAGCCTTGCTAGCACCCTTGCAGAAAATGCACACATGCTAACACTGGGGGAAAAAACCCACTGGAAAACAAATATTCTAGCATATATTTTCCTATAAGAGGAAAAACCACACAGAGGGCCAGGAAACCCTCATTGTTTCAAGACTCTCCAGGGCCAGCAGATGTCCCGAGGGCTGTGGAGAAAAGCCTTTGTGGGAAAGGTCAGTGCCTGCATTACACACTGAGGCTGCTGCCTCCACACCACGTCCACCTCCCTGGGAGGCAGAAGGGAGATGGATCAGGGGCACAGGGGAGCAAAGTAGCACTGGAAAACTGGATATGCCTGCAATGGCACACTAATACATCTGAGAGTCTGCATTTAGTAGGAAACAGTGACCCCCATCTCTTCCTGCTCCATGAGGACTTCTGCAGATGGCTTTTGTGGTTCCAAAGCTGGAGCAATACAATCAGTTTCTGCCTTCACCACTGTTGTCTTTTATAGGTTTACCACTTGCACAGTTTTTACACTCCTGCTCCTCATAAAATGCTTGGAAAACAAAAAATTTGCCCAACTTCGGTAACTATAAAAAGCTGTTTTGCACAGCAATCCATTGCTTTCCACGTTTCCTTCCTCTCTCTTTCTTTCCAGAAAGAAAAGTTGGATGATTTAAGGAAAATTTTCATCTTCATTTGCATACAAAAAAATCATTCCCCTTGTATGACCTCCCACTCCCATCCCACCCATCTACTTTTCCTGCTCTGCAACCCATGGATTGTCATCAGCAACACACCAAACACAAAACTCAGTAGCAACCTGGGGGCTTATCAGGATTCAACCTTTGAATCTTGTCTGATTTTCCTTTCAGTGGCAGCTTTCAGTGGATTTCTGGAAAAGACCTCAAAGCTGGAAATGCACTTCATGGGAAGGACAGTTGGTGGGAAGAAGCCAACCCTGTTTTATCCATGGATGCACAAACCATGACCAAACTTCGGACTGGAAGAGGAATCCTCCTTCTCCAAAATGGCCTCATTTCTGATTCAACGAAAATGAAATAACCTTGCTCTACTGTCAGCTTTGCCAGTCTTTGGATTCAAAGCCAGGATGTGTCTTCAGCTGCAAGAGGCACCACAAGACTCAAAAACATGAACCCTTCATCTGGGCATCTAATGTTGCTTATACACCTGCTGAGAGGGGACCAGTGTTATGTCTGAAACTGCTGCTGGGAGTTATCATCATGGCAGAGGGACCTCCCAGGGGCACCCCGACGTGCTCAGCCCAGAACACCACAGTCTGCCTCTGCTGCTGAGTCCTTCAGAGGAGTCTGGCAGAACAAACCATCTGGAAGGGATTTGCAAGCAGGAGCAACATGCCTCCACAAGACCTATGGCATCAAAAACTTGGAGCTGTATTGCACCTCCCCCAGCAGCATTGCAGCTGTAACATCACATTTCACTGTCTAATTCCAGGTAAACTACCAACTCCAGATCAGCCACCATCACATTTTAAAAGTCATTCTGCTAATGTACTCCGTAAGTTTTTTGACTGGCACAAGGCATCTTTATGGTGAAGTTTCCCCACTGTAATGCAAAATACCAGAAAGAGCCAATAGTGGGAAAAAAGAAAAAGTCAAGTGTTAGCCAGCAAGGCTTATGAACAGACAAGAAAGTAGATGAAACCTGTGCAGTCTTCCAGCAAGAGATGACCTCCCTGGGCTTGTGTTCAGACTGACAGCTCCCCATTTGCCAGCTATCATGGGTGTGGGGAACAGCAGTGGGATCAAAATCACAGACTCATAAGGAAGGAAGTCCCATAAGGAAGAAGGTCCCCACAGTGTACTGAAAAGGCAAAATCCAGGTGTCCTCTGGACAGATGTGTGCTGAGAGCAAGAAAATTCTCTCCCAAACCTACAAAGGCCTTCCGAGTCCCTGCCTCATGCTGCCCAAGCCCAGAAGCCAGCAGGGCATCCTGGGTTTGTAGAATTATGGACAGAGCAGGTGAAGAGGGATAAGTGACCCTGACACACTGCAGCTGGTGACAGAGCCACTCAAACCTTCATGACCACCCTTCCCAACCTGGGTATGATGGTCTCAGCCCACCACAAACTTGTGCAACCCCTGGCAGGCAGCCACTGAGCAGGGCTGATGCCTCCAGAGCACAGCAGAGGAGTGAGCATATGGAAGGACACAGTGTCCTCTAGAGGTGGAAAAATACCTTATAATTTGGTGACAGAGTAGGACAGGAGAGCAGTGGACAGCAGGATTGCTCCATAAGACCAGGAGGAACTGTTCCAGACAGGCAAAGGACAAGGGTGAAGGGACTGCTGCTGGGCAGGGGAGAGACAGGCAGGCATGGGGTCACATCACCAGGTTCCATCACAGTAGAGATGGCCAAAATTCACTTAACTCAGATCCAAACTGCATCCAGAAAATGGCTCCTCAGGGCTCCCAGATGTCAAACGCCAAATCTGGCAGCTTTGCTGCCCATCACACCTCTTCTGCTCCTGGAGGGGGTTTATAGCCATTTAAATTGCCAAACATAATCAGCCTGGTGCTGGGTGGTCACACGGGGAGGTAGCCCCACACAGTGGGGTGACTGCTTGATCTGGGCTCTTAGATCAGGTAAAACAATCTTTGTGGGGATAAGGAGGAAAAAAAATACATGCAAGTGCTTTGTGAAGCACTGCTTTGGGCCAGGAGCTATTTCTAGTGTTTTTAAATAGGGGGAGGCCATGAATTTGAATAGTCCTTTGAGGGTTCATACGGTTGTGGAAAATGAGGCTCTTAAGTGCTCTAAACTGGCTTTCAGCTAGAATCCTTATAAAACCAGGAATGTCTCCTACATATCTTTCAAAAGTAGCCGTCATTTAAATTACGCATTGTTGGGAAGAGAGAGGAAAAACACAATAATGCTGAAATAGGCTCAATACTCTTGCCAGAGGCACCGTTCCATGAACATAGGTGTTCATACAGAAGATCCACACCTTTCCCTCTGTACCACTGCAGTGTAGCTGGTGATAAGCACCAGCCACCACAGGAAGGCAGGCAAAAAATCCCTGCACAAGGAAGAGCACACTGAGGAAAGGCACAAACTGAGTACCTGGAACAGCACAGAGGCAAGATCACTTTCCCTGACCAGTTTCTTGCTGCCCTCACCTATCCTTGCTGGAGTCAGCAGTCAGCCTAAACTCAAAACACTGGAGAGACTCTTCCAATCAGGAGGATAAAATTAGATTTGCAAATGCTGTGTCTTTGCAAGACACTACTGCAACCCAGTAAGTATGAAGGTCTGATGTTTGACAAACCAAGAATCAAAGGAATGAAAGACAAACCCACACACATTGCCACACCGTTTTCCCTCCTTATCCTCTCTTAGCTGTTGGCTGCTGCTGCTATTCCCTCAAAATAGATACCACAGAGAGTGTCCTGGCATTCACTCACCCCAGGAGTCCCAGCAAAGCCTTTCTTGGTCAGCCAGGTCTTGACAATCTTTTGAGCACCAAACTCTATTATTGTGAGTACTACTAAACCAAAGAGCAGTCAGCAACTCCCTCTAGCCCAAGAAGGAGGGCAGCTGTTCCTCCCACCACCCTTTTGGCTTGGCTTTAGACAACACGAAGCTGGGGGAAGTCAACCACAATATAAAGAATTATTTATAAACTGGTAATGGCTGCAGAGCAACACATACCAAAGAGCTCTGCCCCATGGAGGGAATGCTCAGAGTGCCGATATCCTCCTGCTTCTTCTCCAACCAGCCACTGAGAAAACAGATGCCCACAAGAGGACTGAAAACCTTTGAGAGACTTACAAAAGAAACACTCAGTCTCTGCTAAACCTCCAAATTCTAGCCTAGGTGAGGGAGGAGAATGAAAACTGAATTCTAGTGCGTTTTTTTAACCAGTTCTGACCAGTGGCCAAGCTTGACCATGTGTGGCACTGGCTGAACTGATGGGAGGTATCATCCCATAGCAGAAAGTTACCCTCCCACTGCATCCCAAGCAGCTCCAGTGGAGCTCAAACAGCAGATCTTCCTGCTCAGGGAACACCATCAAGGCAGGCTGTAGGATTAGGTGTGAGCTCAACACCCTGGGAACCACATATTCTTTATATTTTTCAAGTAGCAAAATGTACCAAGGAATGATTAAAATAAATAAATTTTTAAAAAATTGTGTAAATCCCACTCATACAGGGTTTCTAAGCATGAAAATACAAACAAACACAAACCAAAGTCCCTCAGTGCTAAGTTCACCCGAAGACACAAAGCTCCATTTTTCTGGACTGATCAAGCCAATGGATCTAGGCTTGGTAGAGTTTCAGAAAAGTTTCCAATTCAGGAGAACCAGCGACTCTCTCGGGCAGGGAGAAATAGCCTGCTTGCAGGAACAGCTGGTTGGAAGCTGCACTGCTGCGGCGTGCCCAGAAGGTGACAGTGTTTGTTAAAATTTTGTCACTACAGCCGCTGGACAGCCGCGATTTGCACCTGAGCGGGTCCAACAATTCCAGTATTTGAAAAGAACATTATTAAATGAAAAAAAAAAAAAAAAGTATTGAGAAATAATTATATCGGTTTGGTTAGTTTTCTGCTCTCTTTTTGAAGACTCTGTCTCTGAACCAAGCAGAAAATTCTGCTCACAGAAGAAAAACTCATTTTTGTCTTGTTTTTCATCCATGCTTAAGACCACAAAAGAAACAAAATTTTCCTTGGAGTGAATTAGGATTTCTGTAGATGGTTGTGTAACTGTCCCTACCATTCTCCATTTCCAGGGACAGATGGTACAAATTCATGCCTCTTTTCTTTTCTTTTCTTGTCTTTAGATTTCTATTATTTGTGTTATTATTCATTGAAATTATTTACTATTTAATAACTCAAGAACTTCTGAGCTGGCAAAAAAAAAAAAACAAAAACAAAAACAAAAAAAACCAACAACAAAAAACCCCATTGAAATGATCTTCCCTGAAGAGCTGCTGTGTTAGACAAACAAGCAAGGACTGTTTGAATACACATGGGAACATCTCTTTCTGGTCCCTAAACTATAATTAGAGCAAGGACATTGCTCACGCAGCCATGTAGAGCTGCTCAGTGCAGTGGCAGCAACATCCTGGTTGGGGCTGGTTGGTTTGCAGGTTTTGCTCTGACACAAATCACCACCTGAAACACCAAACAACCAGGAACCAGCCCAATCACGAGTTCTTACCTTGTCTCAGAGGGTTTACAGGCTCCTCAACCTGTTGAGGATCCCCCGCAGAGGAAAATAATTTTCTTCTCTCCTGGATAGGTCTTCCCTGCAATTTTTAAAGAAGTGGAGGTCACAAACCTGTCCCTCCCCTCAGAAAATTATTACTGCATTGGACAGAATAATTCAGAATAATTTAAGGAGCAGGTTATAGTTCAGTGAAGGACAATAGGTGAGTATTAGTGCTCCAGAATGCCCAAACTGGCCATGTTTTGCACAAAAAGTGCTGATATTATGTTTTAATTCTTTCACCTTTCTTAGCAATAACTATGGATTTTGATGATTTTGTGTACTATTATTATCATTAGTGGCAGTAAAAACAATTTCTTTGGAGGTTTTCTATATCCTTTCTAAGAAGCTGGTATGCTTGAATAAAAAAATCCAAGAGAAGAGTAATTTCACATTTCTGTGTTTTCAGAATCTCTTATATTAGTCCACATCAAGAAATGGAGCACGTTAGAGGTGTCATCTCAATAGTTTTGCTTAATTTTTTATAAGTTCTATGCTCCTTTACTCACATTCTTGGGGAGCTTGAAAATAACACAGCCTTTTTTAATTTTGACCAAGATCATCTTATCATTAACAACTTTGAGACTGTATTTTAAGACTAGAGAGGAGCATTAGTATGAGCTGTCACAGCCTTCCCTAATCCATGTATAACACAAGTTTAAAAGTTTCCACTTTTAATTTACCTTCAACTCCAACTGAGCTCTGGTTGCTATTAGCAAGACAAGGGTACTCTTCTAGCCCATGCACATAGATCCCAAAGTTATGCTGAACAGCTTCCTTTGGTATTAACCATTTCCTTCCTTCCACCACCTAATACATTTTGGGTACAAAAGTCAAGTTAATACTTTTTTGGATTGGAAATAACTTAAGAATTTTGCTATATAATAGCAGAAAAAACCAATATGACATCTTAATCATAGTCTATAAAATAAGGAAGATTATTACACTGTACTCCATCCTAAAGTACAACTTCTCCGCTAAAAGCCAAACCTGATAAGTAGTACTCCTTCTCCAAACTCCGCAATTAGGAACAGCTTCTCCAATGAAAAACACAAAAGACCAACTCTTCAAATCTCAAGAGCCTGAAAAACCTCCTGAATAGCAGTAAAACAGAAAGAACAGCTATCAGCCATCCTATTATAACATTGATTTTCTCCCAGGTGTTTTGTTTAGGACAAACGAAACACCTGGGACCTACCTCTACCTTGTGATCCATGTAATAAAATCCTGCTGGCTTCCCTCTCCAAACAGCTGTACTGCTCTGCCTTGAGCTTTTCCCTGATTGTACCTATGGAAGGGGCCTTCTTCCCTCTCCACAAGGAGCATGTCCTTATGGCATCTCTCTGATAGCACTGCAGGTGTTGGATGACTTTCTTAGGGACAAAACGACCTCTAACTCCCTCCCTAACCCAAGCTATTTGAAAAAAGCACATTTCCCCCATGCTACTGTGTGTATGTAACAGTTAAGCTGTGAGACCTGTGTGAAAGGCACTGGGTGGTCTCTCTCTGTACATGCACTGCCTGTCCTTACAAACACACCGTGCCTCCATTCAGTACTGGCAGTCTTTTCTCCTCTGGGCTGCTAGGACTCCACATGTTTGTCTATCCCTCCCTAAAACAAGAGATATTTTCCTTATGATGGGATGGGCAACAAAGTCTGAGAGCAGCATCCTGCCTGAAAAGGAGGGTGTGGTCACCAGAAACAAGGAAACCGTTCAGAAGAGTTTTCTCCCATAGGAGCAGCTCTGCCTTGAATAAATTACCTAAATACCTCACAGATCAGAAGGACATGGCAAGGATAGCCAGGCACCCTTGGCATGTGGGGCTAGGGAACCACTTGGGGTGAAGGTTGGTCAGAGGTCTCTGAAATGCCCTCTTGGACACCACTACCCCTCTTCTCTTCCTAACTTGAGTTCATCAATTAAAAGGAGAGAGATCAACTTGCATCCTTCTCATACTAGAAATTTGCCATTCAAATGAGTCTGTGAGCTCATCTTGGGTTCTCTGACCTCCTCCTCTGGTTCTGGAGATCAGTCTCTTGTCATTGTTCATGCTTCCACAGAAATATTCAGACAGATGGGTTTAAGCAGCCAGGAACAACTCTGGGCTACTGAAACATGGAGATTATGGCCCTTCAGAAAGGAACCTTCAGCCTTCTGAAGAGATCAGGAATCCTAGACTTCCATGGATGATGTGGTGGGAGAAGGACTGATCCAAGGATGACTATCCTCCGAGGGAGCACATGTGGCACAAGAGCCTTTGCAAAAGACCCAGCAATCCTGCCTGCTAGTGGGGGAGGAGGGAAAATCCTGCTTACAACAGGATGTTCCTTTTTGCAGAGGAAGGTGATGACAGCTGGAATGAGAGAAGGAGAAAAAAATGCAGGGCAGCACCCTGTGTGGGAAAAGATCTCTCCCCTGCCTGCCCCAGCCAGTTCACACTCAGGGCCAAATGGGGCAGTGGCTTCAGCCAGCCCATGCTGTGGGGAGGGCTCACAGCCAGTGGCTTGGGGCAATTCCCATCTATCTGCATTCAGGGTTGGCTCTAGGGATGGAAAACCAGCAGCTCTTTCCTTGGAGGGGTGGACAGAGGATGCAGAAAGAAGCAGGAAAGGCAATGGCTGCATCTGGCAGCTCCTGCTGCTTCTGGGCCATGGCTGAGCATCATCAGGAGCCACACAAGTGGGATGCTACTGCAGCTCCTTGGTTCAACTGAGCTACTACCTCTACAGGGCGAGTTCCCACCTCCTTTGAATGGCTTCCTTGTCTCCTTAATTCCCTCCTCTTCAGGCTTTCTCACCCATTCCATCTAGTTTCAGGGAAGAAAAGAGAAACATAACAGAGGGAGATATTAATGAACCAATGTCATTGCTGTTTCTTAAGTATTACCTGTTTGGCAACAAATCTATGCTGTGCCTGTCCCTTTAATTAGTTGTCTCTCAGTCAGGAGAATCAGGGCTGTGAAGAGCTGATATGGTGCTGAATAATTGTTTAGGAAACAGTGCTTGGGGTTGGACCAGGAATTTTGTCACTGCTGTTAGAAAATACTTCCAAGTCACCAGAAAGAAGCAGGGCTGGGAGGGCCAGCAGTGGGAGCCTGAGCCAGGTGATGTGGGAGAGGCTGCCACCAGCATGCAGCGTACAGTGACTTAGCCCTCCCTTCCCATGCTGGCAGAACTGCCCATGAGAACTGGGGAAACTGGGGCAAGAAGGGACAAATTTGGCCCACAGAACATGAAGGGGGGGTGGGGCAAGAGTAACTGAATGACTGACAGGTTGCTCTATTTCTCTGCTCTCCCATTCATAAGAAGGAGAGCCTTGCCCAAGAATGACCCAGCACTGATATGTGAGCCTTCTTTCATCTTTTGTCTCTTCCTATACACAGGCAAAGAGCAAACCATACATCTTCCTTGAATTTAAGGAGAGAGGAGAACGACACATTTATTTCAGAGGGAGACGCCAGGCATCAGGACTCTGTCTTATTTTGTGCAATGAAGACGTAACACGAGATGACATTTGCCTTTCAGCTGGGTGGGTGGCTTTTACCTTTACATGCACCATGCACAGCAAAGGTTTTTGCCACCCACAGGGAGACACTGAGCCTGAGGTAAAACCTTGGAGCAAAGTGCACAGCAGCAGGAGCAGCCCAATAAGCAGAGCCTTCTCTGAAAGGTGTGAGAAAGGAGCAGGCTGTGTATCAAAAGGGTAGGTGTTTCATCATGTGAGAGAACGGCCCACAAGGAAGCCAGGAGTGAATCTGTTGTTGCTGGGTGGGCTTAATGACTCCTGGAAATCGGTTGTTCACAGCTTTTTGGAAAGTGGAACGACTTGAGCTGCTGTGGGTTAACCCATTCGTGCCCCCCTGGCCTTAGTCTTGTGCAAACCTCCAGTTTTATTTCCAGAGTGGTTACAGGACACTAATGTGAAACGCTTCCCAGGGGACAGCCAACCCAGTTTCACAGCCCCCAAAGCTCAGAGCAATTTAACTGAGCGCAGGAGATTTCAAGTGTGTACCCATCCCAGACCTTTATCCCCTGGGACATTAACCAGGAGATTATCAGCATCAACTGATAACTCCTATTTTGCACCTTCAGAGGACTTGTCCTCCGAGTGCTTTTCAGCTGGCCACAAAGGATTCCCTGCAGAAGTGCAGTAGCAAGAAAACACTGTGGAAAACACAGGAGACACCCTGAGACACTCACAGGTGGTACCCGTGGGACTGGTGACAAGGGCCTTGAGGGGCTGGCTGCAGCCTGACTGCACATTTTGGATTTTCCCAGCTGCTGTGGAAGATGCCCTGGCGGGGAAGGAGTGTGAGATGCTCCCAGAGGTCCCCTGTTGGTGGCTGTTGAAGCTTGTCCCTACAGCAGGACACACCATGGAGCTCACTGACCCTGCAGCCAGGCTGTCCATGCTGCAGGAGTGCCATGGGACACATCTGCCCCACAGAAAGGACAGGCAGAGGAGCCTCTCTGAGCTGTGACCATCTGAGAGCACAGCACCAGCAGTGCCATGACTGTCCTGTCTGGGGCTCGCTGCCTCGGGTGGTGTGACACACAGTTCTCCTGCACATACATCTCCATCACCACACCAAACCCACCTGCTGCTGCACTCCCCAGGCCTCAGACCCATTTCTAGGTGTGACTGGGTGTCCTTTTAACTTATAACTGCTTAGAAATTGGTTCTTGTGTGTTTGTACACTGCAAATTGAAGCTTCCTGACCTTCTAGGCTAATGCTTTGACACAGCTGATCTCTTGGTGTGTGCCAGGCAATGAGTTGACATGTTTTGCAACAAGCAATAAAAGGCAGCACAAGGAAACCCCAAGCCAGGAAAGGCGGCAACCTACCCAGCCTGGAACTCACACTGTTCCCAATTTTCATTATGCATTCAGAGCATAATTATTTTTTTACAAACCCTTGTAGCAAGACCCACAGAGTGGGTTGATATTAAGAACCAAGTCCTACTTCTTAAACTAAAATAAGCAGATGGAGACGGAATCTCCCTTTTGTATGAAAACCTTGGCTCATCTTTCTGGTTTCATTGTTCTCCAGAATTCAAGCCAAGAAGAAATCTTATAGTATCCAGAGTAAAGATTAAATTTAAAATCCACAAGAGCTGGCAGGTTAACCCCAGCAGAGCCTGGAGATGTGTACTTAGCCTGTGTAAATTTTAATTCCACTGTTTGACTGATACCCATGGGATGGTAATTCCTTCCTGCTCACTTATGATTTCACATGGGATGCTGGCCTCCATTAATATTGCAGTTTTCCTTTCAGGAGGCAGAAGATGAATCACAGTACTTAGTATCTGATAAATGTAGGCAGCATCAAGACACACATACTGGTGTGCAACAGATGAATGGCAATAATAGAGAGAAGGCTCATCAGAGGCCATGTCAGAGCCAAATCTGTGTGTGCACACATCCCAGGCAATACTGCAGACAGGAAGGAATTTACTCCACAGACAGAGTACTCCCACCCAAAGGCTCCCTCCCCGAGGCACAGGGAAGTGCCCAGGCATTTCTGCACTCACCCACTGTCACAGGAGTGTGAGCCAACAGCCTGTAAGTTACACTGTGGCTGCCCTTGCTGATCAGCCAGCCTCTGCACACTGAGTCTCATCTTTTTTACTGGAAATAAAGACCATTCTGACCCCACTTTGCAGCTGTGCTGACTCAGGGGTCCAGCAACATTCTCACACTTACTGAAACCTCTGCACGTCTATTGTGGCCATGAGGCTCTTCGAGCTGTTCCTTTGTGCCACAGACCTGACTAATTTCATACATTTTGGGGTCTGGTGGCTTTTACAAAGCGGCCACATTGAACAGAGTGTCAGGGAGAGCTGTGGGAAGCAAATGTCAGCATTTCCCTTGGTCCCATACGTGACTCTCAGCCACGCAGCTCAGAGTTCCTGCTGCCATGATTACCTGATCGATTGGGTGGGTGTCTCCTTGTGCCCCTGTTCCTTGTCTGGCAGCCAAGGCTCACTGGGTTTTTACCCTGCTGCTTTACCAACAAAATTTTCCTGATCCTTCTCTCTGTAAGTCTCACATCTTTCAACTATGGCAATATATCCTTTTCCCAAAAAGCACTGGGAAATATATTCATCCGCTCTGCAGAAACAGCTGAGTTTGTTTATACAGCTGAGTCCATGTGTGAAGATGAGGAATTGAATTATTCACTGCATGTCTCAGACCTTGATGACTAAATTGGGATTTGCTTCTTTATCTTCCAGGCAGGAGGGGAAGTGGAGGCTGAGGCAGGGGAAAAGTCTAAGAGAAAGAGGCCATGCTGTGTCCCTCTGCTCCACTGCTGGGAGCCCTGTGGATGCTATAATTAACCAGCAACTGCAGGCAGAAGCTGGGTGCTACCATGGGAATTACAACCTCACAAACCCTGTTATTAAATAGTCAGGCATGGTGCTACCTCACTTACATCTCTCAGGGTTTGTTTACCTTTTTTAATAAAAAGGAACAATAACTCCCAGGCAATTTCCACAAGATTTTAACATGCCTGTGTTAAACATCAGACTGGAGCCTCTGGATTACAAAACAAAAACACCCAAGCTTTTTATGCTGTTGGAAAGATGTTGTGAAGGGAAAGGCCTGGCTAAGCACAGACCGTGGGATGTGCAGTGGCAGTCTGTGGTCCCCACAGTGACTTCGGGGTGTACATGGAGACATCCTCATGGAGATCATCTGGTAGAATGGAAAAGATTGGGGACCTTTAAAAAACCAACTTCTGTAGGATATCTCAAGCTGAATATGCACAGATGGAAGTGTCTACACCATTCCAATGCCCTCTGGATGCTTTTACATCTTAAACAGATGAATCATGGAAGACATCCCATTGGGTACAGTTAAACTGAACAGTTTCTCACTCCTTCCCTATTTTGCCCCACTGCTCAGAGTGACATGGCCAGGGCACTGTGAGAGGAAAGGAGAAAACCCTGACACCATGTAGCTCTTTGCTCACTGTACAGAGAACCTGAGGAGATTCTGTTCTATTTCTGTAAGCTTGCTCTGCATCCTTCCATTTCTCCATCCTTATAGAAACAACAAATCTTTGGACAGAATGGATTAAAGTTAATTCTTTAGCAGAAACACAAAGAGCCTGGAGATAAGTGCACTTAATTGTCTTACCTAGAGGTGGAGCAGTCCTTCAGGAGTTGAATGAGGCAATTACCTGAGAGCACATTAAAAAAATTTCAAGACAATAGGCAGTCTCAGCTGCCAGATATTAATTTTCAACATATTCCCCTTTCCCCAGTATTCCCTCCAAGTGGGATTCAAAAAAACTCTGCAAGGAAAAGAAAGTTAAGAAGAGATCAGAAAGAGAAGAGAGAAGCTGAAGAACATCTCAGGAGACCCAGAAGAGGACTGGGGCAGTTGATGCCACGGCTGAGGACTGACAGGTGAAGGTTTTACAGAGCACCTCTCCTTTCCTCAGAGCTTTGCTTCTACCACCAGGCAACCAGTCACTGTAGCATTCCTTGGAAAAGCTTGCCATGGTCAGCACCAGTGTTTGTCTGGGTTGTCCCCAGGTCCTGCTCTCCAGCAGTAGAAAGCTGCAGGTTCCCAGTGCTCCAGGAACTGCCTGCCCCACACACTTATCCCAAGGCTATCCCACAGGTTCCTTTCAAAAACTACCTGAGGGGACCACAGAACACCTTCCTTTGGACAAAAATTAATGGCACACACTGCATGTATAGAAATGCACATGCCCCAGCATGGGAATCAGAGTAAACATGAACAAAGGTGTGTAAGGAGGAGAGAGGAATGAGAGAAACCAAACTGACTTATTCACATTTTCGTAGTTGAAGTACAGTATCAGGAAAGCATTTGTTTTCTTGCAGCATTAACAAATTAAAGAGTTTCACAAATCCTGACCACACTGGTGGTAATTCTGGAGTGATGAATTGGAGCAAACAGGAAAACAGACATATTAAAGAAGCCTATTTGATTCTGAGTTGCTTCCAGGAAGTCCCTGCAGCATACTATAAGAAAATCATTAGAAAATTTTACTCCTTCACTTCTATAAGACTAAAGATATTCCCTCCTTGCTCTAGTCTGAGCACTAATAATTCCTACCCAAAACCACTTCATTTATTGATAAAATAAATAAAGCTGTCTATTTTCTCTTTTCTTCCCCATATACTGAGCATAAACCAGACTGGATTTTCAAAGCTACAAATGCAAAAAAAAAATTTACAGGTTGGTTTCATTGCTTTATTAACACACACACAGTTTATCTGCCCAGGATTCTTGGAGATTGTTATTTTGTATTTCAATATACCTTGAAAGTTTAAGGAGTGTGAGGAAAAGACATGCTCTGTGTTTCTTGCTTAGACTTATTTAGATTGCAGTAATCCCCATTTAAAGTTTGCACAAGGGCAGATGAGGAGTGCACTGGTCTCCTGAGGAACATTGGTAATTCCTGTGTCTGCAAATGTCCCACAGCACTGCTAGGATCCCTAGGGTCATTTTGTACCCCATGTCAGGGTCAGGAGAGGCAGCAGTTAGCTAGACCTTTCCTCTCACTTTCTCTTTCCTCTCATTTGATGCTCTAGTCCATTTGACAAGTTACATCCATGAAACCATCCCCATCTGTTGGGAAACAGCTCAGTGCTGCCTCCTGAGACACACACATAAAACATTTTGTGGGTCCCATCCGTCTCACAACACCCTGGCAGGACATAGCATGGGCAGAGAAAGCTTTGTAAAACTCAAGTCCCATGCCAGCAATGCAGACAGTCAGCAGCTCTGATTTCCCTGGATTTTATTGCTCTTTTGCTAGATCCTCTCTGTTTCACAGTCTGCAAGGATATTTCCCCAAGAAAGAAGACAGGACCTTGCACCCCCGCTTCTTCTCCTGTGAATCTGACAGCTGTTCTGGGGCTCCATGTGTCACACTAACACACACACTGCTGCAAACAAGCTGCAGTGTCATGAAGAAAAAGCCAGAGGAAAAATGATGATGAGCTGGAGAGGCATATCTGGGAAGAGCTCATAAATAGGCTTGTTCAGCTGAAGGGAGTTCCATGGCATCACAGGTCCCAGCTGAACTCTGCCAAAACCAGCTCCCCTTCAGATCCCACAGCAGTTCCCAGGGCTGATTCAGTCTGGGATGTACTGACTTGTCCCAGAGATCATTTAATGGAGTTCCAAAGTGTTCACAGCAAAAGCACAATCCAAACTGCACAATTAAACTTGACAATTTCCTATGCAAAACCTTTTCTTTTTCCCCCATATACAGCTGCTAAGCCCTGCTACAATATGAGGTACATGGTGTTTGCTAAATGTTCTTTTGTTCCCTCAAGGAAAAGGAATTAAAAGCTTTTTTCTGTAAAAGACAAATTAACAAAGCTGCCCAAGTCCATTCACAGAGCTCAGAGTTTACAACAAGATCTTCCTTTCTAAGGAAGGCATT
The DNA here is from genome assembly GCA_034509425.1 of Eopsaltria australis. Taxonomy (NCBI): domain Eukaryota; kingdom Metazoa; phylum Chordata; class Aves; order Passeriformes; family Petroicidae; genus Eopsaltria; species Eopsaltria australis. The sequence goes on along the minus strand of JAVTVJ010000051.1, from coordinate 3,891,446 downwards.
TCTTAAATTACCAGCAGTACATTACTGAGAGAGAGCCTTCAGCAGGAGCTACCATTCCCTTCCATCCCTGAATCACGCTCCAGTTCCCCAGAGTGTGCCGTACCTGCCCTCTTACAACACTCACTCGCAGTTCTACCACTACAATTGCCGGAGAAACGAGCAGTCTGGAACAATGAGGCGTGTTTGTGATTCATTCCTTTGTGCTGTTCATCGACTTTCTCCCCCGTGCATCCATCAGTGCTTACATCACTCTCCTTTCCTCAGGCACTACATCCCTCCCAGGCTAATGCCTTTGAATACAAAGCACATCTTGAGTTAAACATTAGCTACACACTAACTGGGGCTTGCTTTCCGACTGAATAATCAGCTTTAAAGTAAAAGGTTTTCTACAGTCAGACAAGAAAGCTACAAAGGAGCTGCTTAGCAATCCTCTTGAAAGCAAGCTTTCAGTGTTGGAAACCAAATTCTATTTTATCTATTTATACTTGTCACTAGCAATTACTTGAAAGCTCTATCAGCTTCTAGCTTTAATGATGTATGAACCGCTACAAGCATTTCGGAACAGGGGAGCAGGTCATAACAAAAACAAAGTTATTTTAGAGTGGGTACATATTTCCATAAAACCAATACAGAACAGGATTCCAAGAAATATTTTCATGTGCATCTTGACCAGCTACTGAGATGACATTTGAGGTCATCTCCCATCTGTGCCAGGCTGAGTTAGCTTGAGTACCACAGCTGGGACGCAGCACCTCAGTGTTTCATCAGAAAGGCAGCGTTGACCTCAAACATGGTCTTCTGGAGGCAGCCAGTCAAGCACAACCTGGCAACAGAGACAGTTATAGGTAATATCTGGAAGGCAGATTCTGTGTATTTGAGCACATTTCAGTGAAAGGTGAGGTCTGGCCCCTTGATGCCTGGGGCCAAGCTTGAAAATCCTTTTCCAACTCAGCAGCAACAAAAGACAGGCTTTCAAAGCTGTTATTTGCAAGGTTTAGAGTCCAAAAGGCCACCTGCCCTTAGGAGTGAAATAAAGGCCATCAGTTCTGGAGAGGTCTTCTGTCCACACTTATTCACAGTATATTGACTGCCTGGCAAATGCTTGTTTGCACAGCCTGATCTTCTTCAAGGAGCCAGCTCCAAGAACTGACACTTTGGAAGCAGTTTTGAGAACAGCTGCCTATTGGGAAGCCAGCACAGAGAACAAGGCAAATCTTTGGAAGCTGAGGATGGTAAACTATCACTGAAAAAAGAAAACACCTATCACTGGAATAGGCTGTAGCCAGCACCATAATCTCAGAGCATTGCTGAAGTTGCACTGGTCTCCCTGACCACCTGTGGATTAGAAATTATTAAAAAGAAATTTAGTTTATCTAGCAGAACCTGTCCCTTCCTAGGTCACTTGGTTACAGAACTAGGAAAAACATCAGTACATGGATTATTTTCCTTTAATATCATGGTGAGCAGAAATCACTCCTCATTCCTCAAGTATCTTTTGAGACATGGGTGTGTGACACAGCCTCCCACCCAGTTTAGCACAGGGTCCATGTTCTATGGTGTGATGGAGGAAAGTTCTCAGACTTGAAGGATGGGACTTGACTTGCACATGAAGTTTGTGGGCCTGCAAACAGAGGGGGTTTTCTGTGCCTAACTCCTGAACTGACTGGCTGATGGCGCACTGGTCTTGGACATCACAATTCTGTGACCTTTTGAAGCTCTGGCAATGAGTACCAATGCTTGGGATTAGTGCAGCAAACTTATTCCTGTGCCTGAATGGGACCATGATCCATCCTGATGAAGTCCATCATGACCTTAGTGCATTAGACACATGGAGAATGGCTGTGACCATGCCTTGGTAAGCTTTGGTCACATCATATACTGATAGTTTGACAAGAAGCAGGAGCTGTGAAGGGGTTCTGTCCAAAACCCACTTCTGTGGGCATGACAACAGCAACTGCTATAGCAAACAGAGACAAAAATCAAAAAAGAAAAACAGGGAGAGATTAAAGAACAAGACAGAAAAGAAAAATCCTTTCCTATGCTTTTCTTGTTTCCCTCTTCTGTTACAAAGCCTTTGCCAAATGCAGTACAGAGTTCAGATTTGCTGCTTTTCTGTCCCTGTTTCAGAGGTCCTATCTCAAGACTGATCTCAGCACCCAAAAAGAGAAACATGCCTACTTCTGAGGCCCTGTGGAGCTGAGCACAATGAGCAAATCCTCCCTCACTCCTCCTCTTCTCACTCCTGACACTGTCTCTTTGAGATGGCAATAGACGGGTCTGGCACCTGCAGCTGCTCCTGTGCAGCTTGCAGGTTCACAGGAGCACTGGGCAGTGGTGTGCTATAAGCACCTTCCAAAGCTAAGGAGGAGGGAAAACAGAGTGCTGATGGGGAAAAGAAAAGAAAATCTACTTCTCCTCTTGCTGCTCCTCAGCAGTGTCACAGCTGGTGAGGACTTCCTAGGAGAACGACCACAACTTTCAGCAGTACCAATGGGAAAATGCTGACGTGCCCTTCCACATTGTAGTAAATCCATGGGAAAATTATCCAGCTGAAATATTAAAACACATTCTGAAAAGTTCAGGGTGAAAAATGACACAGGTCAGGCACAGAGAAATTCACAGGCACTGTTGATGAAGGCTGTGTTCCCATATTTCTCGAAGAATGCCCACAATCCACTCAAACCAAGAGGGATGCTCAAGTGGCAGCTGCATGCTGAGATCAGAGCAGCTGCCTGTAACAACCAGGAAGAATTTGGTGAAAATCCTCTAGGATGGTTATATAGCCAGAAAGCCTTTTTCTCCATAACCTGTGAATAATTCAGCTACATTTGAGATGCTGTGCTCTTCTTCCAGTCTCCTCTTACAAAGCACTTGGGAGGCAAAAAGGTGAGGAGGGAGAGCAGCACACGGGGAGTGCTGAGGATTTTGTGCTATCCCCAAGCAAACTGATTTCAAGGGGCTGCACAGTTTGCTGCTTCACATTCCCCTTGGGTCAAACTCTCCTCAAGGTGGATAGTGACACATGTCACAGAAGCTTTCTGCCATCAATTAGGAGTGAGAATGTCTCAGGAGCTTTTTATACAGTTCATCAACTCGCTGAGCACAGTTTGTGCCTGACTACTTTCCCTCACTGAACCAAAGCTGCTTGAATGGACTGAGTCTGGAGGTTATGTAAAAGCTATTAAAAATGTTTGTGATGAGAAAGGCACAGTGAGATTATTTTTTATTATTATTTTTTAAAGGTGGCAGTCACTTTACCTTCTTTCACAGCAAACCAAATGTTAGAAACTCCTGCACAGATGGTCAGTTTTGATGCAATTTTTTCTGTCCTAGAAACAGGATTTGTCCATCAAATTCTCATCTGCTCTCCCTGTTTCTGTGCCTTTCATCTCTGTTCTCTGCAGTTCCCCTCCAGTACGGGCATTCAGGTGCCATTTAAAGACATTTTTTTCTTACATGTCCCTTCTCCTGAAGAGAAAGAGGTGGTTTTGTACTGCACAGTTCCACGTTCCTAAACAACACAGTCCTAGATGATCCTAAGAAATAAATTACCAGCAATTCTGGCTTTTATGAGAGCTGTGATCCCAGAGCAGAGGAGGGATCACACGTCTCCACTGCTTCAAGGCCACGAGGGCTGAGAGCAGCAGTCACTGCTCTTATCAGGTAGAGCTGATCAAACCTTGTTCTGCTGTCACCAACTCCCTCCTGTCATACTCCAGGACATCCTGACCTTGGCAAGGAGGAATTCTGCTTCCTGAGTCTATTCACCATTCCCTTGCACCTTTATTCTGTTTATCCCCTTGTGTTGCAGCACTTGCCTCTTTCCTCTGCTTTCTGGTGCTTTGCAGTGACTTAGTTCCTGCTACTGAACCTGCAGACAGTGTTTTCTTTGGAAAGCAAACCTGTCCTCTGACTGGAAGGCAAGGGCAGGTTGGCCTTTAACCACAACTGCAGTGTTCCTCCTGCCCTTCCAGCTACAACCAGGGTTCTTCAGAGCCTCCTTGCACACTGTGGGCTGCACTGCAGTCTTAGATGTTGATTTCTCCCATTTGATCCATCTACACATCCCACTGGGGCCCCAGATGGACTCTTCTGAGGTGGTTATGTCCATCATGGTGCTGTTCTCCTCAGGCACTGGCCACAGGTGGCAGGACAAGGAGCAGGGTGGGCCAGTGAAGTGCTTTGGTTTTGCTATGAGTAAGGCCAGACGAACCACTGATGTTTTCACGGGTGTCAGGTCTTGTCTTGCAACCTAAGGCAAGACTAGTGCATCTCTGTTTTTTATCAGAGTAAGTGCTGAAACAGGGAGTGTCCTGCTATGCTCTGCACTAGGCCTGAGGCTCAGCCCTGGGAAGGAGTGGTCAGCCAGGTGTGGCAGAACAATCAAGCAAGGCTTGGGAAAATTGGATATGTATGGTGGGAATTGCTACCTGATGAGCAGTATGGATACTGCACACACTGACCTAAACACTGACCATAAAACAGGTCAGTTTGCCCACTAGGTTTTGTTTGAATTAGGCTTTAGGATGTTTTCCACCCAAGGTGACTAAGCAGGTGCTCACCTCCCCAGCTGATTTAAGCCTGCTGTTGAAATGGTGCAAGGACATCACAGACCCTGCTCATCCGTGCCTGGGCAGTCTTTCTGCAGCTTGGCATTGGGTGCATCCATCAGGGCAACTCAGTGCCACAGCACACTCCCAGTAGGAGGAAGCTCTGGTGTCCAATGGCAGCAAACCCCATTTGTTACTTGTGTTCAGAACCATGACCTCCCTTTCTCAGCTGTGGGTGTGAGCAGTGATTTAAACAAAGCACTAAAAGAGAGGGAGCAAAAAGCAGCATGGAAAAGCCTGCAGCATGCCTGTGGAGGCAGTAGAGCATTGAGATAAATTTATTTGATGAGTTCTGTAGCCAGGGGTGAGATAGCACCTGGAATTTATGCTATCATTAAACTTCCATGTGCAGCGGCCCTGTGAATCCAGAGCAGTGACACAAGACATCAACCCCAGAAGCCTCACTGCTATTTATCAAACTCAGTTTTTTCCCCAAAAGTGAATAATGGGGCAGGGAAAGATGTTCACATTGATTCTTGTGTGTAGTCCACAGCAATTGCAGGCAATAATTTCATTGTTCACCTAATGTTACATTTCAGTAAAAAAAAAAAAAAAACAAAAACAAAACAACTGATCAGGTATGAAGGTGTTATTCAACCACTTTGAGAGTCCTCTGCATCTTCCAGTACAAATTCACTGATTCCCCAGTACAGTCAGATAGGCTGAGCTGAGAGCTGAGATGGGACACAATGGAAACTCCATTACACTTTGAGATTCTGCCTGCAAGACAAACTGCAGTCAAACCCAGTGCAACCAGGGAAATGTCTAACTTTGCCAAAGTGTCTTTGATAGTAAGGATTCCTTTTTATTCCACATGTTTTATTTAAACGACCTGCCACTGTTGTTTTATTTTACCCTAACTACATTAAAATATTCAGGGACAGAAGCCAGTTTTATCAAATTCCTGAAAACAATGTATAACTTTTTCTGGAAAGGAGATGGGCTGAAACACGCACATTTTGGCTCCATCTGAGTGTCCCCAGTGTGCTTTTGGAAGTGAGGAGCTGAAAGCAGAAGTCCTTTCTGGATCCTCAAAATAACTCTCACCACCATCTGTAAAATGGCATGAACTATCAAGAAATGAAAGAAAGCTGGTGGAAGGGTATAGCTGAGTAGATAAAATCTGAGTAAAATTCCAAAGAGGATCTAGAGAGTGTTGGTGAGTAATCAGGTGGATCCCAAAAGAGCAATGGTTGCCAGGGAAGAAACCTGAGAATGTAACTAAAAATCTCTGATCTACAGCTATCATCTGTATTTTTCTAATATCCAACAAGTGCAAAATACAAAATTAAGAGATCAAGCTTGACAGTAGCTCTGTTTGTTGAGCTCATGCATTTGTCAAGATCAGCTGATTCATGTGTGGGTGTAACAAAACACCTTTGTTAGCAGGTGAGGAGAGAGAACTTCCCATGGATGCATCCAATGTTAGCAACTGTGTCCGCCAGCATCTAAAGTTACAACACTAGAGTGTATATTTAGGAGGAATCTCCAGGTGGTTGCTGGGAAAAGTCAAGGTTATAATTTAGGAGCCTGCATTTCTACCTAGTTTTGTTACATACAAATGTGTCTGTGCCTGACTGCCCTGCCTGATGGCATGAATGCAAAAGGCCAAATTTTATAGGCTTACCACTTCATGCCTATTTCTCCAGCATAGCCTCAGGCTCAGCTGTTCCCAAATGTTCTCCCAGAATTGTGCTCCTGTGGGTGCTGTGACTGAGTTTTAGATTCTGTTCCAGGTGCAGGAGTGACGAGAATGGGAAGGCAGGAGATCAGTCTGCAACCTGAGCACTGCCCATCAGGAGGGGGTACCAGGAACACAGGTTCTCCCAACAAAGCCTGATGGAAAGGCATCCACAGTCAGGCTGCTTCTCTGTCTTGGTATTCAAAGCTGAGGGGTAGGATGGTGTCAGAATGAAGAGACGTGAATTGAATCAGTTGCAAGGGCACAAATGATCTGGTTTCAGTCATAATTTTAAACTAGGAGGTCCTCAAAAAGCAAAAAGTTCAGCACTATGCATTTGCAGTTTAACAATTTGGCTGTAGCCTGTTAACTTGCCATATAACTGCTGATGATTTGTTCATTATATTAGCTTAATTGCTGTAAGCCTAGTGCGTCTGAATCAATCAAAGTTAAAACAATGGAATTATGTTTTTACATAATCACTTTTGACTAGAAAGCAAGCTGTGCAGAAGGAGGTTCCACATGATGTTCTCAGATATCTTTTCAAAGGAATGATAATTAATTCTGCACTGCTGCTTCTGAAGGGATAGAAGAAGATGGGGAAAGATAATGGGTGGCAGTGGTTGCATAATCTCTGCCCATTTGGTTTGCTGCACTACGCTGATAATGAACAATTTGAAGGATAAAAGCTACTGTGAGCCCGAGCCCAAGAAAAGCTTAACACACGCATCAGGACAAAATGCACATCTCCATTTTCTGTGCAGGAGCTGGATCATTTTTATCCTGATACACAATGACAACTCAGAGCCATTTACGATGGTTCTGTGAGGCTGAGTGCCAGCAAGCAGATTGCCTTGGAAAGCATGTTTGAGTGCAGGGTCAAGGCCATTTGCCATGCACAGCAGACCAGAGCTGAATAATCAGCTCAGCATGTCCAAACCAGGCTTTCAATCCAGGCTAGCCACCTTGACAAATCAACATTTATTCCCAGTCCTAGCAATGGGTTAATCTAAACTAAAGGTCCTGATGTAGAAGTTTCTCTTTTCCTCACTCATCCTTCCTCTCCCTGTGAAGTTTTCCTTGCAATGTACAGAAGTCTGATCACCTCTGCTGAGGTGAAAATGCATTGGAGAGTGTCTTGCTTTGCATTTAAAGGCACATGTTATGTTTGTTCTCTCTCTCCCTCTGAGCTTTTTCTTAAAAGTGGAAGGAAATTTGTAAGGAAGCAGCAGCATACATGGAGGAACATGTCACATGTCACCAAGTGCTTGTTAAGTTTCAGTAGAAAATCAAAATGTTTTGGAAATCCTCTGCTTTGTAAGATTTCTGAACTTTGAGGGTTTCTGAGCAAAGCAAGATACTCTCTTATTCAGGAAAAATGATAATTTGACAAGGAAAATGAAAGACCTTTGATCAGTCAAAAATTATATGCAACCTTAAGCTTTGCTCCAGCCTGGGAGTGGTTGGATACAAGATGTCAGAGAAGGCTTGGGGGACACTTCTATTTCAAAGAATCTAAAACTTGAATTTTCAGATTGACTCCAGGAAGAAAGCAGTAGTTATAACTGCTTTGTTATAACTATGATTTGTTTGACTCTACATCTTTGGTACTAATATTAAATAGAAACTATATGATGCTTTGAAAAAAGCTGAGGCTGAATGAAAGTCCCAGAGTGAGCTGTCTCCTGCTTTATAAAAGTTACTTTACTCCTTTCCAGTGGTGCTGCCATCCTTCCTGTCTTACCACAGGATATTGTTCCAACACAGCAACAGGCTGCCTCAGCTACAGAATGAGCAAACTCTAGAATGAACACACAGGTTACTCATCCAAATACCTGCCATTATTTCTAATACAACACAATTTTGTTCTTAGACATCTGGTTCTTGAATCATGGAGAGAAAGTGGTTGTTTCAAAATATATGGAAAAAATCTTGTGACTCTACATTGTGTAATATTGCAGTACTTGCCTATCTATTATTAATAATAATTTGTCCTTCCTGCAGAACCTGGACAATGAAATGCCTGTATTTTGTCTTGTAGGAGGTTCCTCCACTTAAAAATAATTTTAAACAGAAAAATGAAACCACTTTAAGTAAAAAAAAAAAAAAAAAGAAAATTGTGGGGGTGCTGGAAGTACTCTGGGCATGTCTGGAGGCTCTTGATAAGAAGGAGTCCCATTCTCTGACCACAGAAGAGAATGAGGAAGGTTCAAAGGAAAAGCTGTGGTGATTTCACAGTACTTCAGAAACTTGAAGCTAATGTCTTTAGTGACTGGGTGAGGAAACCTAACAAGCAAACTTTGATCTGAGAGCCATCTCAAAATTGTGCATTACCCCAGCAGAAGAACAAACACAGAGGTGCAGCGAGGGACCTTGCTGTGGCCAGCAGCAATGCATGGAGAAGCTCAGGCAAAATTAACATTGATGCTGCCAGATCCACAAGTTGCAGAACTTCACCCAGTGCATTCATAGCAGCACATGTCCAAGGTCTCCACAAAAGGACTGTGTTATCTCAAACTCCATTTTAAGGAAAGAAACACAAGGGAATTATTTGCTTAAGCACTGTTAGGTGGTACCAGGAAGAGAAAAAGTTGTTCATCATCTGTCCCATGCTGTCCTATAACATCGATAAATTCCTTGTAATTCTGAAGGCATATTAATGCCCCACAGAGAGCCAGCATGCTTGGAACCCCACATTAGACCAGACCCAAGCTGGTTCCATCCTCTGGGGAAGTGCAACACTTTCCAGAGGTGCCAATTCATGTCCTTTCAGGAGTGCTTTACCATTTCATCTGTGGCACTGTGTGGGCAGCATGCCTTGTGTGGGGCACCCCCACTGAAACTTGGGGTTTTAATTCCCACTGGAATGCAAATGATACTCACAGCATAGCAGCTGAAACAAAGAGGAGGTCTTGCAACAGGAAGGCTGTTGCCAGATCCTTTGTCAGAAGGAGATATTTTTATTGAACCCAGTAAAACTGACTGGGTTTTGGGAAGAAGGGCTTGCCACATCATTACAGACAATTTATACTGTTACACTAGTTCATACCATTAAAATAGTAACAAAAGACAGAATATCTTTCAACCCAAGCAATTAATTCACTTAACATCTGACGCCTCTCAAGTGCAGATAGAGCTCTGGTTGCCCCAGCACAGATTTCTCCCATTGTTTTTGCTGTGTGTCACTATCAACTTAATAAGCAGAATAACAGCCACACCAGAAAAAACATTGTTTCTGATTAAGGACTTCTGCTACTGGCTCCATATGGAAAGTGCATGAAGAAGTGAACTAGGGAAAGCCATGATTATGGAAAATCAGCCATATCCTTCTTTTGTTTTCTCTTTTCTCTTTCCCAAACTTTTGACAGGGGTCATCTCTTTCTGGACTTTCCCAGGAACGCGGGAACCACAAATGTAGAAATGTGTCACGTCCTTCAGTCAGTGGGAACAGAATTAAGATGTCTCTGGGAGGAGTCCAGGGAATCCAATGGCAAACCCCAATATCAATCTAAATAAATTCACTCACGTCAGCTTTGAGGTATTTTTAAATGTATATATTCTTTGTGCCTGCAGAGTCACAAGGATTGAAAGAGGCTGGGGTGGAATGACTCTGAAACACACTGCTGCAGGTCAGAAGAAAGGAATGGTATAGCAGCCCCAGGCATGGCCTCGATTTGGCCTGGGTTATGGCACTGGAAATTTGCTTTGCTAACCTCTTAAAACAGAAAAACAACCTTTCAAGTCCTGAGGTGTCACAACACCTTCCAGACAAAAGTCAGCTAAGAACCCAGCCTCGACGATTTGGGAATTTTCCTATCAGATTGAAGGGAAGCAAAATTGATGTCTCAAGTTGGCAAACTATTCAGAAAGTCTTAGTTTGCTCTGTCCTTTGACACATTTTCAGCTTTTGGAACATAAAACATTAACAGTGATTAACGTGCAGTTGGCACAGGCCAAGGCAACTTGTCATAATTCAGTACATCGCTATTAAGATATTCTCCAGGGACAAGTGGATTGAAGACAGCTGGCTTTGCAAATTTACACCAGGACTTGTCCTGGTACTATGAGGAAAATAAGATATTCATAAAAGTATTCTAGAATGCCCAGATCTATATGGAGTTGTGCCAAAAACTCCTACAAAACAAAATCATTATTCAATACTTATTACTATTCTATTTATAAAGCTTCTGTCAGTCCCTGGCAAGCAGAGGTAATGGCATTTGACTTGGAAGACAAATCACAAACCATGGAAAGTGGATTGCAAATCATCAGCCTGAGCGTGTTGCAAGCTGAAAAGTGTTGGTCCAAACTATTCTGAGAATCCTTATGAATAACAAATACATTTGAAGAAACCCAGATCATTTCATGCACAGCTCAACCAGAGAAAAACAGGCTAAATTTATGAGTATCACTCACAGTGGCCAAATTAATCAGCTCTGCAATATGCTGCAACTGCGACCAGAGGAAAGTATCAAGCATGAGTGAAATTCCAAGTGGCATTCCCCAGCAACAAACTGCAACTCTTTTAATTCACTTTCAGCCTCATTTTCTTTCCCAGGGATGGAGTGATGGAGATGAGATGTCCCAGGTTGTCAGTGTGAACACCTCTGGTGTTGGGTGGGCTCTTGAGAGCATGTACTTTGCAAACAAAAGGCCAACACTTGGGAATGTTGGCAGGACATGAAGGGCAGACCACTCTCAGAGATGAAAATGGCACTAGGACACCCATGATTTATGGCAGTGACTTTGGCACTTCCATATCTCTTTTAGGTTGTTCTTGACAGGAGCACACTGACTCAGAGGAGCTAAGAGCTTTGAGTTGGAAAAGATACTGGATGTTTGGGGCTGGGCTTGGCAAACTTGCTGTGACCTTGGCAATGAGAGTCACAGAGAGGAGGTAAAATTGATGAACGGGGAGAAGGAAATAGCAGCCCAATCAGAGCCCTTGTAGCCCCATGAGGGAAACTTTGTGCAAAATCTTTCCAAGCCAAACCTCACAATAGTATACGTGGAAAGAAAATACATCAAACTAATTCATAATGAAGCAAGTAAGAGTCATCAGAGAAAAAAATGCCACCAAAAGCAAGGGTCCTGCAGCCTTACGGACTCTGCAACTTGGAGTTCTCTTTTCACTCATGTCCCAGGCATGGTCTCTCAGACTTCTGCCTTCTCCTCACATAGCATCTTCCTGACCTGGATTTTTCTGTTCCAAATTTCCGCAAACTCTCTGGCTTTTGTATCACCAATTCTGTCTTCCTCTGTCTGGGTGATCTTAGCATTATCCTGCTTTATCTGTGTGGCCAATGTCTACTCAGGCTCCTCACAATGCTATTTTTTCTGTGACATGATCACCTGGAAACTCTGGTCACAACATTAAGTCTGCCAGAGTTCAAGAAGCATTTGGATATCACTCTCAGGTACGAGGTCTGGGTGTCTTGTGCAGAGCCAACTTTGATGCCTGTGGGTCCTTTTCAACTCAGGTTACTGTACCATTCTACCTCTAAGGGACAGATTCAGGAATTCAAACACCATGAGGAAAAAATGTCAGAGCCTGTGGTGTCTTCCCTCAGACAAAGCAAACCGTGGCATGCAACCCAACGGGGCCACAGTCAAGGTTAGCCTTGTTAAGACCATCTGGTTAGCTGTCTAAATGAAGATGTGGGTTTGATTTTTTTTGTTTTTTAAATTGCATCATTCAAAAATGATCTACCAAGACTCAGAAATATGCACAGTCAAATAACCCTGGGAAATAGAAAAAGAGACAGATGGAGAATCTGCCTGGGTAATTTTCTCCCCTGTGGCTACTGTGCTGTTTCTGCTAGAAAGGATGTGGAAGGAGGCAAAGTGAATAAATATAAACTGACTTTGTGGGATGCATAGATAACTGTAATGTTTCCTTAAGTCCACATGAAAAACACTAGTGAAAAGAAAATGGATTAGCAAAAGCCAGAAAAGAGACTTTATAACTCACACAAACAGCAAAGAGGAATTTCTTTCTTTTTTTGATCCTGGTAAAGTTCCTTGTTCAGTTTTGCAAACAAGAAACACTTTCTGTCCTTTATTTAATAACTTTAAAGGGGCCTTCCTCTACAACTGAAGGAAAGTTCATGAGAAAGCATTTTGCCAACAAGAAAGGAGTTCAGTTGTTGCCTCATGGACCAATGACATTCTTTACATTTGCCAAATGCCTGGCTGAGTGAACCCAGGGGCTGCTCTGTCTCACTTTGCAGAGCTGGGAAGGTGCTGCTGAGGGACTGAAGCAGATTGGGATGCACAGCACCCACCAAGTGATCCCTGAGCCACAGTGTGACCTCCCAGTGCTACCCAGTAATGGCCAGGAGCTCCATCACCACACCAGAACCAGAGAATGATAACAAAACACCAGTGGGCAGAGCCAAGGTACCAGACAGTCATGGACAAACCACTCTTCCACCCTGTGCAGAGTCAGGCAGCAGAGGCCGGGGGATGTGGGCCAGGCAGGTGGCACAGACAGGAGGTGTGCTGGGCAGCAGGCAGGGGCACGGGGTGCGAGCGGCGCCCAGAGCCGTCACCGAGCGCAGATGGCTGTGCCACTGCCTGCCTGCCCGGTGGGTGCAGCCTGCCCTGCTTTCCTCACAGTGACATTCAGCAGGGGGCTGTGGCAGCTGCTCACTCATCTTCCCCAGGGATGTTTTGATCAGTCCTTTCTCCCTGCATCCCCCCTTCTCCCTCCTCAGGCACGACTGCTGCCCGCTGTCACCTCCAGTGATTCCCATAGGGGTACTTCTGCCATCTGAATCATTTACTGCCTTTTCCCCAGCTCCCCCCAGCCAAGTCTGTGTGTTCCCTGGTGCTTCTTTGGTCCTTTTGGGCAGCTGCAGTGACTTGACCTGGGTCAGACACAGAGCTGTGAGCACAGGGGCCAGTGCTGTGTGTGGCACAGTGTGCTCATGGCAGTGTGCAGGTTTGGACATTTATTATTTTTCGCTTGTTTGTTGGCTTGCCCCATCACTTGTTCCTCACATGTTGCATTTTGGAAAGGCTAGCTGTAAAATTCTGAAAGTATTTTTCTTAGCATCTCTGGGTGCTTAGTCAAAAGTCAAAAATATAACTATTTCGGAGAACTGGTTTCCTTTCATGTACAAAAAGTGAAAGGCAGGGAAAGGGAATTCTGTCTATGTTAAGTATTTTTTTTGCATTTGTTCACAAAGGGAATGAATTAGGTACTTAAAATAATAATAAAACCTGTAACATTCATTTTGAATGTTGTTTACAGTGGGGGCTTATTTTTAGGGCTTCTGGTCTTCCTCCTCCCTTTCTTCCTCCTGCTGAATAGAAGGGAAATTACCTAATTTAGTTTGGTTGCTCAGTTGGCCATATTAGTGCATCTCACTCAGAAGAGCATCCCCAAGAAAAATGGCATGTATTTAATGCTCACTCATGTCAGTCTTTGCATTTCTGCTTAGTGTTGATTAGTCACTCTGAAGACACGATTTACAAGCCATTCTCCTGCTCTCCATAAGAATGTTAGATATTTCTCAGCTGGAGAATTGCTGTATCTGTAGCTTGACCTCCAGATGTAAACATCTGCTCTGTTCGCCCCTTGTAAGGGTAAAATTGGAACATTTTCTTATATGCTTGCTTTTGCTCTCCAGCTGCATCTGTCCCTAAAAGCTAGATGTGGTGGTGTCTGAAATACTAAGAAGTCTTCTTCTGTGTTGTGTGAATCTGTGTTAGATGTACTCCGTCTTTCGCAGGTACAGTCACAACTGAAGGACCAATGAGTGATGGCAGTGGCTATTCCCATGTCGTCAGCAATTGTCCCAGGAAAGCAGTAAGAAAAGTGGCTTTGCAGAGCTCTGCAGTGTCAGGGAGACACTACAGTTAAACAGACCACTTGGAAAGCAAAAATATTTGTATTTAAATGATCTCCATCCAGAAACATGATTATTGTCATAGGAGGATTTTTCCAAAATGGACTGTTAAAGGGACAAGGTTTTGTCTTGGCACGACTGAGGAGGACATCTTGTGGGTCACATAACAGAACATGTGATTACTGGCACAGTTCAAAATTTTTCTGATTTCATACTCTAGCAAAGGTCCAGCACAGACAAGCCCTTAGTCTCTGTTTCAGTTCTGGGCCCCCAAAGGTACTCTGTGCAGATAGAGAGGATGATGTGCTGGCAACCAGAACAGACTTGACTATTTTCAGCAAACCATGTATTCAGCACAAAGCCATCCTTTCACATGTTTCATCTCTCAGCAATTACAACACTTCCCAGTTGCAGCTGTTTCTCACCAACCTCAGATGTGCTTTCTCAAAGAATGAGACACTTTTTGAAAGCCTACCAAACCACGCTGGTGGAAAGCCTTGTCTGACAGCTCTTGCAGAGGAGGAAGTGAACAAAGTGAGCAGCACATTAAGTATCTTTCTTCAAACAAATTATTTTAAACCCATTTCCTTCCTCCCCTAGCAGAGTTCTCATGCTGATATGGGCACTGTCAGTCATGTACTGCTGTTGTTTCAGAGGGCAAAGCCAGTGTGGAGAGCAGTCTGGCACCTTCCTGAACACATCACCCTTGCCATCACTTACCTGACTTACCCTGGGGACAAATTCGTCCCTGACATACATGGCTGTTGTTTCCATTATAGCTGTTCTGCAGATATGAGGGACACAGAAATTAAAGGAAGAGGGCTCCAGAGCTATCTTTCATCCTTCTGTAATCTGTCATTCTTACTAAATTTGTTGTATTAGCCTGCAAGGCTCATTCCTCATCAGTAGAGGTTGTGCTAATTTGTCACTCACGCCCATGTTATTACAAACATGTACCCAATATGCAACTTAGTCCCTCAGTTATAAACACAGCTGGAATGAGCACAGAGCTTTTCTAGGTGTTTCTTCTTCAGTGTTTTTGCAAGCTCCTTCTGGGCTGAGTTTGGCATGTCCCAAGGAGGATCCTTTCAATGAGACAAAGGATGACCCCCATGCCACACTGGAGACACTGCACCACTCTGAATGGCCCCAAGCCCTGCTGATGGTGGGGAGGTTCAGGGCCCATCACCTGCTCTTTGGCAAACAGTTTCCATTTACCTAGAGAAGGTATATTAGCAGTAAGCAACAGCAACATGGAAATAAAGAGCATTAATTCCTCCAGTTCTCTTTTCTACTGTTCAGCAGAAAAACACTCTTGAAAACAAAAAGACTGCTCAGTCTCTAAGACAAGGGATGACACCCCCTGAACATATCTATGTAGCTCTGGAGTTTCATTTTACCAGCTGGGGAAGGGAGGCATTCAGGTGTGGTCTGGCTAAAATCAAGCCAGCAGGCAGATTTGTGCATCAATTGCCCATGGCTGGTACTTGCATGACCACTTATTCTGTTGCTTAAAAGGATTACTTGCAGGTTATCAATAAATACAATGGATTTGCAGTGTCAGCTTTCCATATCTGCTGCTGTACTCTGGAAAAACAACCCAGAAGACTTGCTCAGTGCTCAGGTCAAGGTGTCAGGTCAAGCTCATTTCTCTCACTTCAAATTTCACGTATTTGAGTTCACATTTTCTAGACTGATTTGGTAGGAGTTTCTGATATTTTTCCTGGGCAGAACTATGGCAGCAATCAATGAACTTTGCACAAACCCAGTTAGTTCATTCTTCTTGCACTTCTCTGCTTCTCTAAGCCACTGTGATCTCTTCCTCCAAGCTGCCAGAGACGGGAAAGGCAGGGCTGGGCAGCAGTGGGAATTCTCAAGCACTGTGCTGGGGTAGTGAGACACTGCCAGGGCAGGGGTAGGCAAGATCCACCTGCATGTAACATGGAAAATCTGGCCTGTCTGGAAACCTCTGCCTACTCTTTTATGAAAAAAACCCACAAAGTTGTCCAGTGTGGGGCCACAGCACTGAGGCAGAGAGAGGAGTTTTCTAAAAAGATGGAGACAGAAGAAAAGAAGAAAAGAAGAAAAGAAGAAAAGAAGAAAAGAAGAAAAGAAGAAAAGAAGAAAAGAAGAAAAGAAGAAAAGAACTGTGTTTTGTCCCAAAATGAGATATGCCATGAAAGCTTTCAAACAGGAATATTTTCCCCAGCCTTCCCTACTGCCTTTGAAGCTTTTCATTGGAATTGTTTCCTTTTCCCACTCCAGCCACAGCTGCACAACCTCAGCGTGCTGGTGCACTCCCACTGGCTCATAAACCTCATCATTTTCCCCCAATGGGCCCTGACAGTTCTGTGATGAGTGGTGTGAGACTGATCTCTCCCCTGAGATCCAGCACGTGTGCGACCCGCGCCCTGCGTTACCCGCACATCTCCCGGTGCTGTCCCACACCATGAGGATCTGCCCTAGGATGGATGGTATTGTCAGGGCAGGGCAAGGAGAACTGAGGCTCTCCAAGGCAAGGAAGAGGTGAGATGCCCCCTGGTAGGAGCAATACACCTCATACCTTGCCTCCAGATGAGTTTATTCTGTAGGCCTTGGGTTACTACCCTGCAAATTCCACTGCTGGGGACTGTAGACAACAAGAAAGCTTCTCCCCTTACCTACAGAAGTAGGAGTTGCCTGCAAGCACAGCTGTTCAGTGTTGGGTATATGATAAGCTAAAGATCTGAGCTCAGCTACTACCAAAAGCCATCTTGGACAATTTCCATTTCCCTACAATTTGTCTTAAGTCAATCTGATAGAATCAAAGAATTTTTAAGGATGGAAAGACCTCTACAATCATCAAATCCAGCTGTCAACCTATTACCACTACCATGTTCACCACTAAACCATGTCCTCAAGTGCCATATCTACATGTTTTATGACCACTCCCAGGCATGGTGACTTCACCATTTCCCTAGGCATCTTGTTTCAATGCTTGATAGCTTCATCTGTGAAAAAAAAATTCCTAATATCCAATCTAAACCTTCTCTGACACAACTTGCAGCAATTTCCTCTCATCCTGTCACTTGTTCCCTGGGAGAGGAGACCCATGCCCACTTTCAAAGGCAAGTTCTCTAATGGTAGAAGATGCTGGCATTAAATGGCCCATTCAAACTTTATTTTGTTCCCTTCTGCACATTCATTATTATAAGTTTTTCAATTACATCCTAAACTTTGCAAAGAACTTACATTTTTTTTCCTTGAATATCTTGGATGTAAAAAAGGGAGTGACATGGAGTTAAAACACAGATTCCTGGCAGGGAAGTTTGTTTCAAACTGCTGAAGTCTGGCAGACTGAAAGTAAATGAATTTGGGTTTCCCCCTGCAAAGTATCTGGTAAATTTAGCTGTGACAACAGCCCTAATGATAATAGTGCATGACTCCCATGGGAAAAACAATTTGATTTACATACACTTCACTCCCCTTTAAGCACTCTGTTTACATGATAGAGATGTCATAAACACATATGAGGTGAGACAAACAAGGTTTCTGGGGAGGGGGAGAGATGGCAAGACCGGGTGGGAAGACCATAGACGCCTTTAAATCACCAGGAAGCAAACAAAATCTTTAGGAAGTCGGTCTGTGGGATTCTCAGATAATACTTCCTATAAGCCTTCTGGAAAAAATGTATTTATGCAAAAGAGATACAAACTGTGAAACAGCAAATCTGCTTTAAATTTTCAAAAAGGCCTATTTGCTTGCAAATCTCTCGTCAGCTGCAGAGAAGATACCAGAAAAGGATAGGACTGAAAGTCAATTTGCTTGCAAATCCGACAGATAAAGACAGCATTGGGCTACAACTGAAGAAATATGTACATCATTTGCCTCGTTTTGTCATTTGGATCTTACAAAATTTTTCTGGAGCATATCAGCAAGTGAGTTTTAAGAGGTAAAAAAAAAAAAAATTGGACTGTGTTTATTTGAACAAAGTTTAGATAGCAAGTTGTCTACACTTTGCCAAAATCATGGTTCTGTGGAAGCAAAAATAAACTGTTTAATTTTGCTTCCAAAAAAAGAATGAAAGATAATAAACTCAAACTGCTGGAAACAAGAGTAGTCAGTGTTGTTACAGCTTTTGAAACAGTAAGCTTTGGCCTTAGTTATGTCCAAATCCCAACAACAACCAGAAACGTAATATTCATAATAGCTATGCAATTTTCCCCAAATTTCTTTTTTTCTGCTCCTCTTCCTGTATTTGTTAATAAAAGCTCACAGAAGCAGAAAACCATTACATTTGCTTTGCAGACCATATGCCAAGCAGACAACTGTGTATAAGAATTGTCTCTTCTCTACATGCAGATGAGTTACTTATTATAGAACACAAAGGATACAAATGTAAATTACGCAGAAGCACTTTCATCAAGCATCTTAAAAAAAAAAAAAAGAAAAAGCTTCCAGCAGCAAGATTAGCAGCTGTTGTAAATGCAGCTCCACATTTCCCTTTTCCTTCCATCATACCAAAGTCTGTCTTTGCTCTGGTCACAGTCTGCAGGGCCTCCCCACCCCAAAACCCAGCATCAGCTCCCCGATTTCTCACACAGTTCCCATAGAAGATGGAGATGTGAGGAGACACCAGCTCTGCCATCTGCCACTCCCCTCCTCCAAGTCTTGTGTTTGCACTCACTGCTGCCATGGCATGAGCAGGGACCTCTGGCAAGCAGCCTGGCCCCCGCGGGCACCCACATTTTGTCTCTTCACACAGGTTTGTTCTGCTACTGGCTCCAGAACACCTTCCCTGCACTGTGAATGACACCAATTCTTATAAGATCAAGAGAGAGCTGTCATTTGGCTTAATAAACCATCAGAATAATTCTTGCCTTTGGGGCCAGTGTGCCGAGTCAGAGCCCTGCTACAGTGGCCATGGCTGGGAAAGAGGGAGGTGTTTCACACAGGGAGCAGCCTCTCAGAGGGGCACAGGTGAATGGAGTCACAGCCCAGCTTGAAGAGCCTTTGCAGCACCTTCCTCTTTCCATGAGCTGTCCCCAGTCCAGGAGCCCTGCTGGTGAAACTCAAAGTCCTCATGCCATTGACTGCAAGAGAGAAAAACTAAATCTAATCCAACCTGTTCTTCCTTCCAACCACAAAAGAAAAGTAACTAATCCTAGCAGATCTTTGAGCAAGGAAAAAAATTAGGGAATGGCACAAACTCCATGAAACCCCCAGGAGATGTGGCTGTTGCCTTTGTGTAAGAAGTGGGCAGATACTCAAGTGAAAGGCCTCAGCAAAAGGTCAGAGATGATGAGGCAGGGCCATCCTCTCTGCTCCCCTTCAGCTGGTGGCCCTGTCCCATCCCCACTGGCTCAGGCAGACCCTGGCCCATGCCTGGCTGGAGCTGTCACACTTCAGCAGGGACCAGCACAGACCCTGCACTTCACAGTGACCTGTTTTCATCTCCAGGTGTACACACAGGCTGCCATGATCGGGTGAGATAGTCTGAAATGTTGGGTCTGCCTGAACAAATTAAGTTTTTTCCTCCCAGAAGCCTCCAGGACACTGGCAGCATCCCGAGAACACTTGTGTCCAGGCTGCTAAACCAGCAAGGAATCCAACAAACCTAAGCAGCAGAGACTGGTATTTAGACTGATAGTGCTTCATTAAGCCATTCCCATTGGTTGTAAAACCACTCCAGGATAAACTTTAGTGGTCATGGCTCAGTGTGAAAAACTACTGCAGAATGAAAGCCCAGGAAGGCAAAGGCTGATTTATTCTTTCTGTGTGAAAGCACACACTCCAGTTGGATATTTTAGAAGCATTCTATTTTTCACAACTATTATTGCAGTCAGTGTGGTCTGAAGAGACACCTGACAATTTATCTGTCTCTGCTTCCCAACAGGAGAAGAACAAGGGTGTTACTGATGATAAACACAGCATCTTGCTTCCTTTGCTCAATTTAACATCAGTAAAAACTTTACAAGGGCTGGATAGGCAGATAACCCCAGAATGGTTTTGTCTTTCCCAGTGGAAATCTCACTCAGGTATGTGGGAGGGACAGGGATAAAGCAATGTCATCCCTGTTCTGACAGTCAGCACAGGGAATAGCAGAAGACAGCTTTGCATCCTGAAGAAGCATAATCTACAGGAAGAATGGAACAGACTGATGGCTTAGGCACTGGGTTAAGATGCAAGAGGGTTGAATGTCATTCCTGACCGTTGGCATTGCCTGTGCCTTGCAGCAATTCCTTTACTCTTGGTGTGCTCCAGCTCCCTGTCTGTAGGAAGCTGCCCTGACACCAGTCACAGGGGTTCTGCAGAGAAAAATTCATTGTGATTAAGTGCCAGAGAAAAATCGTGGCATGGAAAACTTCTGCAGCTTCCACTTGTTTTTCAGCTTACTCCCAAATGGAGTGAGCATTACTCATGGTAGAAGGTAGGTAGGCAGTAGATTGCAAAAATATGTGTTTTCAACCCTGAAATATAAATCAGATATTATTTAAGCAGCAGGACCCTAAGTCAACTGCAAATTTGGCCAAATGCAGATTTTTGGATGAAAATTCCCAAAGGTTGGGGTGTTTGCCTCTGGGGTTATACACCTGGCAGATGTCACGCTTAATCTATTTTGTCAAACACACAGCTTTAATCAGGCAGCGTTATAGGAAGGCTAAGCACAACCAGATCACAAAGGAATTACTGTCTCCAGAATGCTAATGAAAGATTAGCTTTTCAATTCAGCCTCTGAATTTTGAGGAACCTTTTGTTTTGTTTTTAGGTTAAACTAAGGGCAGAATAACAAGTAAAACATGCAAATGAGGCAGTGTCATGAGAAAATAATGATTTGTTTCACTGCAACAAGAAATCTCATTTACATAAAATGAGAAATAATTAAATTGCAGCTGAACTGTGTGCCCTATCAATTTAATTGAATCTGAGCTACACATCTACGGCTGATTTACTGGGGCTGGTTCCTGGAAAGTATTTGTTATTAGTCATTTTTGCAGCAAAAAGATGAATCAACACTTCTCAACTGTGCAAGAGAAATAACTCCTGAAATAAACTCCTGCTGAGCACCACAGATCAATACAAACAACACTGATGTGCCTGCAGAGCTGTGGAGAGTTCAGTCAACAGGGAATTTAATACACTGGTGAAGAATATGGAGAAATATTGCTACAGCTATCCTCTCTGATTCTTTTAGCAGGCCTTATGACTTCACCACACAACTATCCTTCCTAACTACATGAATGAACAACATTAAACCCATTAAGAGACATTTGTCTTCCAGGACTTCAGTTTCCGCTCCAAGAGTGTCCATCCAGCTGATTTCTCTTCAGAAAGCATTCCAGATCTTTCTGGCATTGAAGGTTGAATTTCTCTTCTTGTTTGCTTTTAATCTCAATATTCCCTGACTGGATGGCCTCCTCATTTTTTCCTGTTAGACTATATAAAGTGTTGACTAGAAAAGAAAAAAAAAAGACCAGTAATAACTTGCCTTTCACCCTTTCCTTAGAGAAGCCTAGTAGAGTGAAACCTCTGATTCCTTGCTGTAAGGAACATCCCTAGAGCTTTACACTATTTTACAGGCCTTTCTGAAATTCCTCCAATTAAGTGCAGACACCTTGACTACACAGGGTTTCCAACTGTGACTTGATCTCACCTCTTTTGAGAAATGTGTCTCTTTCAAAGTGCCTCAGCTTTTAGGGAAGGTTTCCAGCATCTCCTCCTGCATGGTAACAAGGTCCCTGGCCCTCCACAGATTCTTGTGAATAGACCATTTTTCATTTATTGAGCTGAGGAGCTCTACTGATCCTTTCAATATCCCCATTTCCAAACAGCTACACCTGGAAAATCGCATTTTCTCTGACTCCGCTTTACTTGAGAATTCTTCTTTCATTAGTCACAGCATTTCATCAACAAATCCTGATGAAAAATACTCAGACTATGAGTTGTGGATGACCCAGCCCTCCCAACAACATCTGATGTACCTCGGTCATCTGGACCACATGGTCAGGTTTCAAAGCCATGATGAGACTGAGTTCAGGACTCACAAGACTGACTGGTTTAGAATTGACTGCAGAAAGTTTATCCTAAAAAATGATGAAATCACTGATCTCATGCTGTACTTCAGCAAGCCTCACCAGCTGCAAACACACTGTTTGTTCTGACCTTGTGCTGTGCTCCTTCCAATGCATCTTTGGAACTACGTGCCTCAAGCTACCCCTTGCAGACCTCTGCTTCAGGTGTGGTCTCCTCTCCTGGCACGTCAGGGCAAGAGCTGAGACTGGAATAACAGAAGGAGCCCCCTACACCACTCAGTATCTGTTTGAATAAGGAACTGGGAGTCACAGTTCTGCAGCTTGTACAAATGAAAGCTCTTGTCCTACCAGCTTCTTGGCACAGCTCAAACACGTTTGGAACTCAGAAAACAGCATGGGAAAATTGGTGGTGTGCTATCACCACCATAGAATAAATGCTTTAGTCCTCAAAAGACAATGCAAAGAAGTCTATCTGATGTGTCTGAAGTACTCAAAGTTTGAATACCCAGTTAAAACTAGAGAGCATGCCTGGGCAGAGCGGGAAATGGAGTGTATCCCCAATCCATACCAAAGCCCAAAATCTCCTGGCTGCAAGAACAATATTTCCAAAATTCACAGGTGTTATTCAAAATCAGTTAAAATCACAATCTAAGAGCACATACATAAGTCTTACACCTCCCAATGGGCATTTTCATCTTGCTGATTAAATAAATCCAAACAGACCCCCAGGGGATAGTGAGTGACTTCATGCAAGTGGCCACCTTGCTCCCCACAAAGGTTAAGGTCAGAAGCACACTTGTGAACTCTTGGCTGATAGTCTTAGGATTAATTCACCATCTAGAAAACATGGCACCATTAGGGAAATGAACATAAGTTCATATGTGACCAAATAACATTTTTTGTGGCAAGAGCTTTGAGGAAATCTTTCCTTTCATGAATCTGAGAACAAGTTTAGCAATTCTGCATCAACTGGGATTCATTTTACTGAATTATTTACTGGAAAATATCTTCACATGTTTCCCTTGAAAGATGTAGCTTTCCTTAGTGAAACGTTCAGAATTTTTAAACTTTTTTCAAAATTCCCTTTCCTTTTAGTTAAAACAAGAAAAAATATTTTTAAAAAGAACCTGTAAAGGACATATGACCTTTTCAAAATGCATTTCATGAGGATTCTTCAATCTTTGCCCTCCTAACACTACCAAGAAACAGTTTAGATCCGAAATTCCGAGAGAAAAGAGTGGACAGAGCAGTCAAGTTCCAGTTGCTTCTTCTAGAGTCATCACCTCCATCACTACCAAAGTTTCTGGCAACCTTTCTGGCAAAAGGGAGCTCAAAGCATATGAAAACTACATTGTGGGAAGTCAAAGAGGTCAAAAGAAAAGGAGAGGGGCTAGTGCAAAAGTCCAGTTCCTTGTCGTTTGTCCTTTGTCATATAGCTCTCTCTGGGGGAAGAAAAAAAAGGTGTATATTCCTTATTCCTTAGTAAACAGACACAATACAGTTCATGGCTTCAAAGAATATACATTTTAAAGTGTTGACTGGCCAGCTGTCTTCTGCAAATGAAATTACAGAAATGTCCAAGAGCTACTTTCTCTTCATTAGTACTTCCCCAGATTCCATTTCTCATAAAACTTAATTTATTTAGGGAATAACATTTGTCACAGCTATCTTCTCTATGTAAATGTAATTGATAATGAGCAACAGCTTCAGAAGTGACAGTGAAAAGGCAAGGAGAAGAACTGGCAGGCAGCGCCCTCAAATCTCATTTCCTATACCAGCACATTATTTTAAAATCTCATGAAAGAGCAATGACAAGTAAATTTGAGGTTGAAAAGAGCAGTAGGAAAAACAGAGAAGACAAGGGTGGTAAGAAACATGGAATGAAAACTGTGACTTTCCCTCTCCTCAGGGAGAAGACTTCCTCTGGGAAGTGTTAGTTTATTAGTGACGGCTTTACACAGAGGAAGACACCTTTTCTGGATTCTGCATGGGAAGATGTCCAGAAGATGGCTTTTCCAGAAGCTGATGTGCACAAAAGATGAAACACTCCTGCAGTTTCTCTACCTGATGCAAATCCAAGCTGACCACAGCCTTGGGAGAGCGAAAACTTACTTTGGTTATCCCCTGACTTGCTGCTCACCCTCTCCTGAAACACACCTTTCAGAGAGGACCTGTTTGTTCTTTGCATATGAGAATCATTTCCTGCTCCTGTTGCACATTATGAGGTTCAGATGCTCCTGATCTTTACAGCTTTTTGAGTTTTTTACTTAGGTTTTTACACACAATTATGAAGACATTATAAAGGTCACAGATCCTCTCTCCAGGGGACATCTCCCCTTCACCTGTGTATCTTATCAGAGTGCACTGACAGAGAACTGATTCCCTACTTTAGTTGTACCTCCATGCACTCCCTAAGAAAATTCTTCAGGAGCACCAGTGTTGTACCCACACAGAAGATATTTTTCCTCCCAAATTTTTGAAAGTGTCTGAAGAAGGTGGCACCATTTTCTTCTCTACTGACAGCAGCAACAATGCCATTTTAACCTTAAAAGTAAGTCTTGGATGACATATTACCCACTTAAAACAACCTCCTGAGAACAAAATGCCTTGTAGGGCTGGGCTGTAGGTATTACCTATCCTCATCCTGATGGAGATTAATTGATTGATTGATTGATTGATTGATGAGAAATCAGACTTGTTTTTCAGGGCTCAGCATTAGCTCCTTCCAACTTTTTTCTAGATAACTAGTAGCTTGAGCCAGGTGAGAAGATCTGCCAGACAGGCCATTTGGATCACTATGATGTTTTACAAGACATTTCTTAGTAGTGAACAGGGACCTTCCCAAAGAGGCATTTGGTCTTGGACCAAACACTTGCACAAATCTTGCACAAACACTATTTTTACCTTGATACCCACAACAATTTTGGGAGAGGGGAGTGAAAAGTACAAAGAGAAGAGATTGGGTGGGTTCACAAAACAATTCTGGGTATAGAACCACCCCATGGCTCCTGCTTCTCATTTCAGTGTTGCTATGGACCCTACAAGGCTCCTCATGCAGATCCCCACCAAAACTGTCTCTTGCTCATGGCACAGCCTGTCATCTCACAAAAGCTCTGTGATTGTTATCAGGGTATTTTTATCTTTCTAGGTCGCAGGCACGTTGGAGGCTCTCTGACAGCAGATGATGATGGCACACCAGACGCCAGGCTCCCAGGTGGGAGGTGCAGTGCCAGCAGTTCTGGGAACAGGCAGCTCACCAGGGGCTAAAGATGGCTCAAAACCCATTCCCCTGGCACAAAACACTTCTGTCTTTCTCTGCTCCATTATAAAATTTGGAAAAGGGTTGTGAAGGGTCACCTTCACAAATGGATCAGCAACAGAAAACTGAAAGAGAGACAGAGATTTTTGCTGTTTCGATCCAAACAGTGAATGCTTTGGGCATTTTGGCATGGTGATTTTTTCAAGCAGCAATTGGAATAACTTGGTTGGGAAATGTGCCATGCCAGACACGTGCTTCTCAAGGAAAAAACTGTAATTAAGCCTAAAGATATAAGTTTTAAATTAATTTTATTGCTCAGGGAACGTGATTTATTTAGAGTATAGGTTATTAGAAAACACTGGTTTTAAATGGGGAAGTAGCAAAATAATTTTGAGCACAAGTCCCTCCAATGTAAATATTGTTTCCATAGGAAATGGAAGCCACCATCTTCAAAATACTAGCTTCCATTTTCAGAAGTCAGTGCATTTTTTAGCATAATCATGGCTCCAGGTAGGCAGAAAATGTTTCTACTCTAACCTGGAGGCAATGCTCTGCTTACTCCCACTCCTTAGCTGTGTAACCTGCATGTGGACACAAAAGGATTAACCTTTCAACCCACACTCATGGGAGTGCTGAGGGAAGAGAGCTGTATTCACACTGCAGCCTGCTTTGCAGTGAGGTCACAGTTTTGTAGGAAAGGCAAAACATGCTGACAGGGTTCTCCCTGTCATCTCTCCTGGTTCACCCAGTTCGTTCAGCCCAGCTCCAGCCAAAAACCATAAATGAGTGAGCTGATGCAGCATGGACTGGACAAGATATATCACCCATCCCTTCAGCCACACATCATTCACACATTTTTAAAGGTGAGTGAATGGAACAAACTTATGTTATCCTTCTGCCACTTGATTAAGCAGAATAAACATCCTGTATTGCCTTAATGAAGAGAAAATACAATCTGCTTTTGAAACCCTATGAGACATAAACAACTGTTAAGCCAAACACACCAATCACATTGTACTCAATTGAATAAAAATATGACCTGTTTTTCCTCTGCTTATGCTGCTACCACTAACTTCCTCAAGCCCTGCCATGCTGCTGATGGGACCCAGGTGACAGGAAGCCTCCCAGCAGGACACTGCTGACACCTCTCCAGCTGTAGCAGAGGAACCTGGTTAAAGTTCTGTGCTCTTGGGGTATTCACAATTCTGGGAAATAGTGGAAGACATGGGTCTGACATCCCCTCCACTTGCTGAACAAAACTTGTATGAGTTACTTGCTGAACAAAACTTGTATGAGTTATTCCATTTGAACTCCCCTTTCCAGTGCAATTGCTCCACTGCAGGGACACACAGCAGCTCAATGAGCACCACCACTGCCCACAGCCTGAGGGAAACCTGGCAGCATTTCTGGTCTTGTTTTGCATCACCTCAACACTCAGGAGCAGACCAGAATTTAGCCTGTGTGTGCCTCTCTCCCAGAGCACTGGCATAAACCAAGATTAATTCAAATGGACTCAATGAATTCACAGTGCTGAAGCTACAGTCAGTGAGCAAAGGGGCATAAGCTGCTCTGCCTGGGCACAGAATTTCATCCAACAGGCTGGAATTACCATCTTGCATGTGGCTGAGCTTCATCCCATGCTTTCATGCATTTCCTGCTATGGAAACACAGGCCAGAACCTTAAAACTACAGTGGCAAGCCTTCCTTTCCTCACTCACACCATTTCACTTGCCAGAGGTGCAAGACACCATTCTCCTTGCAAACACAGTGAATTCCAAGCTCTTTCTTTACACCCTGGAGAGTCTGCACAGGCAGAGAGCAGAGAGGGTGCAGCAGTGACCAACACCTCACAGAGAGGAACAAGACAGTGGATGCCTGCCATGCCTTCCTCAACCATGCTTTCATTCATTCAGAAAGGCTGAGCTACACTCTGTCCCTACAACTTGCTTCCTGTATTCAGCCTTCCTAATACCTTGTTTTAGGACTACCAACTTCATTCTTACTTTTCCCTCACTGGGTTGTGATGAAAAACTTTAAAGGAAGCAAATTGAAAAAAACTATCCCAAAGAGGGAATTATGTAAACAGTGCACAAAGACTCAAGACTAATTTTTATTATAGACTGGGTTTGTCATCTAGTTACACACCAGATTATTCTGCTAGAGATATTTTCCAAAATAAATTGGTGTGAAAGCAAGATTGGTTTCTGGCAGTGCCCAGTTTTGCAGAGATTTCCAGTGTGGACTTGGTACCTACAATAGAAGGTGAATGAGACTTCAGTACCTACAGGCTCTTTAGACCTCTCTAGACCTCAAGTTACTCCATAAAATAGAAATGTCAGAACTTATTTATGTTTTCAAAAGGCTGTAGGAAAAGTGCCCTTGCTTTATCTGATGGTTTATTTAATTCAGCAAGCTCTTTTCAACAGCAAAGTGATCATCTTTCACAGTTAGAGCTGTGAGAACTAATTAATAGCCTTGCTTTCAAATGTGTGAAGAGCTGTGTACATGTCAGGTCCAAGATTGGGCATGATCATTATAATATATTGCCAAGAGCACTTGGTCCTTATGTCTCAAGTGATCAAGTGTTTATAGAACAGCCCAAAGGGGTGCCCAAAGTCTGTGGAAGAAGCAGGACAGGTGATCAGGAGCTCCCACCACTGCCTGGCTCAGCTTGTGTACTCTCCTATCCACACCCACAGCAAAAGCCCTGCCAGTGCTTCCCTAAAGCTGCAGTGGGAAATAGTGACGATGGAAACAGCAGGGGAAAAGGCAGAGCAGTGGTCATTTCAAAGGAACTGACCCTGCAGCTTGGTCAGGGACAGGACAGGCGCACATGGCTGGTGGATGTTGGGCAGCCAAAATATGAGAGCGGTCCCACTCCAGTCAGTACAGGGGCAGTGCTCAAGGGAATATGTTCACATTTGAAGTGCAATGGCACTTTAAAATTCTGTCACAAGAAGGTCAAGTTAAATTATAGCTCTGGGGAAATCCCTGTGTTTTAATTTACAAGGGTGCCCAGAGGAGTGTAGGAAACCAAAATAGATAAATAGTAAAGCACTTACACCCAATTAAACACAATATTCTAACATTTCCTTTTTGTTTGCTTGTAGTGAGGGCATGGTTTAGATAAGATCTGTGGCTCTGAACATTGTTTTAACTCCTTTACTCTGAGCAGAAACACTGGAGTCTTCCTACTGCAGGCTTTCTACTGCAGCACAGGCAAAAGCTTCTCCAGGATTGATCCAAAGCTGTATTGCTTTTCTTCCCAAGCCAAAGCTGTTGTTCATTCTTTCCATACCAAAAATCGTGCCACTTCTGCATGATACTTCAGTGAAAGGTATGTGTGTGTCTAAAAGGAGTTTGAACATGAACTCCCTTCATTCCACATATGTCTCTCTTAATTCCACATATGTAAGAGCATTGACTCAGTTAGGGAAAGAATAAACCAAAACAAAACCCAAAACTCCACACTAACTCCTCTTCCACCCCAGAGAAATGGGAGAAGTCAGGATGAAAGCCATTTGAATGTAAAGAAACACTGCAAAAGGGGAGAGGAAAGCTGTATCCCCAGACCAGGTCAGGCTGAGAACTGGCAGTCTAAAACTGTAGGGAGAGAAAAAAATACCTCTAAGGCCAAGCCCAATGCAGAATTACAGGGATAGCAGCAGGAGGCTGCATCAGAATTCAAAAGCAGATAAGACAATTGTTTGTCAAAGATGGTCTTTAAAAGCCAATTCCAGGTTGTGGCAGCATGTGGCATTTCGGAGTT
This sequence comes from Eopsaltria australis, assembly GCA_034509425.1. Classification (NCBI taxonomy): domain Eukaryota; kingdom Metazoa; phylum Chordata; class Aves; order Passeriformes; family Petroicidae; genus Eopsaltria; species Eopsaltria australis. The sequence goes on along the minus strand of JAVTVJ010000051.1, from coordinate 3,862,262 downwards.
CCTTCCACCTCCTTCCTCACACTTTGTGTAACAGCTGCACTGAAATCAGTCACACAGGCTGAGGATCAGGCCTGGAAAGCTAAAATAACACTGCCCTGGCTTCTCTTGATATACTGTGTAAAGCCACAGCCTAAGGCTTCACTTCAGGCCTTCTTGTCCCTGTTACATGTTATCCACCCCACACCAAAACCAAATTCTCACTGCAGCCTGAGGGCAGGTCCCACTTCTCTTTTATGAAAGTGAGAGAACAAGCCAGATGCACCAGTGAGGCAGCAAAACCCACTTCACACTTCCCATCACGATATCCACCTGCTAGCAGTTTCATGCCAGAACTGATAGCCTGCTATGACATTTTCCTAAATCAGAGTTTTCCTGCAGTAAAAAATACTCCAGTGATGGCTCAGCATCACTTCCCTGCAGATCAAAGTATCAGCTTCAGCACTACTATACCATCTGATATTTCAAAAGTGTTTAAAGCAATCTCCTGAAAGCTGAGTACTAGAGAATGTAGGGGTGGTGGTTCCTTTAGACTGCAAAACCCTGCAGCAGAGGCACTCCCAGGTGTGTTTGCAGCTTGGTCTCTTTCTAACACCAACGATGGACCAGTTTTGGCTTCAAAAAGGAGATGCAAAAGTTGCAGGTCTCCAAGAGCCTGAAGGAGGATTCTTCATCTCAGCTTCCTCTTCCAGTCCTCCCTCCTCTATCCCCTTAACTTGAAATAGACAAATAAAGAAAAGTCTGAAACAGGGGTCAGAGCTAAACTGTGCAGACTTTTTGCTGTTTCTTCTCCTTCACCCTAAGAGATGATGGGCATTTATTGATGGTGAGCCTCAGGAAGATGCAGTTGAGTCAATCTACTGATGTAGGAATCTGATGAGTTCATGCCACTGTTGCATGAAAAAGTACTTGCCCTTGTCTCAATCTGAATTCTGCATACAGGAAAGTCTAGCTGTAGCTCTGCACCCACACAGAGCAGCCATGGGCCCAGTGTTCCAACAGCTGCTGAAGGGGAAACAACAGGCCCTGGATTTGGCCAGTGCTATTCAAATTATGGGATGCTGTCTTCCAGCCCACCTGGCTCTCCTCTTCTGTCCTCATTTCTGCTGCTGGCCACTGAAGAGCTATACAGCGAATATCATTTCCTGTTTTGCTAGCTAAACACACAGCTGAGTGAGCTCAAGAAATCCCAGATTTCTTGTTTTAAAAATTCGTTGCAAAATCACCAATGAACATTTAGTGCCTGGGACAAAGAATTCCATCTGCAGCCTTTCATGCCTCTCCAGAAGTTCCAGTGTAGTCCAGCAGCACGACGAGATGGGTTTAAAGACCCACCTAGGGAAATGTTGGCCATGCTGTGTATGAAAACCACCACTATCCACAGCTGAATTACTAAGCAACACTTCTTCATTTTTGAAAGACTTACTATAGTAGTGGTTAAAGTGACTATGAATGAATTTGATGTCTCTCAACTGCAAACAGAAAATCCCTTCCTCTGGCAGGATCTTCCCTAACAACACTGTTCCAAACATGTTAGTGGAAAACATCACAAAATTTTCTCCTCACTTCAGCTGTTACTTACACTTCCTTGTATTATTTTTTCCCAGTAAACCCAACAGTGCATTGCTGCCAAGGCAGCCAAGTAATGCCCTGGAACATAATTTAAGCCTGCAGAGCACTGCAAATTTGTTTTACAGCAGCTTGTCTGTTCTGTGGAGGAACATCAAAATACTCACGTTTTATAAAAATCATTTATGCAGACAGACAGACAGACATCTACACAGATATACCCAATGTGGCTGTATTCTCTCAGACACAGGAAGAACCCCAGAGCCAGGCAGGATTTATCATTTGATGTATTTATCACCACCTTTGTAAGCATGAGTACAGAGACTGCAGAGTCATTGGGCCTCTATAGAGGGACCCACATGTTCTGCCCTGACAGAGATGTGGGGTACTGGGAGCAAACACCTGACAGTCAGTGATCCCCAGCCAGCACACAAACACCATGTGTCAACCCAGAAATCCTTTGCTACATTGCAATAATTTACTTCAAGTTAATGCGTGGCAGAAAGGTGCTGAAAGAGTTAATCTGAGTGCTGCTGTGCCCTAAAAAAAGCAACTCAATGTCTATTCTTGCTCAGCCCTCAGTGACTGTAGGGCTGTTGATCACTGTGTTTTAAGACCTAATGATTACAAAAAATAAAACTTATTTGTCTACTTGTCAAGCAACACTATTTGATCTAGAAATTCCTAAAAGACCACAAAAGAAACCTCCATTCATGCTTTCTTTGCATACCACACCCATATTAGAAGAATGGTCTTAGAGCACATTCAGGTCCAAAAAGGTAGCTCCTATTTTCTCCTAACATCTATTATTTTAAATAATGCAGGATTTCCAATTTTAATAAATAGTTTAGCCCCTTCTTGCTGAGGGAAATGCTGCAGCTCTTGCTCAATGAAACATGTGATATGAGCAGGTGGAAAATGGTTTGGTTGGAGTTTCTCACAGGTCGAAGGTCTCACTAGAGGTGTGAGAGGAAATGGAAGAATCCTTACACTAACTACAGACAATGTCTCAACACAGTTGCAAGGTAAAACAGGCAATGAAAAAATGGTGTAAAAATCTAATTTCTTATGGTTGAAATCACAGGAGACAGCACTGGAATATGCTGACTCATTCCAGTGGCAGGTTTGTGTGTTACAAATCAGTTCAGCAAGCACCACAGAGGAGTGCAAGGTACAGAACATGGTCACTTCTATTTTTCAAGTATTCATTCTGTAAAGGTCACTGGGGAGCATGGAGGGGTTATTGGGGTACATTTTGAAGGTTCAACTCCTATATCCCATATCTTCCACTGTAAGGTAAAATTAAAGGGGGAAAACCATGACTTCCCTTCATTAAATGGACAACTGGTGTGCATTTCAGATGTAACCCCAATTTGACTCTCACTCCCATATTTTGCCTTTGCAGAAAGATCTATCACACACACAGGTGCCACTTCATCCCCAGATGATCCCAAGTGTCCAGGTGCCCTGAAATGTTGGACTTGTGTACAATGAATGTTGCTGATGTTGCTGTTTCACTCTTTTGGTCATCCATGACCTATTTTTAAGCCTCCCCAATAGCCAGCACTTCCAGCACCTTCTCCATGTAGGTTATTTTTAGAAAGCACACTTCATATTTACGTCTGTCATCGGGAGATCTACGGCCAGCATCTTATTTATGTTACTGTACTTTCACACATTGCCAGACCTGCATTTCAGCTGGAGTTTGATGCTGTGTTGGAGGTCATGTCTTTGGTAGCATTTGGGCAGGCAGACTTCTAATGCAGGCTCTGAACAGCCAGCTCCAAGTGCACTAGCCAGGGGAGGAGTCATCGTTGCTTTTCCACCCTCCCAGCACCAGGACAGCTGAAGGAAGAGACTAAGTGCTCTCTTTGAAACACTGAAATGTGGTGGGAAGGGCTAGAGCAGGGTGGTTAGGAGAACTAGAACCCACTTTGGATGATGCCTTAGGATTTTAGCTTTTATAGTTTTATATTTGTTGTCCTGCAATTCTTTAGTGTATAACTCTGAACTCCATACAGAGTGTTAGCTACTCTTTTCCCATTTTGATCAGACAAAACAATTCCTCTCTAATTCCTCAAAGACACGTGACTGTCTCAGGCCCCAATAAACATAAACAAAATTGAGCTGGGGGGAGCAAACTTGGGGTTAATTACTTCATTACCTGAAGCTGTAACTGGAATAATAACCCTCAATATCCAAAAGGACCAAACTTACAAAAGTATGAAAACCCGTGACCCATGGTCCATTTTTGGGTGTAGCCTCTGGGGGGCTTCATCTGCCCTAAATGTACCTGAAGGCCCTTCAATAAATGTAACCACTTTTTATTCTCCCAATTTTGTCTGGCCTCTGTCCAAAAAGGTATCAGGATAGCCTTTGAACAGCTAATGAGGAATGACCAACCATAAAGCTTTTTATTTGTAATTAAAAGCATATTTTTAAAAGCCCAGAACAAAACCAGCAAGCCTAAGGAAAAGTCACACAAAATTTGTCAGTTTTAAGTAGAACATTTTCCCTTCTACAGAAAGTGCAGTCCTTCACAAAACTCTCCTAGATAGAGGCAGAGGGGGCCAGTCATCACAGCTGAGAGACACAAATCTGACTTTCCTTCAGGTGAGATTGGTGTAGCGTGGCTTCCAAGGCCAGAAAATAAAGGAGAGGAAGATCTGTAGCTGCTGCCCCAAAAACCATACTCAGAAGCCAGAGGTGTGTGAGCTGCAGCTCTGCTGGGAACACTTTATGCCCTTTGGGGTGACCAGGAGATCCTGGTTTGAACACAATTACTTGTGTCAGGCTGACTCATCTGTTTGAGAAGGGCTGGCCAACAAGAAGCATCTCCCTCCACCCTCTGCTTCTTAAGGACATTTTTTCTTACTTGGATAGCAGGAAATGTTCTTCACCTGGTGGCTGGGCACTGGAACGGGTTCCTCAGGGAAGTGGTCACAACACCAGCCTGACAGAGTTCAAGAAGGGTTGGGACAATGCTCTCAGGCACAGGGTGTGACTCCTGGGGTGTTCTGTGCAGGGCCAGGAGTTGGACTGGGATGATTCTTGTGGGTCCCATCCTGTGATTCTATGATCCTTGCAGGTCCCTTCCAATTTGGAGGAGTCTATGATTCTTTGATGAAACCCAATGCATTTCCTAACAGAACTCTGACCTGGTCCACACCAAAAGACAGAGAATAAGCAGGTCCTGGGACAAGACTCGACCTGAGATAAGGAGTGCAGGGTTACCCAGACCCAGAAGCCTCCTGTGACACATGGAGTAGCTCAAGCCACATCCTCAGCTGCAGAGCAGATATCACCATTAGCCCCATTTCCCCCGGGAGGAGACAATGACAGCAAGAGCAGCCCCTCTGGGTCAGACCAAGCACCTGTCTAGTTTTATTTGATATCTTCTACATTTCTGTTTTTGGAAATTACAGGGCAGTAATAAACCTACCCATAGGATGTCTAACCACGCTGATAATTTCAATTCCAATTAGCAGGCTTAGAAATCAGTGTGGAGAAGACACCAGAACTGTAAAAGAGCAGTTTTGCTGCATTGCCCAGGTTTTCAGAATAAGTTCTGTGAAAACATGCAGACTTAATGCCTGCTCATTTTAGGCAGTTCTTTAATTTTTTAATTCCTTGCTCTGCTCTGCGTATGGAAACAGCCAGACAGCATAACTCTAACCCACAGAATATCACTGTACCATGAGTTCGGTGCTGCTGCTGGCTGGTGAGAAGCAGATCCGGTTGGAGGAAGGCAGCAAGATTTCCCTCAGAGCACTTAGCCCTTTTCCTGGTTATTTTTGTTGAACCCTCACTTCCCCTCTGGATGAAGGGTTATAGAAACTATCAAATGTAGGACCCTGTACCCTGAGACTTAGTGTGGGTTGCTGCTGTCCTAGTAGGGGATTTAACAGCTGCAGGATTACACGACAATCTTCATGTAAACCATCCTGTGTAAAAATAAGGGTGTTTCAGCCAGTTTTTGGAAACACTGTGGCCCATTTCAGGCATGGCAATTGTTTGGATGTCTGGGAAGGTTTCTTGTGCCAGGCTCATGGGTGGAAGTGTGGGCAGAGGTTGGATTACAGGGCACTGTTCCCACTGCTCCTGCCTGCCATGTAACCTCACTGTGGACATCCCCCGTTGTGTGAAAGCCTGGCTGAGCAGCATCCCATGGATATCTTGGTTCAATCTCTCTGTAATGCTGATTAAATACAGCAGGCACATGTGCTGGATCAAACCACCTCTCCTTTGTTCCAGTCAGCCAGTCTTCACCAAAATCCATTGCCCCAAAATTCACAGGCAGGACCCTGTACACAGCAATCCATGTTGTGCCCCCACACTCATTCTTCGGTGTTCAGCCCCAGGGACAGCTTTTTTGACCATTTTCTAAAGGACAAAATCTTCAGGTGCCAGCAGACCAGGAAAAACAATGAGAATGCCAGAGCTGAGCATAAGAACTCTGTTAAAGCTCATCAAAATGTTTCCCTGTGCCCCCTTTCCCTCGCATCCAACCTGCAGCAGCTTCATCATCCCCAGACACATTTTACAGGCAAGAGGAGATCACATCATTGTAGCACCAGGCAGGGCCCCATGAATTACTGCCCTTTTATGACATGTTATGACACAGTGTGAATGACATCACACCCCTGAGAAGCATTACATTTTCACTGACTCCTCTGTCTAATTTGAAAGGCCAAACTATAAGAATATTCACCTGGAAAAGGGGTTATGGGAGAAAGGGGCAAGATCTGCCTGCCTGGCTCAAAGCCTGGGTTTCTCTTTTTGTAATGGAATTGCATCATGTTAGAAAATAATCAACAGGAGATTCAAAGGCCAAGACATAGGCCAACTGGAGATCCTTTCCTGAATCCCATGAACACTTTATAAGGTGGGTAAAAGTTATTGTCCTCTTCTGTTATATGGAATTCCAAAGCTACATTACATCCTCAAATATCCACCAAAGGGCATCAAGGCTAAAAGTCAAGCAGTCAAAAAGTTGGTTGGCAGAAGAAATTGAGGTAATCTTGTCTATTTTAAGAATTCTTTAATTACATGATGCCATACTACTTTTTTCCCCCAAGCATCTTTTCTATTCATAAGGAGATTTTTGTGGAAAATCTTCCTTTTCTCCCACACACTGGATGCCCCTTGTACCAAATGCTGTGACTGTTTGCCTCTGGGGGTCCCACCAGGACCAGGTCCTGCACCAGGTCCCTTCAGTGAGATCTGGCAAGAAGCAGGGACCCAAAAAGGAGATCTATGTCCTTCAGCTGCAGAGGGGCTCAGTGGATCATCCCTTGGCATTCAGCAAGCAGAGGATGCTGAGGCCCAGGTCCTCACTCCAGGCTCTGCAGCTGCTCTCTGGCAGTAGAGGACAGAGGCTCAGCCCTATTTTAGACCCTGCACAGGACATGCTTTAGTGCTCAGGTCCTTCTGCCTTGTTCTTTCCTAGACCTTCCTAGAGCAGGTTTCTTTACTCTTTGCCTCTCACTTGCTGACTCTTTGCTTATCTTGGCTCTTTTTCCAGTCTCAGTTTTCCCCCAATGCACTTGGCTCCCTCCCAAGCTCCTCCCTTTTCTCTAAGTTCTCCATTTCTGTGCCATTGTCCTCCTTCCCCCACAGCATCCCTGTCTCAGTGCTTTCCGCACCAGGTCCTTGCCTCAGACTGCCTCAGCCATTCTTAGCGGAAGCTTTTGCCTTCTCTTGAATTGATATTTATCCTACAGTTTTGGCTTTTCGAAAGATAAACCAAAAAGTGTTGGTTTGGGGTGTTTTTTTTTGAGAAGCTTTTCTTAGGTAATGTAGCAGGCACAGGCAGCTGCAGCTGTCCCTCAGCCAGCACTGCATGAAATAGCCTTCCCTTTATCCTCAAAGGTTCACATGTGGGATAGCCTGGCTTCCCTTCAAGTCACTGCCATTAATAGGTGTAATGTATTCCCTTTCCCAGGGCTGTGCCCACAACAGGAGATGTGGCTCTGAGTTCAGCTGTTCCCAGACCAGAGGGGCTCCCAGAGCACAGAAAACGTCACCAGAGCACAACCACCATCATCCAGAGCACAAAAACCATCACCCAGAGCACAACCACCATCACCAAGAGCACAAAAACCATCACCCAGAGCACAAAACCATCACCCAGAGCACAAAAACCCATCACCAGAGCACAACCACCAGCACCCAGAGCACAAAAACCATCACCCAGAGCACGTGCTCTGCACCCCATACCCCAACCCACATGAGGTACGTGCTACTGGGTGAGTGCTGAGCATTTGGGGATTCTGTCCCCACACACAAAACCTGAGTGTTTTCTAACCTGTCTGTATGGCATGTCTCACCCAAGAAACATGTGAAATATTGTCTTTCCGATTAACTATTTTTAAGCATCTCAGATGCCACAAAGCAGCTGTGAAGGCATCTGGCTGAACTAAGCAAGCCCATACATCAGGTGTTTGTTCAGCTTCAGCCACGGATGGGACACGAAAGAAGCAGTTGAGGAGTAGAAGGAGTTTATCACTGCAGACAACAGAGAATTTCCCTTAAGGGGCCAGATCCCATCCTTTCCTCTCTCTCTCCACTTGGTTTCCCTGTGCAGGCAGAGACAAAAGACCTCACTTCTCCAAGCTCCAGTCTCACCTGCTTCTGGATAAAACACACAATCAAGAACCACCATAAGCAAGCAGTCCATGTTTGGTATTTTTCCCAAGACTGATTTTATTTGGAGATTTAACTCCCAAAGCCCTTAGTGTACTCCCTGTAGGCTACTGTGTCTTGAGAAAAACCTTTTTTTCTTCTTAAGAAACTCCTATAAGCATCCACAAAGTGTCTCCATTGCAGTGCTCTCTGTCAATTTACCCACAGACAACCTGGCTTGTAGGTTGCTGATTGCCCTACATCCTCTGTCTGTGATGCTGACTGTCATTTTGCCACTTCTTTCTGGGCTCCTGCATATCTTGAACCATTTTGTTTCAGACTGTGGAGTTTCTTGGAGGTGGGTGTTCATCTACACAGCACCCAGCACTGCCATGCTCTGGGTAGGAAGAAGACAGCGATATTGCATCTTCCCCCCAGGTTTTGCATGGAAAAACACCCAGACAACATTGCAGCTGTTCATTGTTGCAAAAGTGAGACCTCTCCACCTCCATATTTTATCTTTTGTAGTCTGTCCCAGCTGGGAGCTCAGTGACACAGAGGAGCAGAAACAAACCACTGTCTAAACATCAGATGGTGCAGCCGAGACAGGAGTGAGTGTTCCACAAAGCAGCTCCCACCTCACCTGGGCTTTATTACCAGAGCAGTCTGCTGACACTGCACCTGCTGCTTCTAAAAAGTGATAGAGGAAATCTTATAATATACCCAGCTATTACATTACCACCCACGTGGCACGGAGCAAAGAGCTGCACAAAGCCCCCAGAGACAGATTGCTAGGTTATAAATAGGTGCAGGACCTACATAGCTGGAGTGACTTGTTGCTGCAGAGCAGGACTCCAAATTAATGACATTTATGAAGTTTCTGGCTGCAGCTGGTTTGATGGCTTGAAATAACTGGCTCTGCAGAGTGGGCAGCAGCAGCTTCCCTCCAAGTGTGGCAGGGAAAGCGAGACAGCAACAGGCACATCCAGTCAAGGAAGCTTGGTGGAACACATGCAGACCAAATCAAAGGCACGAGGATGGGGGAAAGGTATTTTATGTAAAATGGTCAACTTTCAGAGAATGTTCCGTCCAAAGCCTGCACTGTTCATCCACAGAGAGGCATGCAGTGAAACAGACCCGAGAGCAACGTGGACAGAAAATGAAGGCGTTTGATCTATTTGCTCAACCCAATCCTCATCTCTTCTGCCTGTGCAAATGGTTCTGACGCCTCCTTGTAAGTAATTTAATTAAAAAAGCAGAGGGGAAAGTGATTTCCCCATAGTTTTAAGCATGTTTACACCATAAAAAAACAAACCCACGCCTCGTGCTCAGGGTACACATTCCCTGAATCACTGCTCGGAGCCACAGCTCAGTACCCCACTTCAGACATTCCTGGGAGAAGCACGTGTGTCACCCACTGTGTGATGGCTGGGCTGGGAGAGCAAACCCGCCCTCTGTGCCTGGAGGGGTGTGCTGGACGGGAAGCCACGTGCTCTCATACCTTGGTTTGATTGCACATGAAGAGTCATTAGAGACTGGGCAATAACTGCATCCACTGAATTAGTAGGGGTTTTTGTTTTGACAGAACAGCAAGAACACAAAGTGTTTTTTAATAACAGTATTTTCACATTTCAGAGTTTATAATCTGCCAAAATAGAGATTATTTTATGCCTGATGAGCTGTTCTCAGCATCCTGGGGGCTCCAACACAGTGCAGTGTGGCACACTAAGTTTCCTTAGGCCTGTTCTCACCTGAAACAGTACACAGTGACTGAGCTAGTTCAAAAAAACCCAACCACACCCCAAATCTCACTAAACTAACTTAAACCAGCTTGTATTTGCTGTGAGACAACAGCAAGCCAGCAGATGGCTATGACAGATTAGCCAAGGAGAGGCAATCTGGACTTTTCCAAACCTTATGTAATACAGCTTCATCATTTGGCTGAGGTTTTAACACCTTCCTAGCTCCAAGAGTTTGCAGTAGCATTTTCCCTTCATGGGACACATGCCTTGAAGCCAGCTCTGACTGAGGGAAGCAGACATTTGCACTGACATAGCACTGGGAACTCTCAGATGGGATTCAGTCACATTGTGCTGTGGCCATATATATTTATCCTGCTGGCTGTAGTCCATATCTCTATATTCCTACCCTGAAATGCTGGTTGCCTAAATAGCATGGCAAGTATACTCTGGTTTCTAAGAAAGTCTTCCTTAGGCATTTAATTTTTACATATTACATAGGAACTATAGATAGCTGGGTTGCACAGAGATTTCCCATAAGCCACAGATACCAGCACTGGAAATGGAGGATAAGGGTACTTGAGCTTCTCTGAGACTATGGCCCTTACTGAGTCACAAACAACCCATTGCAGGACCTTCCTACCCCCTAAATATTTGTATTGCATTTTATGGGGTCATGGGTATTCCACCCTGCTCATGCAGCCTCATCCCTTTTTTTATTACCACAAATTCTTAAGTGAAAGTCCCTCCTTTAACAGGAGGTGCTCTACAATGGACAGTATCTAAAAAACAAATAAAACAAATTCTTGGTTTCACATCTAGTCAAATATTAAAGATTTTAAGAAACAAATCAGTCTTGTATCCCCAGGCTAGCAGAGACATCATGCTTTTTTCCTTTTCACAGCTTCCCCCCCACACATCCCAACTTTTCTGGGATTTTTTTTCTTGGTTTGTTGGAATTTTTATTGGTTTGGAAGGGTTTTTTGCCTTTTAGCTCTCTTTCAGTGTAAAATCCCTTCCTCTTCATAACCCTCCTTGCTCACAGTTAATCCTTTTAATATTCTCTGGATCTTCCCAGCACTACCCTATCCTATTTCTCTTTCTACTTCAAATTCAGGAGTAAATACGTGATACTCACTCTTTCTCTCTCTTTTCCTTCTCCCTCCTGGCAGTCCCTGAAATGCTTTTCCACTCAATGTATCTACTGCTTTCATCCTCCCAAAGCCCCTGCCACACATAGAATGCCAAAGTGGTCTGGATTGAAAGGGACCATAAAGACTGCCATGGGCAGGGACACCTTCCACCAAACCAGGCTGCTCAAAGCCCAGTCTGACCTTGAACACTTCCAGGGATGGGACATTCACAACTTCTCTGGGCAACCTGTGCTGGTGCCTCACCACTCTCATAGCAGAGAATTTCTTCCTAATATCCAATCCAAATCTACTCCCTTTCAGTTTAAACCATTCCCCCTTGTCCTGTCACTACTTTTCCTTGTGAAAGATCCTTCTCCTGCTCTTTTGCAGACCCTTTCAGGTACTGGAAGGAGCTATAAGCTCTCCCCTGAGCTTTCTCTTCTCCTGTCTACTCCAACCCACCTGCCCTTGCTTCCTGAAGGCCATGACATTTTTATTGAGTATTTTGAGTTGCCAAGCAGCCTGGGCAGTGTCTGGTAGGCTGTGTTGGAGGAGATGGAGCAGAGCCTGGCATGGGATGCAGCGAGGTGCCCGAAGGAGCCGTGCAGTGGCAATGCTTGGCCCACCAGCCCTGGAGCTGGGCACACCAAACTGAGCGCATCACTGGGCTTGTGGAGCCAACACAAAACTGGCTTCCAGAGAAGCTTAAATGCCTGCTGGAGAGCTGACAGCCTAGAGCTTGTGGTGCTAATGGCAGGCCTAAAAATACTTCCCCCTGGGAATCCAGAGTGCACGGCACAATCATTAGGACTTCTCATTTCCAGTGGAGTCATAAGGTGTTTTATCTATAAAAAACACCTGATCTCATGAAAAGTTTTCAAAGAAATCTTCTGGCAGTTCCAGCTGTTACTAAAGTGCTTTCAGATTAGGTTTCATACAGAATATAAGAATAGAAATACACAAACAAGGCCCAGCCTTTTCCATGGAAATAGCACCTGCAGTGTCCTGAGATAAATGCTGTCCTTCAGCAGCCTGAGCTTCTCATCCAGTTCCGGCACATACAGTACAAACCAGGATTGGGGACTGTGGAAATATAACACAAAGCAGATTTTGGAAAGGCTACGGTGGGGAAGGTAGAGCTTTACATGCCAGCTTTCCCAGAGCTGGTAACATTGTCTGGCAGTGGCCAGGCACATTCCCCAGTGGACCTTTCCTTCCCTGTACCTTACTGGAGAGCATAATGAGGAGCTGAAGATACTGAAATCACTGAGCACATGGTAGGCTAGAAAAATACCTTCTAGCCTGCTAAATCAAGCAGTATTTTAGACACTGGGATTCAAAAACTTGGCCCTATTTCCAGTTCTGCCACTCATCTGCTGTCTGAAGCTGTGACTTGCTTTCCCCACTGGTGACATTTCTCTTCTCTCTGGAAAACCCTCGAGTGCTGATAAGAGATGTGCAATGAGAGCTAGTGTGGTGCTAACTGGAACAAGTGCCAGAAAGAAGAAAATATTTCTTTCATTACTATTTTGCCCTGTTGCTTTTAAGGTAATCTCATCTCACAGATCTTGAAAAAGATGCAAAAAGTCTGAAGCAAAATTGTTGCCTTAATCTGCAGCTAAAATATTTAGCGGGAAGAAACCCCCAGCTGTTTCAGGAGTGATTGCTGCTAACATCTCTGTGAAATCTAAAACAGTCCACCTCAAAAATACAAATTTATAATCATTTGGGCCTCAGGCAATGCAGTCCAGAAAATCTGTAGCAGGAGCTGACAGAAAATGTCATGCTGCTCTGTGTAGGGAGAACAACTAAAAATAAAGTAATATCAAAGCTGAGACTACTGCGTCATGCTCTTTGGACATTGTTTTGATCTTTCACTGCACTGAAAGTAAGGCTTATAAATTATAGATGTTATTGGGAGCAGCATGTAAATAACACAAGACAGAAACAGGTTATTAGAGAGAAAGCAAGGAATAAAGAAGGATGGGGGAAAACATTGAGGCAGCAGGGGGAAACCAGTAAAATCTGTTCTTGGCTACAACTGTGTATACAGAGAGGTTTTAATTGGAAGAAGTAGCTTTTTCTGTCAAATACAGTGCAGTGTTGTCATTGCCATCCCACCAGCAAACACAAATGCATGAGTCAATGCTCTGAAGAAAATACAGGGCAGATTAATGTGTCATTATCTCCTACAGACCTCCAAAATCATGCAAGTGATCAGAGAAGATGAGCTCTTGAAGCCTCCCTCTCTAACACAGCTTTCCCCTTCAGCATCATGACCATCATTTCAGCACCAGGATCCTGTTTCAGAGGTGTCAAACTGCCACAACTAAAATATGCCCATATTTTTTACATTATCAGCCACCGTTTCAACCATTTCCTCACTCGAGGAGGCTGCATCTTGGCTCAATCTAGCAGACAGCAAGGAGAAAGAAAATTAAACCAGAAACTAAGAGGTGACACTTTGTTACATGCGAGTGCTTTGACTCTTCATTTTGAACTCCACAAATGGACAGCCCAAACTGCTGATCTACATCTACTTCCTGCCATTTCACACACCTAAAATTATTTGACAGTGACACGAAGAAAAAGACACATAAAATTATGAGCTATCATTATTTAATTGCATTTTACTAAGTAACCCAGTAATGAAGACTCCACATTAAAAAAAATTTAAATAATTCTAAAAGCCCTTGGCTTCAAGAGGAGAATGAGCAACTGTACACTTGAAACATCAAAACCCCAAGCTGTAACACACAGCCAAGTGCAGAAGTTGTTAGCTAATAATACAAATTTAAATCTGAAATACCAGATGATTGAAAAAAAAATTAAATTTAACACTAAATAAAGGAGATTTGGTTTTTCTGAGGATGCTAAGAAAGGAAAACAATGCAGAAATAGTTTTACAGAACAGGAGCTATCTGTAAAATGAAGAAAATACAGTAGTAGTTGATAGATATTTCTCTGCTACAGAAATAGGTAAGAGAGCACCAGCTCATATTATATGATGATGAAATATGGTATCATATGGTGATGAAATACCCTGTGTTATAAAAATAACAGGCGAAGGTTAACGAAAGCTAATGTGGACTCAAGTTTTAAAAACAGTTGTCCAAAGAGTTGTTTAGATCACTGAAGCTGAATCTTTAAACTTTTGAAGCTTCAGGAGAGGGCAAGAACACGTATATTGTAGCAGAAAGGCACAATTTTGACCAAGACGAGAGGACGTCTGCTGTGGGACTGGAACAGAGGTCACAGTTTACACCCTTTTGTGATAACTTCCCTCCTGGACCCAAGAATGGTGACAGTACTGACCCATGTGGCACTCACCAAGGGGCTCTGAACCTGGGCAGGCATCAGATCTCCAGCAGGCAATAAAGGAGCACTTCCAAACACAGGTGGGTTTTTGTGGGATTCTGAACAAATACTCCTCATCCAGTGTTGTTCACCACTTTGTGCCAGCTGCAGCATAAACAAAATCACTCAGTCCAGGGTGATGAATGACAGAGAGATCTGAGGATCAGGGAGGAAAGAGGACAGGCAGTGATGGTTGCTGGCCCGAGTTGCTGGTGAGCCAAGAACAATCTCCTTCTCTGGGAGAGGTGACTGAATGGCTCTGTACCCCTGAGGGAGGGACTCAGGCCACGCTCACAGGGCACCAGCAAAGATTAAAAAAGGCTTATGTTGATGGCATTTATCAATCCACTGTGACTTACTGTGATCAGCATAATCAAAGCTTGCAAACAGGGGAATATCAAGAAGCCAAATAACCTCTCACTTGGCTCTGATGCAGCTACTGCTGTGCTGCATTCTGGTACCCACATGCCTCGAAAGCAGTCGGGAAACTGTGACAGGTTCAGTGGATAATGAAAACAGTTAAAGATGGAGTGATGTACACAACTCAGTCTGGAGCATTTATGGAAAAAAAATATAACAAATGTTTTCTTCACAGTTTAATCACCAATTTCCACAACTGCCAGAACTAATGGCTCTTAGATTCAGCAAACAAAAATGTAGTGGGAATCAACTGCTGGAAGATGAATCCAGACCAATTCATCCTAGAAATAAAGCACATAGCAAGAGTGGAATGACTGACTTTAGGATTACATATCCCATACCTTGTGATGGATCTTCAGTCAAGGAAAAAAACCTCACCACCTGAAAGCTGTGCTCTAGATCAACTCTGAACTGTTATAGCATTATAGTTAAATCTGGGGATTTTTTCTGACCTTTGCAACACCAGAGCTAATCACTTCTTACACCCCTACGTATTCTCCAAACAATTCTGCTTGTAAATCTAAACTCTTAAAATGGAAATTGGTATTGTTGCCCCAAATATCTACTTTTCATTCATTTCAAGGCTTCTGTGTTATCCCATGGCCTCACAGTAGATCCATATGGATAGGTTTGTACATCTGTAGTGCTGATTCCTGAAAGAGTTGTTTCTTGCAAGTAGAAGATATACCTGAAAGCCAGGCTATATATTAATCTGTCCCTAATCTGTGATATTCCTCAGTGTGATAATGAAAAGAGCCATTTGGTTTTAGAGCTTGAAAAAGTGCTGCAGATGTTTATCAAACCTTATCCATAATCGCCACTGTCCTTAAGCGTGGTCATCCTAAGGAATGGGTGGATAAACGACCATTCAGGAGGAAAAGGGCTCTCCACCAGCCTGCTGCAGGTGGACTCACTCTGAGAAAGGTACAGAGAAGTGAGGATCATTTAACAATTCCAGTCAGACAGAGTCCAGAGTCAGGTTAGAGTCAAGAACCACAAAACACACCAAAAGAAACCAACTAGGTGGGCATCCATCTCCAAAAGTGTCACAAGGGTGTTGACAAGACAGTGTTATTTCACATTTATTGATTTGTCCATGGCAAATCTTTCCATTCCTATGTCCATGGCAGACCAAGTCCCAGCCACAGTTCACCCCTCTTTGGGTCTGATTCTCTGCTGAAATAGCTGAGCATCCGTCTTTGGGTTGCTGCAGCAAACAGGAGGCTAAAGCCACCATAAAATTGTAATCAGTGAAAAGAATAAAAATTGTCAGGATTATTACTTGCCTCTAAAGGGATCATTGGAAATCTTAAAAATCAAGGCTTGGCTGGCAGGAGGAATAACCTAGAAAAGAAGACTCTAGCTGCTTTATTTCCATGTGTGGAAGGGAGAGCAGTGTCTTTACAGGCTGCCAGTTTGAGAGGAGTGTGTTCACTGATATGTACATGACTCACTGCTACCATGGGTCAGGTATGGACAGTGTGAATGTCAAGGGCAGACATTTCACGTACAAACTCAGACTGCTGCACAAAAGTCTCCTTGGACACTGCAAACAAAGGGGAAGGGACAGGGGATAAGTAATTACTGATCTCTTCTTGCACTACTAATTCAAGAGCACACATTATGTTGGTTTTTCTTAATGAAGTGCCTCTATCTATTTTCTGTGCTCACATATGTTGTTTCTTCTTTTAGCAGGTTGAATGCCTGCCATTCAGTCACTGGGAGGGATTTGCCAGGATAGACCCAGCAGACATTTCTGTAGTCTGAAGAGGGAGAAGATCAGGATTCCAATCCCCATTTTATAGTGGTACTTCTGCTATTTTCAGAGATGAGAAAGAGCTATATTATTTTCTAAGATCACCACAAACAGAGCTCTGCTCCAAATTTTTGTGGAGTCCTTTTCCTTGTTCCTGCTGCAAAATATGCACGGTATAGCCTCTGATAGCTCAAGCAAATTAAGTCCCGTTTTACAAATGGAAAATACGGCAGTCAGCAAAAAGGATGAAGCATGCATTTTTATATAAAGCTTCATTTAATGTCCTTTGAAACCAATGCAAAGCCCTGCATTGACGTCAGTGAGCTTTCAGTCAGACTCATACCACTGTAAATGTAAATTCAAACTTTCCAGTAGTAGAACCCATGTAATAAACCCCATTTTTGATGTACTGAACAGTGCAATCAGGTTCCCCTTTGATCATCCACAGCAATCTCCTTCTGTGGGTTTTAAAGCACGTTATGAAGGGAGGAAAGCATCATCAGCCTCAATTTACAATTGAGAAAGAAGAGACAGGAGGGGACAAAATGATTAGCAAGGCTGGCTACTATGTCAGTACAGAAATGAGAATATAGCACACACTTCCTGACACCAAACTGACTCTTATTAGGTAAGTCACACTGATAAGAGGATCTAGTTTACTACTGATAAATCAAACAATCCTTCCTCTTTATCTTCCTAGGCAGAGTCTTCTGCAGGAATGAGCTCTAAAGCTTCCGACACAAATTCCAATTGATACGGAGGTTAAAAACCCCTCAACCAAGCAAAATGTACCAAGAAAATGGGACTCTGCCCAAGCCATAAACAAAAACGAAATGGTGCACAGTCCTTGTGAAATAAAAATGAAAAATTCAGATTTGCAGTTGAAAATGTCCATATTGCTCTGGCCAGGTTTAACACTTTGTGCTGGCCTTACACAGCACACAGGTGTAAAGAGGAGTAAAGCTTGATTCATTTGTTTTAGGTGAAGCAAACACATAATTATTCAGTTATTTTAAAAATCAGATTCATTAAAACAAAGCCCTTATCTAATATTTTATGCATGACTTCCCCTGCTCAAAACCTACGGCACTGTCTTGTGCCACTGACAGTGATTTGCAAGTGGTTTGCTTTCCCCAGATTTCAATGGACAGCATGAAGACAGCAGCATCAGATTGCTCGCCAGACATCCTCATCATTTATGCAGAGAAAAGCCTGATTAATTAATCAGTCTTTATTTTAGCACAGAAGAGGAAAGGAAAGCGGAGATACACAGGCACTCCAGAAGAGACTCTGTAAGGAGGTGTTATTTTTGATATAAAAAATTGGCTCACAGCGCGGTGTTCAAAGTCAGAAGGACTTAAAAAGCACCTTCTATTCCTGTGAGCAGAGCAGTGGCAGCCAGGAGAGCTGGAGCCTGCTGCTGCTCGTGCATCAGCCTGTTTATGTAAGCTGCCAAGCTTTGGTGTACACTAAATCCCAGTTTGGGAGCAGGCAGGGATGCCGAGGTGCCGGGGACACACACATGCACATCCTCCTGCTCTGCAGGACGAGTGGGAAATGCCGTGCGCGGAGCTACCTGAACCCGGCCTTCAGAGGCGCCTCCACGAGTCGAATCCAGAGCTGCCAGATCAATGTTCCCTGGGATGTGTCCGTGCACATCGCTCTGACATGCCCTGGCAGGTTCAGTTAGGCTCAAGTGCTGGGTTTTACCTTTGTCCTGCCCCTGGAGCAGCGCAGCTCCTGCCCTTCCCCTCTCCCAGGCCTGGGAGGAGAGCGGCTCCCTCACGGCAGCGAGCTGTGCTCGAGGCCGGGACGAGTGAGGGCGTCCCCATGTACTAATGAAATTAACCTCCTGCGTTAATTAATATTTCCCTTTCCTTGTTTGGTGGGCGGTGTTGTACCCCGTTTGCAGCCTCCCTTGCTGGGGGATGGAGGCAGCAGCCCAAGCCCTCCTGCTGCTTTCTCCTGCTGCTGGGCCAGAGCCCAGGTGCTGCCAGGGGACACGGGGCACTGCCACGCTGTTCACTGCTCACCACGGCAATTTTTAGCATTTGACACACAGATCCCAAAACAGCAGCGCATTTTTCCATGTTATAGGACTTACAGCACATGACCAATTACTGCTGCAGTCCCCCTGTGCCCTACAATCTCTTTCTCTAGGGTGCAGCTCTGTTTATTCCTAAAATCCAGCCCCTTTCCTTGGCTATTTCCTATTCATCTCGATGATCACAAGCAATAGTTTTCCTGTGTTAGAGAAAAACCTTCCTTTATATTTTTGATCTGTGCCTTGCCCCAGAGGGGGTCTCAGATGGCTCAGAGACCTGGCTGGCAGCTTCACTGGCACGAAACACATGAGGATGCTTTATGCAGATGGCATCTGAGATAACACTATCTGTTTGCATCTAAGGAGGTCAAAATCTTAAACTATTTTAAAAGAGGCCGATCAGATGCAGCTAGTGGACCAACAAAGGCCGGGGAGCAGGGCTATGTATGGCCCTTTCTTGCTGGCTGGTGGTGATGGGGCCTGTTCACACCTCACGGATGAACAGTTCTTATATTAAGACAAAAAAAGGCATCAGTGTTTATTTGCAGCAGTGCATTCATAAGGACTGCCTGGAGCAATATTAGGATTGTGTCTCCACAGAATTTACTAATCATCCATCAAATACATACGTTTCTCCCCTGGGGCTCATTAAGAGGGCTGTGGGTAGATGGGGCTGAGCCCACCCTTCTCGGTGGTAGGTGGGAAAGGGAGCTTTGCCTACTGGAAAGGCTTGGGAATCACTGCCAGAGCAGGCTGTGATTTAATGCTAGGAAAAACTGTATCCCCTCAGTAAATGTACTTGGACTAGATTTTATGTAAGCAAACTCAGAAAAACCTTACTCATTCTTATGTCACTAATCCAGGCACCTCATAATTTGCAGAGGGTGGGGGGAGGAGAGAAAAAGCGACACGCTGCTGCTTGCCAGCCAAAACACAGCCCTGATTTCCCACTGCTCGGATTTCATTAATTTTCTGCAAGACAACAGCAGAGTATTTACAAACACACAGGAAGCCACACACATCCCCCTGCAGGCATTTATTGCCTTTGCTCATCAATAACTGCTGTGTCTAAGGGGTCGTCTGTGCACGGGCAGATGGAGAGGCACAGCTTCCTTGACATGCCACTTTTTAATGGTCATAATGAAATGAAAGTATGCCAGTGGCTGCTATTAGGGACATCATCCCTCTTATTTCTGTGGTGTTGAAGCTCAAACACTTTACAGATCACGATGTAGTGTCTTAATGTATCCTAGAGACAAGTCAATCTTCCTCTGCATCCTTGTGCCTTCCCTGCTCTTGCCAAGAGAGCACAGTCATTATCTCCTCCGCTTTTCCATCCTCCCCTCTACCCACAAACACTTCAGAGGCACTGAGGCACTGATCCTCAGAGCTGCCTCCTTACCTGCTGTGAGAGCCTCCTTCTGAGGAAGGGCAAACAACTTCAGAGTGCCTTTGAGGAAGTAAGGCAGCCTGAGTGCATGAAATGCAGGGTCTCTTGATCAGCAGGAACACACATGGACTGAGCCCCATGTACCCCAACACACGTCAGGCCAACAGAGTCCCACTCAGGGACTTGGTGAGCTTCAGCTTCATGAAGCAATGGATGTATTTTTATCGACTACTGGCAGAACCCAAAAGCTGTCTCTGCATGAGCAGAAAAGAAATCAGTTGCTAAAACCTTTCCCAGGAACCACATTACCCTCAGACACAATGACCTCATCGTGCTGGTTGCTGGCTTTGTGGCTCTCCTTAACAACTCCTGGTTCTCTCACTCCTTTTTCCCTAGGAGTGCTGCATTTTTCACACACAGGCACGTAATTGTCAAGGCCAAATGCTGACATCCACTCTGGCCAAATTTATTGCTCCACAAGCATACCACCATGTTATGAAAAAGTCCCAGCACCCACAAATCTGTCTCGTTCCTCCTTAGCCAGGCCCTACCAGACTTTAGGACCACAGACAGCAGGAAGGAACTGAACAAACACATCCACCAAGCAAGCTAAAACAAAAATATTCACCAAAAAGTTTCTAAATGTTCTCACCCTTGGTAACTTCGGTACCATGCTGGAAACTTTGCTACCAATTGTGGAAACTAAAAGATAATGGCCTGACCTTTCTGCCCCATCACTTGGTGTTTGGTCAGAAGGTCTCCCTGCCTCTTCAGCAGGGAGCAGTCACCACCCAAATTTTGCTTTAGTGACTTCCACATGGAGCTCCCTCCAACCAGCATCTGCCTCACCCATCCAGGGGTGGGAAATGCCTGCACCATCAGCCCTGACATGTCCTGTTCACAGCAGCACTTACACAGCACCCTCAGCATCCCAACTGGAAACAGCAGGCTCTCCTCCCTCCAAGGAAAGGGAAAGAGGAAGGTGAGGACTCCTCACTCTGTGGTCACACCCTGTTGTAACCCTCCAGGAAAACCCAGTATAAGCTCAGGGGAGCTTCACCCTGCACATTTACCTGTTTGGTCTCCACCAAGCAGGGGAAGATGTGGACTTGGGATCATGAGAACCTGAAGGATGGTGAGAAATGCCCCCAGCTCTGCCTGCCACAGCCAGAAAAAGAACAAGTGGAAGAGAAAAGGTCAGTCTGGAGACTGACTAGAAAGCCAACTCCTTGTTTTCTGGTGTATAATCAAACCCCCAAACCCAGCCCCACGTAAGGCACCCAGCCCTCTCTGTCAGGAGCGTTTCACCACAGCTGCTGCTTTAGCCACTTCCAGCAATGAATGCGTGAAAACTGACACCAAGTTTCATGAGCTTTAGCTGTGCTATGATTCACACTTTCCTGCAATTATTGTCATTTAATGATATTGTTATATTTTGATCCTATTACAACTAATTAGACAAGATGTGGGCTTATGATGAGGCTGTACATCACACCATTCGATGACTATTTAGTTTCACGTGACATCCAGCATTTCGAGCATTTTAATTCCCTTTTAATTTCAGCTTTACTCCAAGTTCATACCACACTTCTAATGAAAGACTGGATTCCTGTCTGCCTTTGGGGCTCCCAGTCTGTAGGCCTGGGAGCACAGCCCCTGAGTGCAGAGGCAGCACAGGAGCCACATCTCACTGTTCTTGTGCCACCGAGGTTCAAGTCAGCCTTGGCACAGGGACAAGATATGAGCACATGGTGACACCGACTTTGGCAGCTCAGCGTTGGCACTTCATGCATGCATAAAACAGTGTCTCACCCTCACTGAGCACCCCTCTTTGTGAGGGAAAGCACTGGGAATGCCAGGATCTCTTGGGAAAATCCAGCATTACATTAGGATGAACTAGAACATTCATCACAGTGTTTGGTGCAGAGGTTTTCGGGCAAGGTACGGATGTCCCAGACTCAAGGCTGTTTCCGAGTCGCTTTTGAAGCAACAGTCTTTTTTTAACAATCTCTCAACCCATCATTTCCTCTGGTGGAAATTTTCATTCACAACTGCCCACTTCCACTCTTTCCAATCAGTTAGAAAATGTTGTTTCTTGAGCAATCTCAGCCATAACCTGTGTCCTCATAACCAACTTTGTTATCAACAAGGGACAGATGTGGAGAGAGGATCGTGGTTTTGCTTATTATCCAGAAGGCTACGTATTCTTTAAATGCCTTAAATTTGCTTCTTTTGAGGTATTTAATTCAACTTTTCTTACCCCAAATTTTATGCTGCTAAGAAATATTGTTCAGTCCTGCCTGGCAGCAATTACTATGGCCCCAGCTTACTTCAGGATTTATGAAAAGGCTTCTATAGATTCTGGCAGCAGATTTGTTTGTTATTTTTGTGGAATACTCATAGACTGCAAGTGATCACTGCATGAGTGTTGCTGCTAAAGAACTTCCTTCAGGCTGGCAGGAGCTCAGTTTCCCTGCCCATGCACACAGACCAAGAACAGCTATGCCTTTAAGCTGAAACAGTGAAGACTGAGCTGCCAATCATTAAATTTCTTACACATTAAAAAAATATAAAAAAAAAAAAAAGCATATTTGAATGGAGGACTGCAAGTTCCAGCCTCCAGCTG
The DNA here is from genome assembly GCA_034509425.1 of Eopsaltria australis. Lineage (NCBI taxonomy): Eukaryota > Metazoa > Chordata > Aves > Passeriformes > Petroicidae > Eopsaltria > Eopsaltria australis. The sequence continues at coordinate 3,839,607 of JAVTVJ010000051.1, read as the reverse complement.
GCTTTTACTGATGCTGAAATCCATTCACTGCTGACACATATATGCCACAGGTATCTCTCAGGTTTGGACTGGCTCTGAAAAGTGACTTAACAACACAGATGGACTTACCCTGTCACCCTTCTGCTTGGCCACATGGTCAGCAGGAGATCCAGAGTTAACACTCAACACCAAATTAGTTTTTCAAGGAGAAACTTAAAGACCATGCTGTCTGTTAGGGAGGGAGGACAGCACAGGAAAAAGGTGCTTCAGAAATTGAGATTGTCAGGTCAGAGTAGCTTAGAAGTCAGGAATAAGGTTTACTTCTTTCGGATTAGAAGCTAGTTTAAGTTATTCATCGGAATTTCAAAACCCAGCATTGCCATCAGAACTGTAATGCAGTAAGTATATAAAAACCTCAACACAATTAAGGTGAAAAATGCTGTAAAGTATGATAATAAAATAATTACATTAAATAATTATCCCCTCATTTGCATTAAAAAAGAAATCCTTTAAAGGCTTACTGAATAAGCTTGAAATAAAATTAGTCAATCAGCCAGCTAGTCTGTGATTAGGAGCACAGAAAACAGGCTGGCTAAGTGTTTGTAGGGGATTATTTCTGTGGCATTCAACCTCAGGGTCAGGTCAGGAGAAGATGATGAAGGAAGAAAGCTGAGCAAGTGCAAAATAAACAGGATGAACTTCCAGTAGTGGGGAAAATATGCTGTTAGTGGATTGAGGTGGGTCAAATTGTGAGCATGACTGAGGGTCACCACCATCGATGGAGTCAGGGGCTACCAGCAGATGATAAAAAGCTGATGCTAAACACGGCAAGGCTTAAAATCAGGATGTATAACTTGCCATTTTCAAACAGACACACAGATTTTGGCTCGAACTGCCAAAATTAGTGAGTAATTTTGAAAGCATGGGTACAGAGAGGCAGATGTATTTTGTAATAGCTCCAACACTGATCTTGATAACTAGATGGGAATTTGAACTTTCACTGCTTTATTTTCTGGGTTATAGTGGGGCTGATAAGGAAGAAAAAAGGTCCACCTTTTCTGAGAAATATTGCATCCTGCCTGGAACAGGATAATCAAGTGGTCAAAATATGATAGGGAGGGAAGAGGAAAGGGAAGAGGGGAAAGATTCTTATCTCAGAATTTCCATTTATAGAACACAGAACCTGGGGAGAGGAACAAGGTGTATGAAAAGAGAATCAAAACGTCCAGGTCCTTGAGAGCTTCAGCTTCAGGCAGCATCTGCAGGGCTTTTGAGATCAGACATTTGAGAGGGTTTTGCTTTGCAGAAGCTTAGAAGCTTTGGGGGCTTTGGCCCCAGGGCAGTAAAAAGGAAAATAAGACGTTTCAAAGCAGGTTTATTCTTTAAAATTTACTGAAACTGCTAATTGCAAGGGTGCTTTTGAGTACAATGGATTGCTTAAATGCTGTGATCACAGGTCTGTAAAAATTTTGCTAGCAACTTTTAAAAAACCCTACAAAGCTCTACAGAATAATTCAGAGGAGCCAACCCTAGTATCATCCATGCAGAATTAAAATTGTGCACACAAGGCACATGATTATTAAATTTTCATTTTAATAAAGAAAAGTTGCTGAAAAGTTATTTAAAATAATACCTTTTACCTCATCAGTGGAATTATCTGCATGAAATGTAACCAATGTCCTTGATACCTCTTCTGCAAAAAAGGTGCAGATGTTTTTATAAGAAATAAAAGGTAAATTACCAACTAAATAATAGATATCTCTGAATTACCAAAATACTAAAATCCCTTCGAGGCAAAATTTGCTTGCTTCTAACTCAACCTTAGATGGCAGGTTCTCACAGGATAATGCTCTTACCATGATTTTGAATCATTTTGTTCTTTCCAGCACATTTTGGGCTGATTTTCTTATGGTGTATTGTGAGTCTTTCCACCAGCTTTTACTGCTTGTTCTTCTTTATCACAGAGAAACCAAATTCCACGTGTTGCTTTCTTCCCTTCTGGTTAAATATATTCTTGTTCCCTTCATGTTAAATATGAAGCCTCCTTTAATTCAGCACCAACCATCCCTAGTGAATACTTCAAGCCCTGTGCTGCATCTCTGAAGGTCTCTGCTCTAATAACAAGCATTCCCACCCTGATACCACACACAGCACATCAAGTGTTGTCACGGTGAGTCCAGAGAGGTGCATCAAGGCAGGAGTGGAAACAGATGATCTTTAATGTCCCTTCCAACCCAAATCATTCCATGGCTCTATGATTTTCTCCTTAGGCCACAGCTTCTTCTGAAGGACTTCCAACCCATCTTCTTCTATCCACACTTTCTGCAAGGGGAACTGAGCCCTGAGATGCAATTCCCTTTCCTCATCCTACAGATGGAATGCTGAGGGTGAGAACTGAGGCCACACTTCAGCACATAAATGCCCGAAAGAGGAGCAGAAACAAGAAAACCTCCCTGGCACAGGTGCAAGGTGAGATTCCCAGGTGAGGGAGAGCAGCCCCAGCTGTACCCACTGCCCTGGCCCGGGTCAGGACGTGTTTCAGGATCTCACATCCCTCAGAGTGTGGGCACAGCATTGCTACAACCACAGCAGCACCATTGGCTCCGTGGTTTGCTCTTGATACTGGCTTGGAGCTGACCGTTTCCAGGGCCCCCAGCTGGGCTGGATCCTCACAGGGATATCCAACAGGGAATGTCCAGCTCAAGCTCAGCTCAACAGCAAATGAGCAGTTCACTTGTCAGGACTATAAACACAAAAATCCCACAAGTCCTTCTCTTACATTTCCAGGGTATCAAGTGAAGGATTTTCCCAGTAAACATAGCTGAGTGCTTCTACTCTGAGTGCTCCCCCAAAGGGGATCAGACAAGCATTAGGAAGGAAGGAAAGAAATACCTGCATAGAATTTGTTGTTAGAAACCATCATCTAGAGAGGAAGCTTCACTTCCCTCAAAGTCTGGCAAGCTGGAGAGACTAAAGTTTTGTTTGGGAAAGCCTGAAACTCTGGGGAGCCTTTGTAAGTCAATATTTTTTTAAGGTCTCTCATGAGCATGAGAATGTGTCATTATTTTCTATAAAGAGAATTTCACCCTCACATTAAGACCCAATTCAGAGACACATGTCTGTTTGTACCCCCCTGGTTTGCTGCCAGGTAGCCTTGGTAGAACAAATACCTTGCCAACATCCTCCAGACGAGGCACAGGAGCCTTGCGAGTGCTGTCCACCACTGACACAGACATTTTCCCATCTTCCTTTCCCACCCATAGCCCCATGAAGTCTGGTTTAGCAGCAGCACAACTGCAGAGCCCATTCTGTGGGATGAATTGCCTGAAGATGATACAAACCCAACGCAGGAGCCCCTTTCTGTGTTTTCCCTCCCAGCACGGCCAGGCCGGACACTTCTGTCTGGTTCCAACCACAGGTGAAACCTTGGATTCCCCTGGAAGAGCAGCAGCCACATCTCAGGATGCCAGCACGCTGCTCTGACACCATTTACAGTTCTGTGTCACACTCATGGCACCACTGCTGCTGCTGGGGACCCACACCAGCCCTGGCACCTCCACACCCTCAGGGGGCTTCAATGACTCTGAAACAGCCCAGGCAGGCAGACAAAGCTGCCCTCTCTCTCTTATTTACTATTTGGGATTATTATCCACTGGGAAATATTAACATTCCTTATTGGAAGAAACACCATCCTTTTAAAAACTGCCTGTACTGAGCCATTTAAAAATGTCTCCTTCACAGATAACCAAAAAGGTTTTGAGGACAGCCAAAACCCTTCTTTTGACCAACAACTTTGTTTCATTTTAGATATGCATTCAGATGATGAAGCCCTTTTTTGGGGTGAGCAATTGAACAGTTTCATCACTAAAAAGGTCAAAGCAACACGCTCTGACCTTATCAAAAGGGCTCTTACCAATTATTTTCTAAACAAAACCCTTAGGAGAATTATGCATTCTATGTAATGTCTTGCTGTTAATGAAATGAATCATTTTCCTAATGAAATTTAAATTATTTTAGTTTTCCTCATGAATAAAATCAAAACATCTTATTCCAAGCACTCTCATCAGTTCAAGTTAAAAGAGAATTACCTACGAATACAATGGAAATAGATTAAATCAGCTTCAGATGTTCATAAAGGGGCGCTCAGCCTTGGCACCAACCCAGCATGGAAAATTTTAGCCTCAAATAGTTCAGGTTCAGTCAAATTATGAGGAACAGAAACCTGAGCCTTCTCATGATAAGTGCAAGGAAGCCACAGTGAGACAGACAGAGCCAGCAGGGCGATGACAAAGTGCCCAAGACCCCTTGTGAGGAAACAGAATTTAACCTTCATGGCAAAAGGGCTGCAGGGAAGACAAGAAGGACCTCAGGTGGGAAAAGCTGCCAGTGCCTGGGCATCCAGCCTTGTCTCCCAGCATCAGGATGCGAATTGGACCCAACCAGATGTCAGCCAGCTGGCCCCAGGCCCATCCTGGGAGCTGGGCATCCAGTAGGTTCTCAAACCCTCACTGCCTTCTGCAGGTGTCTGATCTCAGCCCAGCTGTCCCCACAGCCCAGTGCAGGGACTAAGGTGGATTTTTGACCACACAGAAACTCCCTGCCTGTCTGGTCACTGTTTCCACCTCTCTGAACCAGGACAACACCATAAACAAATGGGTGAAGCAAAAGCAGTGGAGTTTGCTCCAGCCCAGCTCCCAGGATCCAATTCTATCCCTGGTGAGCAGCTCACCTCAAGAGGTCCTGCTATCAGCCACCAGAGGTGGTGTTCCCCAATCCCCACCACTTGGGAGAGACCTGCCATTGTCCCTCAAATCCAGGTGAGGAGGGACTCTCACTTCTGTGCCCAATTTTCCCTGTGCATGCCATCCTTTGCCTCTTCAAATCTCACTTTTCAGCAAGGTGGTTATGTCTTTTCCACCCTTCAATCATTAAAATCCTGATTTTTTTTTCTTCAAGGGTGAAAAAGGAAGCAAAGAAAGGCGCCATTTCCAGCTGAAGCAGAAAGGAGAATTTCAATAGGCAAAGCATCTTTATTCTGTGGGTGTACACCACGTGCCTGGAATGCTGCTGGAGGCACCTGGCAGACAGAAATGTAGAATAGGAGAGGTTGGAGAAGCAAAAACACTAAACTTCCGTGGGATGTTAGGATGATCCAGAAATCCTTTTGCCCAGTTTCCCCATATGTGACCCTTACTCTGACAGATTGCACCAAACCATGGTTCCTCCGCTTCCTCAAGTACTATGTGTGGCCATCCCAGCAAAAGCAGGGCAAAGGTACAAGGGTTTGTTTACTTAACTCCCCAGTGGTTTGTCAGCCACATCCAGCCCAGCCATCTCAGGAATTCAGCTGGGAGGGCCATTAGGTTGAGCATTCCCTGGACTGGATAGTTTGCAAGGCACCCTTTGCAAGGTGCTGAGTGGAGAAGGGCTCAGCTCTGCAGGTGCCCATCCTGAGATTTGGCACTGACCAAGTGGTCCCAGCCAGGTGCCAGCACTCAGCTGACACATCCCCCCCCAGCACTGTGCTGTGGATGCTGCTAACTCCTCAAAGCCAATACAACATGCACAACTAAAATGAAAAAAAAAAAAAGATTAGGTAAAAGCTCCTATCTTTTAACAGGCATTATTAGCCTGTCCCCAAAGCAAAGTTCCTGCCTGCACAATATTTAGTGGCCTGCACACCACCCTCTCAGCCATGGGAGATGCCAGTGCAATGGTTCACCTCTCACCAGCAGTGGTTAATTGTCACACTCAATCTTAGAGGACTTTTCCAACCTTACCAATTCCATGATTCTCTGAGTGCCTGCACTGCAGCACCTGCCAAAGCAGTGCTCTTGCTCAGCCTAAGGTCAGGGTTGGACAGAGATGTGTGTGCATCCCGGCAGCCTCCCGAAACACAGCAGAACCCCTCACGCCTGGGTCATCTCTGCCATGGATAGTCAGCCTGGCCAAGTGGAAGTCCCTCTGAGGCTGGGCTGGGCTGGAAGCTCTACTTTTCCAAATACGTCGAAAAGAGAAGGCCAGGGCTGGATGCAGGTTTGCTGAGATCAGGGCTATTCTGGTGCAGACAGGCTATGTGCTGCTGATAGGGAGGATTAATGAGCCAGGCTGCTCATCCATTGCAATTAGAAACAACACTACAACTATTTTGGTGCCATTTCTCTGCTGAGCACTCAAACAGCTTATCAGCCCCTTCTATATCCGCATGTAATCACGGCTTTGTTAAATATAGGAGGGCAACAGCCATATGCACACATTGCCCTGGAGCTAAGGTGTGGAGGACCACTTGCTCATGCTCCTACAGCAGAGAAAGGGGTTTGGGAATGGCACTAACAAGCCTTCAGGTTGACTTTGTGGTGGCTAAAATTCCTCTGGCATTTCCAGTGCTCACAGGGCAGCTGGACACAATGAGCACCTAATTTGGTCCAGCTGCAAGGAGAAGGCCCTCAGTGTGTGAAGGTGGAGCTAATCACCACATTTATCAGCATAGGAGATGGTTGCGTGACATTAGTAAAGGAAGAGGAATTCTAGCTCCTGGGCTCTGTTCCTCACTCTGATCTGTGACCATGGAAATCCCTCTCATCTCCCCCAGCTGCAAAATGGGAGAGGCCACACCTGTCTACAGGATGAGGTATTGCCTCCTGCTTCCATGTTGTTATTTACAAGTGTGGGTGATACTTCGAGGCAGAGAGGACTTCCAGATAAACCAAATCTTCTCTTAAATACAACGTACTATGTTTCATACACCTCCTATGGAGCTGTAAACTTTTTATCTGCCTAGATTCCCTGACAAAATTAACATATTCATAACTATGCACCAAATTCTCAATAGGCATCAAAATTCAGAGTAGGAACTGGACTCTTCAAAATTTCTGAGCTTGTTCCTGATGCCACATGAGTGAGAGTTCAGCCAAGTCAGCTGGAGGGAACAACTCACCCAGGGCACTGGAGTTGCCCTTCCAGGTGCTGTCACAGGTGATTCTATGACCCAGCAGCCCGCTATCCAGGGTCCCTGCATCACAAACCTCTGCCCATCCTTATAGCAATTTACTATGCTGCTCTATGATGTGATCTTTAAATGCTCCACTGGCTTCTGCCAGAAGCGCAACTTGATATGAAACTCACAAGTGCCAAACAGCTCCTTCATCTCTCTATGACAAATAAATCTTCAGGATAAATCCTTGCTCTCCAATGTCAGTTCTTATATATAGACAATCAAAGAAACTAAGGTACAGAAGTGTGAAGACAAGGCATACGATTCAAATTATATTTAACCTCTGGTTTAGTGATTTATCTAGCAGAAATAGTTTGTTACATTTTTAATTTTACTCTGATTCACATGAAGGTTTTTTCAAGTGTTTCTGTACTGTGCTGAACTCTTCCCCTCCAAGATATAGCCATTTTTATCCTCAGGAATAAACCTTTAGGTTTTTTTCCTTGCCACTGAAATGAACCCAGCCCTGAAGCAGGAGCTCACAGACCCTTGGCTCAGCCTGACAAATTCCTGTCACATCCCGGGAAGACACTGAACAGATGGGCATCTCACGGGGCAGGATTTCAGCCAGACTGGATCCAGCCAAGTTCAACAGGACCTCAGACAGCTTCCAAGGCCAGGGACTGCATCTCTACACTCTGCAGGATATTGACTCCATAAAGACGCAAAGAGCAGGGCAGCTCAGTCACCAAGTCAGCAGTAGGATTTGTGGCTGCACCTTGGGTAAATTCTGCTGCTGTTCCTCAATCCATCTCACAGCTCCCCTGAGAGGCCTCTCCACCTGGGCAGCACCAACTACAGATGCTCAGCAGGTGGTTGAAATACGCAATTTTGCCATCCCAACAGCACCCCTTGTTTCTAGTAAGGAGGAAGTTGCAAGCTGGAATTGCTGCAGGATGTCTTGGGCTCTGGGCTTCTGAGAAGAGTTGCTGCCTGATAACAAGCAAATCACACCCGAAGCCCATCAGGACCACTGGAAACATTCATCCTGCTGCATTATGCCTTAAAAATTACTGACTTTAAGTTGCTTTCCTTCAGTCTGAGGAATGACAAGACTGGAAAAGCTGCAGAAGACAGCTAAAGCATGACAAGAAATGAGCCTGCCTCTCCAGCTCATGATCCACTGAAGGGCCTAACAGAAAGACTGGAGACAGCAGAGGCAAGAAACCCCTCAGCAAAAGGAGCACTGGACTGAGCAGAGAGATTTATACTGCACCCAGCAGTGGGAGGATGGCAGCACCCAGGATCACTCCTGGGAACACAGCAGGACCTGAACTTTGTTCCAGCAGCTCCACACTCACTGGGAAAACAAATGGCTCTGATTATCAGCTACAGATCTCAGGGTGGGTCAAACCATTTGGAACCTGCTCACCAGTTAGTCCTCTGTGGTACCTACAGGAACAGCAGACAAACAGGCCACAGGAAAGCAGGTACCTGCTAGTGAGCCAGCCCTCAACTACTTATTATCTCTGATTCCCTCCTTAGCTCAGTCAAAAGATAGCAGCCTTTATTTTTGTCCTCCCTACTGAATCAGCATCTTCAATTCCCAGAGGTGTTTTTGTTCTCCCTACTGAATCAGCATCTTCAGTTCCCAGGGCCCTTCCTGCTGCTGGTAGTGCACATGCTGGGAGTCACCTTCAACACAGCTAAGCAGGACTGGAGGCCAAAACACTCCTGCCATCTGCCTTCTCCCACACCCCTTGTGGCTCCTCAGTCTTGTCAGCTCCTGCCTGTGCTTTTGAACACACCTCCCTGCAAGGAGTCCTTGGCAGAGCTTGTGACTATAAGGCACCAATGCACTTCCCACATAATTGTTTTGGCTCAAAACACTCCAAGGCTGTATCTGTCAAGAGGGCAGGGGAGGGACCTTTCATCTGTCTTTTCCCAAAGGATGCTGGCACATCTGTGAAAGGTAAAGTCATAGGAAGCCTCAGAAAATCATCTGCCAAGACAAGAAGGGGGATTCGGGTATCCCCGGTGTGACCAAGAAGAATAAAGCATATGAGCTGCTTAGCATGGAAAGTTAAACAGTGTCTTGGCTCCGGAAGTCCAACCCTAAAGTCAGGATAGCTTACAAGATGGATGAATTGAACAGTTCTAGCTTTAACAGAGCTTTACAGCAGGTCTCACATACTGCTGGGTCACCATTTGTAAATTCCCAACCAGAAGCAGCACTTGCTCCTAACACCCTCCCTGCCTTGCTTTGCAAGGTGGGTCTCAGGGAGCCACTCACAGGACCTGGGTGATATTCTCAGAAACAAGCACTGGGAGAAACAGAAAATGAGTTATAAGGGAATCAATTTTCCAGGGCCGTGCCTATTTTAGCACCCCTCACGCAAGAGCACAATGCTGACGCCAAGCAGGGAAAAGCAGGTCCTGGTCTCACTGACACCCATGTGTGAATAAAAGGCTACTGAGTGATTTTCCCTTTTTTTTTTTAACTGTGCCTCATCTTGGAGTGGCTGATGGGGGTGCTGCAGCCAGCAGTAAGAACAGGGGATGGACAGTCAAGCCTCAATTCTGTCCCCAAAGTCATAAATCACTTTTCTGGTGTTCCCGTGCCACAGCAATAACAATACCTATTAAAACCCCATCACAATTCTGGACCCCAGAATTGCTCCCTCCCAGAAATGAGGGCAGATCTTTTTTTCTTTTCCTGGCTAAGAGCTCAGGCAGGGGCTTTCTGCTGACACACAGGCACATACTCAGAGTGCATCATACTGGGAGCAGAAAAGGACGCAAAAGGTGCACACAGGCAGGACTCCTCAAACCCTCACTGAGTTTCTGCTGCCCTTAGCATAAAGATGCTAAGTGACCATTTACCAGCTTCAGCAAATTCTGCCTTAAAAAAATATCAGCATTTCCCTCCAACCTGTTCCCTGGTGAAGCAATTCTCAGGCTGCCATTTCCCAGCATCGCCTTCAGTGGGACATAACCCTCCAGAGATCCCCTTCAAGGAATGGTCTGCACAAAGGGCAGGGTCTGGTCAGCCCATCTCCATTATCAACAAACCTACAGCAAACTCCACTCACTCACAGCCTTGCACTGCCCTGCCCCATTGTTTCCAAGACCATTACACTGGAGAATAAATCCAAGCATTGCTCCTCACAGTGACAAGCACAGGCTGACAGGACTCCTGCAGCAGAAACTGCAGCTCCACAGCCATGCATGGAGCAGCAGCAGCTTAACTGCTGAGCCTGACTGAGGCAAACACCTCTGCTGCCAGTAACTCACACAAGGCTGCAAGAGCCACTCCTTGGCTCAAGTAAAATCAAACACCAGTACTTACATGGCTGCAAACCTCATCCTAATGCACTCAGCATGCAGTGGCTGAACCACAGAGAGGAATCTGTGAGCCGTGCTGGTGCAGCACGACCTTCCTCCCTCTTGAGATGTTTGACAGGAACAAGAAAAGCAGTAACATGGAAAATCAACTTTGAATCAAGTCCTCCTTCCCTTCACGCTGGGGCCCCAGGTATGCAGCTTGCATGCTCCCTTCGGTGAATAACCTGTTTCCCTGGCAGAGCATCAGCACTGTTACACATTGTTTATGGCCACAAACAGGCTGCAAGAACCAACTTTTCAGCCAGCCCTTAGCCCTGCTGCTGCTTTTCACTGGCAAGAAAGGTTTTCTAACCTCCTCCCTCCTACCTAACACGGGGGCACCTGCAGTTCATGGAGAACAGCTGGAAGAGGTTGGGCCCAAACACAAGGAAAGGGGGGGAGGGAAGAAGAGCAGCTCTGCTAAGGGACCTCCTTGCTTCCCAAAGCACAAAGGCTCCCAACCAGCAAATAGCACCTTCTCTGTCCAGATACTCTCTCCCCTAGCTCCAGGAGCAGTCACAGTCCAAGAGGTTTTGCTGCCTGGGCAACAGTCACTGCTGAGGGTGTTTTCAACGAAAGGACCAATAATAATCATAGAAAAGAAAAAAATTTTTTTAAAAAAAATCAACTCAAGTAGAAAAATAATTTAATAAAGGGATAAGTTCCAAGAAAATATCTGTATAGTAACAACATTTTAAGTAAAATGTCCACAAAAATATACATGTCTAATGTGATTATACATTAAGTTTTCCAACAGGTCCTGTTTTACACTTGGTTCAGTCCATGTAGGTTTTCATCTAGGAAAAGCCTTTACTGCTATCAGACTTCCTGGGACAGATCAGTTTGCACAACAGAATCATACGAGAAATGCTTTCTAACTCATTTTACGCTCATACAAATAAACTGTAGAGGTGGTAACAGTCCAGAACATATCAGGTTATACCATATAGTTAAAAAAAAAAGTGAATACAAACAAGGAAAGCAAAAGTCAGCAGCCCAAGGGACACTGTCAGGCAGAAACATCAGCCCTACAATACACACCACACAACACTGACACAGCTGGAAAAAGGAGGGGTACAAAGGGAAGAAGGGCAAGAGGGAGGGGGAAATCCCAGGAGGATGATTCCCAGGAATTGTGGAACTGCTAAACAAGGGGGCTATAGAGAGGCCAGGAAAAAGCACACGTGACCAACATATGCCTAAAAACCGGACAATTTTGTAACATAGAAGATAATTTAACTACAGGAATATGGAAAGGAATCAGTGGAGATTGTTTATTTCTTATTTTTCCAGATGGCTACTGAGCTGTAGAAATAACAGGTCTGTTCCAAAGAGCCCTCACCAATAGTGCTAATTCAGTCAAACCAGAGAGAAAAATCTGGTTACAGAGAGATGCAAGAGAACAGCAGAAAGTAAAGAAAACATGTTCCACCAGCAGAGGACAGGAATGCAACACTGAAGGGGAGATGCCAAACAAGAGAGATCAATTTTGTCAATGGGAGAGGTACAATGCCACAAAAAAACAAACCAAAGGGAGCAAAATAAAAACCCCATCCCATAGAAAGAAAACAGAAAATGGCTAAAGAAATAAAAGGACACACACTTTCCAAAAGATTTTTTGTTTTATAATCAAATTTCTTTTACATAGACAACTGAAACACACCAATACTTTGTGCGAAAAATATTTTTAAATAAACTTTGCTTGTTCTAGATTTTTGTACATTCTGATATACATATGTAACAAGGTTTATGGCACTGTAACCAGGATCAAAATCATATAAAGGAACGAAACAATTGCTCTCATTTATCCTTTCTGAACCAAGCTGGCTGCTGTTGCACTATTAGACTTTAAAAATTATTATCTTATTATTAGTGGGCAGCCAACTCTTAATTGGTTTGAACACTCAAAACAAACCCCAAATTATTATTGCACAAGAAGCCAGTGAAGGCATATGGCATAGAATGATCAAAGTCCCTTACTGTTAAAACCTTACACCCCAAAATAGAAAAATAGAACTGGAACATGAGAAACACGCCAAATAAACTTTGTTTTCTTCTTTAGTTTGAGTCAGGAGTGTGAAAAGTGCCTTGCAGACTTTTAAGCTGCTCTGGATTTCCTTTGCATTGGTGAGCATTTTGCTAGGTTATCTTTAGCAAAGCCTTTGCAGAACGAAGGCCCTTCTGTTTCAGGGAGGTTTTTCTCCGCTTTGTTTTGGCTATTTGTGTTTCATCTTCAACTTAGGTTTCTTCAGTCTATGAACCTGCACAGACTACTTAGCCATAAACTCTACAAGTAGCCGGAGAGGAGGGGAAAATAAAAATTAAAAGAAAAAAAACCCAACATTTCTTCATCTTCTTCTTGTTTTTAGTTTAAAAATTACTCCTTTTGCTTTGAAGCCTCCCTGCTCTGCCGGCGTCTGAGAAGGAAATCACAACAGCATCCCAAACCCAGCAAAGTTCTTGGATCTTTTAAAAACCTTTCCTTACAAAAAAAGGTTTTTATTCACAAAAAGTTTGCCACAAAACTCCCCTTTGAAAGCTAAAAAGAAAACCCCACAACCCACCCATCACTGCCCCAAATCAGGTGTAGAACAGGTTCCGGCCCCTCGCAGCTTGGCCGTCACACGACAGTCTCAACGCCGATCAGCTTTGGTGTGAGGATTCGCGGGGTGACTCCGTTGTTCAGGTCTTCTTCAAACTCCAGTAACTGCCCCATAAAGTTAAGGTTGGGGGAAATGATTGGTCTTTTGCCTTTGACAAATTTATAGGCATCTGTCATGGTCATGCGTGTGTGCTTCATTAAGTACGCGATAACGATGGTGGCAGATCGGGAGACGCCCGCCTGGCAGTGGATGAGGAGACCTTTTCCACACTGATGAGCTTCCTCTGCAAAGAGACAGACAGAAGAAAGTAAGATTTTTGCCAGTTTGTAAATTAGAACAAGCTCAGTGCAATCAAGAGTAACTTAATGTGAAAAGTCCCTTGATTTGATTACAAGAACAGCAGCGTCCCTTCCCTGCCAGCACATCTTCCTTTGAGGTTTCAGAGATACTGAATGTGAAACCCCCAGCCCAGTCTGACACTGAAAATCCTCACGTCCACTCTCATCTCTTTTTTAGTGGAACCATGCATTGAGAGATGTTGCTGCACTGCCAGAGAGCATTTCATGAGGAGGGCAAGGCCCACGATGAGGAATCTCGGACTCCATTTCCACCTCAATTGCAATGCCACTGCATAATGTCAGCATCTCAACCTCCCTGTCCTTCAAAGCAGGGCACCACTCTTCTAGAAACCAGGTATTTTCAGTGTCAATTAATAATAATACATCTGTTTCAAAGCATTGTCCTCTGAAGCTTTACAAAGCTACTCTTGAAATGAGCTTCAGTGGGGCTCTCTGCTGTGGTGCCTCTGCAAAAGCAGGAGCTGGATACACACACACACATCCTTTCCACCAAGATTCATCACTTAGAGGGAGGCACCCTGGGCAGCATTCAGGAGAGGCAGACTCCTCCTACCCACATGCTAACAGGACATGAGAGAGGGGAGTCACTACCATGCCATCCTCATCTGCCACAGCTTGCTTTTAAAACAGGAGATGGAACTTTCAGGAAGTGACACTTCAATCTACTTCTTTTGTTTCAATCCACAGGAGGAGCATGAATTTAGTTTGCAAGTTTTGGCACAAATCCAACCCCACCAAGAGTACAGTTCAACCCACCCCACATGTTCAACCTGTACTGTGAAAGCATAAATGAAGCCAACTTCCCTCTAGATATTTTTGCCAGTTAGTATTTCAGAAAGCTGAAACTCTCTAACGCATTTTGACACACATTCCCAGGGAGTTTCTGATGATTTCACTTCCTATGGCTTTAGTCTTAGCTAAACCTGGGGTTGGTTGTGGTTTTTTGAAGACATATTTAAAGAAACATAGGCCAACAATCTGCTGTTTAAACATTTCCAAATCTTCTCAAATGCAATTTAAACTTTACCCTGAGGAAGGGAAAGCTTTAACCAGTTACTTCCCCAGCTGGTTAATTTGATATGGAGAAAAACTCTCAATGGAGAAATATTTGTTTATTAAAAACAAAGACAGACCCTCAAGCTGTAATCTTTAAAAAGGAAAGTAAAATGGGTTTTGAAACACTTTCTAAACCTTTCCAGAGTAATGCTGTTTTCTCTGCTTGTCGTAAGGTCACAAGCCAAACACTATCTTTCAGTGCTTTTGAGAACTCTAATCCTGCAGCTCACAGGGATGAGGGGAGCAGAAATCTCTCTTCTACCTCAGAAGGACCTGAGTGAAGCTTCACAGTCTCTTTACCTAAGCTTAGCCTATTGCATCTCCTCATCTTGTGGAACTCAAAGTTTAAGGTTTTTCTGGATTTCCTGACACAGCTTTCTTCCCAGAGGATCAAAGCAAGGTTCCCTCTCCCCTGCCCTTCACCCAAACAAGGGTGTTCACCTTCCCAGGCAGACAGTAATAGCAGCTTGGGGGGGCTGACAGCACTACTGGTAGAGCTGGGGCAGGTTAGCAACACGAGGGAAAATTTCAATTACAGATCCTTCGCTCCTTCACACTGCAGAAGAGAAGCCCAAGGGCTCCCAGTGGTAAAACTCCAGTTTTAATGCTGCCCTCCACCTGAACTGCAGCCTAAGCAGAGATCTCTCTATTCACTTCATTGAAGCAGGGTGGCTGCAGAGCACAGGCATCAGCACACCCCGACCCCCTGCCAGACACAGCCAGGCGAGGCTGAGGAGCCTTGTGCTCCTGAGCTGCCAGCCCTGCCCGGCACACAGCAGGGGCAGATGGGCTCACAGCAACACACTGAGCCTGGCCCTCCTGCCCTGGCACCCAGGCCCACAGCTGGGGCCAAATACTTGCCCAGCCTGAGTGCACCTGAGTGCAGAGCCAGCACACAGGAGGGCAGGGAGGAACAGGGCTTTGCACCCACTCCAGTACAGGGTCAGTCAAGGACCCACGCTGCGATGCAGCACACAAGCACACTTCTTCCTTTGTCTAGTACTCCTCCATTGAGCCTGAAGTGCTGGTAAAGGGAGCAGCTCAGCCTCAGCACAAGAAAATAGAATTTTATGCCAGTGGTTCCCCTGGTATATTTCAGAAAACCTCTCAGGACACATACTTGTGCTGGGGAAGCACCTTTGCTATGCCACAAAAGCAGTGCTCACAAAGACTTCTAGAGGGGCAAGAAAAGGTCCTCAAAAGCTTTCAGTACCACATACTGAAGTCCTCTCTGACCAGCCCTGCTTAAAGTGGCCATCTGGCTTTAGCCTGGCTGAGTGTGGCCCTGAACTTGGCTGAAGGCCATGCTGTGTTGATCATAATGAGGTCCAGAACAAACACTGCTGGGTCACTTCTTCAGCAATCTCCACAAGAAGCTGCATGTCTGTGGTGAACTCTCTCACACAGCCTACAGGGTTTAGAGGCTTATTAATGCAAGTTTTCATCACTATCCACTCAACCACACATACACGCTGAAGCTACAAATCTAATGGTGGAACAAGCCAAGTGTGAAAGTTTGTCAGTTTTCTCATTAAGTTAGCAAAGACTGAGACACCATTAAGAATAGTTACCATGAAAAACTGGCTGGAAGCCACTGTGTGGAAACTAGGAATCAAGAAGAAGGGATGACGAAAGTCTCAATTTTGTGGGGTTTCCTGAATTTAGTAGCCTGGAGGTAGGCGTTACTATCACTGGATAGAAATTGTAACCTCGGGCTACTTAACCAGATGTGCCAGAGATGAGAAAGGACAGAAATATGAGGTGCTCAGCATTTCTGACAACCCAAACTAAAGGAAATATGGCCCTAACTAGCCTTCAGAGTTGTTGGCAAAGCATAAAGTTCACTCTAAATTGTTATAACGGGTAAAAATAATAACAACAAAAAAACAAACGGGGGTATTTCCAGGCGAGGATAATTACCAATGAACTCAAAAGCCTCTTCAAAGTACTGCCTGAGATTCTGCTTGTTGCTGTCAGTGGCCGGGAGCCGCTTGTAGTTGAACATGCCTTTCTCATAATGGTACAGGGGCAGGTGGTGGTCACGTTGATGACGTAGCCGATGTTCATCCTCTGCATTTTCTCCAAGTCCTGAGCATCGTGCTCGTTTCCGAGGAAGAGGAAGGGCAGGATGGGGGTGAGCTCAGCGTTCTCGATGTCTGGCGTGGTAGGGATGGACTGAGGTAGCACGGGGGGCACGGCAGAGGCGCCGCCCCCTCCTCCCCCCTCGGGGCACTCTTGCAGCTGGAGGGAGTTGTCGCAGAGGTTTTCGTGGTTCTGCTTGAAACCGCTGAGTCCTCCTGGGAAGAAAGACCAAGCAGATACTTTGGTTAGATACCCCAAGATTTCTTCAGAGCACACAGTGGGGCCACCAGGGCTGGAGCTGGCTCAACTGTCCCCATCACCACTGTGACAGCGTCACTGGGCTGTCAACAGCAAGGGTGGCATGAATCAGCAGCAGGCATTGTCCCCCCCTGCGCGGCCGGCGGTGCCAAGGAACAGGCTCACAGACAAACACGCCTCTGTGCAACATCAGCCTCTGCGGCTGCCTCACCTACCAGCCTGTGCCACAAGGAAGGTGCTTTTCCAAGAAGGAAAACATCACCAAAACTAGGGCCCAAAGGGCTGTCAGCACACTAAAGCAGGGAAGCAAGCCAGCTGTGACAGTCTTAGCTTTACCTGCCCTTTAGGAGCCCTGCAGGGCATCCCCCCACCCAAGAGCTCCAAGAAGGATGGGAGCAGCTCAGCCCGGCATCCCTCCAGGGAACAGCACGTACCCGTTTGTGTGCCTGAACAAAAGAAAACCACTCCTTGTAACCTAACAGTGACTGAGGTGCTTGCCTGACATGTGGCAAACAGCTCTCCTTTTGCTGCCCCGGCCACCTGAAAATATCTAGCAATTAGTTATTTTTAGGACATTAATATGAATTGGGAAATGGATCTGAAGGGGGAGGGAGAAGTAACTTTTTCTGTTCGTGCCTACCCTGCTCTATTGCTGGCTTTTTCAAGCACCATTTCCCTCCCCATCCACTTTTTCTTTTGAGGAGGGCGGAGAGCCGGAGCAAGCAAAGTGGACCTTCTTTCTACACCTCATTCTGCACTGACATCAGCGGCAGGCTCCCCACCTGCCCGGTTTCCATGGCGATCCCACAAAGCACACAATGACATCAGCTGGCACGACATCAGCTCTTTGAGTGCAAACAATTCAAGAACTGCTACTTGGTTCGAGGCCTTTGCTAGAAGGGAGGCGGTGGCGTTCCTGGGAGCCGCTGATGTAATGCAAACAGGTGGCTCCTCCAAAGAAAAAGGCAGAAAGAGGAGAAATGCAGGGATGCATTCCCCCCCACCTCACGCACGTTGCTGTTGTACCAGGATACTTGAAGTCATGCTCGGCATCGAGACGAGCCAAGTGCTCAGGCTCAATTGCACTTTGTTAACTGCAAGCCAAAAAAAACCCAGGAGGGGGGAGAGCTACTCTGAAGTTACTAGAAGGAGCCACACCAGCCAAAATAAATGCGGAATGTCACCATCCCAGTAATGTTATTTAAAAAGAAAAATAAAAGAAAAAAAATAAAAGAGAGGCTATTTGTCTTTTCCATGCTCTTTCACAGTGACCTAGCGAAGGTTTTAAAGTGAAGCAAAACATGCTGCCACTCATGCTCTGGATCAGACACGGCAAAGGGTTTCAATGCCTGCTGTTGAGTGCTGCAATTCAAATGTCCAATTCAAGTGTCTGTGACATGCCTGCCCAAAGGGTGTGACCCATCCAGGGCCGTTTCAGTGCCCTGTGCTGTATTCCATGGGCATGAGGCACCCAGACTAGGTTACAGCCATCTGAGCCCCTCTAATGCAAGTGCCCTTTTTCACATCCAAATGCGTGTCCTTCACACACTGCTAGTAATGTAATTTCCCAAAAATCCTTGAAATGCCTACAAAATGCAGATTTCCCCTGCCTCAAAAGTGTGCTTGTCTTCAGCTATTTCTGTTGTTTACAGGACACAGAGCAAACAGATTTGCCTTAAAGATATCTATTCTCAGAGTTGTTACAAGACGGGATCAGAATAGAAAGAAGAGCAAGGACAAAAATCTGAGCTCAACTGCACCACCTGGCCTTAACAGGGCCTGAAAAGTCTTCTCAGTCCACTTGAGAAAACAAACAAGGTGATGGTCCCTAAACTGAAGATGTTTGAAGTCTCATCCAAACCAACAGCCCCAGACACCTCCTGAGTGCTGTTTCATTCTCACCACACACGATCCTTGCATGAACTGATTTATGAGGCACTAGGGTAATATAAGTGGAGCTCATGCATGCATAATACTCAGGACTTTTCTTAAGTTTGAGACTATCTCCCAAAAAAACAGGTCCAAGCAAAGTTTTAACACTGATCAGTCAGAAAGAGGGATGGACTTTCTACATGAAGGTAAATACAATGAACAAGGTATTCAAATGCATCTGTATTCCCTTGCTATTTCAGCATTTAAAGTCTTCATGCAGGAAGGGTAGAAGAGGTGGGACAGAAGAGGCTGTACCCAGAGGGGAGGCCAACACAAGCCTGGTCTAAGGGTTGATTCATTAAACTCAGTAAGGTGCAAGACATATCAGTGCTACTGACCACAACTCCAGAGCACAAGGAAGCTCAAGGCATGGATGCAGAGACTCCACTTGGGGTTGTAACAAAAGCTGTTTTGTGGTTGACCCTGCCCACGCCTTCCCAAACCTGGGGAATGAAGGAAGCATTACAGAGGGCAGTAAACAGTACCTGTGGCCAAGAAGCACAACTTAGCAGAAGCCTCTCACTAGCACAGAAGCTGCATTTTAAAAGCAGCTTTTCACATGCTATTCACAATATAGGAGAAGCCTTCATCATATAGAGGCAATGTAAGTAGAGAGGCAATATAATATATCCACCAAAAAAGCCCATGGGAGCTCATGGCAGTGCTGTTGGAATCACAGCCATGGAGCCTAGACTCAGGACTGAAGCCACTTTCACTGACAAACCAAAATGCCAGCAGGCAGATAAGCCACCAATGTCCACGTCAACAGAATGTCCTGCCTGCAGCCCATCTCTCCTGGCTTTAAACACTCCACAGAGCTGTAATGAGCAAAGCATGGCCAAAGTATGGGGAAGGATGCCCAGCCAGTGTGATGCAGCCCATGTGTGGGCACAGAGAACATCCCAAGTGCTTTTGCTCTGTTCCAGAACGGCTGCTGGGCGGGTGCTCAGAGGGCTGAACCTACCCAAATCCAAACAGAGATGGACATACAAGGACACTCAGCACTCTGGGGAACCCAAGATATTTCTTCCATGAGGAAATCAATCAATGAAGCAGAACCCTTGCTGGCAGATGGCCTTGCCTGGTATCTAAGAGAGCACAACAGAACATCAAGGGCTCTTTGCTCACCACTGATGCAAGACCCAGGTTGCAGAACCATTTTTGCTGTTGTAACTGCATGACATTTTCCAACATCCTGCCTTGCCAGAACAGTTAGTGAGTGACAACAGACCTTGGAGTGTCTGAGACCTTAAAACTTCTGGGAAGTTTTAAGTCAGCACCATACATGCTCCAGCTATTCCCACTCATTTGTTTGAGTTCTCTGCAGCCATCTGCCCATAAACATCTCACTTAATGCTCCCCAAACTCCCCCGCTAGGCAGCACCCAAGCAGCAGCTGCACACAGATCTCCCAGCTCCAGAGCCACCCAGGAGCCCCTGCAAGACCAGGTGAGCAGCAGGATAGCAGCCAAAGCAGCTCTGAACAAATAAAAAAAAAGACAAGCAGCATCATGCTGGTATAAAAGTCAGTCTTAACAGTGTCTGTCATTTGCCATCAGAAGAGGGCAAAGACTATGCAAAACCAACACAAAAGGTACAGCAGGAATGAGGCAACCAGCTTTTTACGAGGGACTATGGCCTTGCAATAGCATCATCTTCAAAGGAATCAAGAAAAACAAACCTTACCTGCACAAATTCATAAAAGTGGATTGGCTGTTTGGGAATTTGTTTATTTTGTTTGGAGGGTGTGTGTGTGCGTTTGTTCCATTGCAGCTTTTTAGTTTAGGGTTTTTGTTGTTTGTTGTTCAAGAAAATTGAGAATTTAAGTTCAAGGAGTACAGTAACATCTGCCCTCCTCCTCTGTCTCTCCTTTGGCATCTCCTTCAGCCACCACTGCTGCTCTCTGGCTCTGTGACGATATGCAAACTAGGAAGTGGGTTTACAATATGCTTCAGCACATTTGCAACATGTTTCCTATCTGGAAAAAGTCTCTTACCCCACAGCTAAGGGAGTAAATGACCTTTTTCCCTCCCCAGTGGGAGAGCTTGGAGAGAGGCAGCTACAGTGAAATACCCAGAGCAACACCTTTGCATTACCTCATCGGTGTGGATATACTTTGTTCTGAGCGTGGCAGGTACTGGGTGTTCCCGCTCCCACTGCAAACAGGAACATACTTTTATACATGACAGACTGCAGATGTGGGAGCCACATTTAGACAGAGCACGTGGTCTCGGGAGACAACCAGACCTTTTATACAGCTTTCAAAGCTGTCCAGGCGGATTTCTGGATCTGCTCATCCTCGATTACAATACCACAAAGCCATCTCGGAAAAAAAAAGAAAAAAAAAAAAAGAAAAGCAATGCACACACAAGCACAACAAGAACAGAAATCCCAGGACACTGGGAAGTATCAGCAGAAGAGATGTTCAGTCTGTAAATTCCCTTCCTCTCGTGTTGCTGGGCTCTTGTGGGGTGCGCAGCAGAGAATTTGGCGATACCACAGTTCTGGCCACCACAAGCTTTACTGGCTCAGGAATGAAGCCAGGCTTTAAAACACCCACTCAGCATGTGCCCTGTCAGTACCACCACAGCAAACCCTGAGGCTGTGTTTGAGGGAGTTTAGGGCTGAAATGTCACAGGGAGCACTTGGGGCGCAGGGCAGAGACACTCAGACAATTGGTGCATATCTGTTTAAGACGACGCTTTGAATTTGTGCAAGTACAGCCTGTTCCTTTAAACCTGTGACCTCATTTATTTACATTACTGCAGAAAAGCACTGCCAGAAGCAACAGCTGATGACAGTCTCATGTATTTTTCCACTAAGACAACAATTAAACTGCTCCTGTGTTATTAATGAACAGATGACTTTGTGTCAAGTTGATTCAAAGCACAGGATGCCTCAAGGTTAAGCAAACGTGACTCCAGCATGTAAAAATAGAAGTTAGGTATTGTCCAGATGCTTCACCCACCCAGTGCTCTCCCCCTTCCTCAGCCTCCTGGGCAGGAGAGCCCAGGTGTCCCATGGTCACCCCTCACTATTCTGCCACCAGTGTGTGGAGGTCCTGCTGCAGGGTGGCACACTGGTGCTGAGACACCACCACTGCAATGCCACCACACGGGCTGCTCCTGTACCACGGGCCTGCCACCAAGGAAGATGCTGCTGTACAGGCTGAAGCAGAATTCTGCCATTATAGGCCAAATCCACTCCCAGGATATGGACAACCACCTAGACCATCTCTTCATACCACCTAGACCATCTCTTCATACCACCTGCAGGTGTAGGTCTGCTGAGCACCAAGGAAACTGCCAGGGAGGGCATGGGGGCACCATGGTTGCACCCATAGGGCACAGGAGCTAAGGCCACCTTGCAGGAGAAGATTCAGTCATCACACCTGCATCACCTGCTCAACAATCAGATGTTACTGGCATGATTTTAGCCACAGCAAAGATGGTTCCTGGTGTGTCCTGGGGGTTATGCTCTGTTCATCCCAAGGCACTGAAAGAAGGGATGCTCAGATCTCCTGTACACCACAAGACACACACTTTCCTTGTCCAAGCAGGGCTCTGCTTCCCACACTTCTTCTAGAGCAATGGGGCCAATGCAAGCAGATCACTATAGGAGTGTTCCTACTTTCCAAGCAGATGTCCTTCTCCTACAGCTCAGCAGTGCTCAAGGCTTGCCCTCACTGCTACAGCAGCCTTGACATGGCTGGAAATACTGTATTTGCCCACACAGCAGGAAGGGCAACTCCCTTCTATCCAGAGTGGTGGGGACCTATTGGATCACACTCAGCCAGGTGACCTTAGTGTACTTCTCACCTGTCTGAGGGATGTTTCAAGGAAACCCTGCCATGGGGCTTTTCCCTGTCACCCACACAGCATTCAGCACCAGCCATGCTGTGAAAGATTAAGCTTTGAACAAACATAAAAAAGTAAAGGTAAACAGCACACACAAAGAACAGCTTCCACCCCGATACACTCAACCTAATCTAGTCTCTCCCTCGAACTGAGCTGCCAACAGCACTTCAAAATAAAGGCAAAACTTT
Organism: Eopsaltria australis; assembly: GCA_034509425.1. Taxonomy (NCBI): domain Eukaryota; kingdom Metazoa; phylum Chordata; class Aves; order Passeriformes; family Petroicidae; genus Eopsaltria; species Eopsaltria australis. The sequence continues at coordinate 3,816,976 of JAVTVJ010000051.1, read as the reverse complement.
GCATTCTGAAGAACTTGCAAGGTCAGGTTTATTCCATGTGGGAACTATCCCGAGAGGTCTGTTTGTACACAAATTCTGGCCTAGAGGAGTCACAAGCACATCCTTGACACAACGGCTTTGAGGTCCCTTTAGAAGTCAAGAGCGTGACGCCGGATGAAGAGGAAAGGTTTCCCCTCAGCATCGAGGGACGTGCGCACATGTTTGCATTTTATTTCTAATTTTATCTCACTATGGTTCACACCCCTCGCCACAGCACATCCTCTCCCACTGGCTTCTGAGGTCCTCAGCCTCATCTACTGTTATTTTTTTCCTCTGACATCAGGCACAGCAAAGCTGGCTGTCCTAGGGACACATCCCAGGGAGGCAGGAGAGAGGACATCCAAAGCCCCCTCCCCTGCCAGGCTGTGACAGAGTTGCTGGCTCTGCCCAGCTCCACTCTCAGCTCCTCCCACCCCACCACCACCCATTCTCAACCATACCATCACCCCCAGGAGCCTCCCACACCTCAACACATGACTTGCTTTTTTCCACCATCAGCTCTCACCCCTTCACTTTTCCTCTTCTCATGACTACTAGATCATCCAAATTCATTCCAATTCGAAAGAAACATTTTTTCCCTGACCTGTCACTAGAAACCTTTCTTGGATTTCAATTTAATTCTTTTTTTTTTTCCTTTGTACTTTTTTATCTTAAATTTGGGGTTTTTTTTCTCAGATCTTGGACACTCATGCAAACCCCACACATCCCATCTGTACCTTACCTTTACTTACCAGCTTTTCCAAGAGATGCTACTAACCTTGGCACAACTCACCAGCCTGTCCAGAAGCCCCCCTGAATACTTTGGGATCACCTCTCTGCATTCAAGACAGTGGTTCCAGCTTGTAGCTGGAAATCTGCTGTATGCTATCGGAGTGCTGAGTCTGCTTATTTCAAAAGAAAAACTCAAGTATTCACAGGAAAATAAGCCAGCATCCTTCAAAGCACTGTCATCCTTGGGGAACAGTCAGGAAGGTGAAAGAGGAGGCCTGCTCTTAATTTTGGTACAAGGACTAAACCATACAGGAATGTAAATAGGAACAAGGCAAGAAACCCCACATCCCAAACACACTTTGGTGACGACTCTGCAGCCACCAAGCAGGACTGGACTTACCCTCCCTGGAGGGCAGTGTTTATAGCAGAAACTCAAAATTAGTCTTCTCATTACAACTTCTCATGGCAAAAGTATGTGGTCCCGTGGGGATGCAGGCTAACATGAAGTCCAATTAAATAATCACTGGAAATGTCAGCGTAAACCCTGAAGGAATACATACTTCTACTGTGAAATGCTCCCACTGGAAATCATATTAACAAAAAGGTCATCAAGAAATGCTAAAGCTATGTACAAAGGAGGCAGGGGAAGTGAGGGGGGAGGGAACAGAAACTATTTTAATGCAGTAAAATACCACAAATGGTTTTATATTGACAAAGAGCTATGGGTCTGTTTTCCCAGACAGAGGTAGAGCTGAGCAGATTTGCCCAGAACACCAAGTTTCATTTGTTTTTTAATCCATTACCAGTTCCCTCCCTGGCCATCACCATATGCATCTCTCAAGCAAGTGGCCTGGAAAGAGCCAGCACACGAGCAGGATGAGGAGCTGTGGCTCAGCACGTCTGAGGAGGGAGAAGGGTCCCAGCACTGTGTCAGACATCTGTGATCCTGGATGTGTAGGAGTGGACCTTTCTGTTTAATCTGCATGTTTTAGAGAACACTGACATTTTCGTGCTTCAGCCATCCATTTATTCTCTTTCCCCTTTTAAGGGCAACCTCTCCAGGACAGCTTCTTGCTAAAGAGAGAGCAGGCTGCTTTGTTTCTCCCGAGGATAACACAGGCTCTTTTCCAGTCCAAACCACTGCTCCTCTCCATCAGAAACACCAGCACCATGAACAATAATACGAAAGGAAAACAGGGTGCTGATACACCACACCCCCATTTGGGAGTGCCATCTGTTCCTGATGAATTTAAACTCTTTTTAGACTGAAAAGTTTCTACTCTTTTAACTAGAAACAACAATACCTGGCTCTGATTTGACATTTTCCAGCAAGGTACTCCAAAGCTCATGAAGGAAAAACATAGAAAATAAAGGGTGCTGTCTTGACATATCCCAGTGCCAGCCAGTCCAAAGTAAAAGCAGCAAACTACTGGAACTAGCATGGTGCATACCAGCCCCCACTTTGACAAAAGCTTCAGTGCAAGCTAAGCTGGTACATATATCCCAGTCCTAATGGTCAGGGAACCAAGGCTGGCCCCCAGAAACCGCACAGGAAAAGAGAAAGCTGACCCAGATTGCATCCATATTCTCCAGAGTCAAGGCAGGAATGAAGGGGGAGAGGGGGAGGAGAAAAAGGCATATTTACAGAATCCATAACCAAACAGCAATAAAACAAGGAATATCTCCACCCAGATGAAAATCAACCCTTGTGTCCAAATAAAATAACTCCTTGTCTCCACAGGTGAGTTAACACTAGTATTTCCCAGGAAACGTAAGAACTGTGTTATCCCTCAACAGAGATGTTGCTCTGCCTTGCTGGACTAACACCTATGAATTTAAGAGTAATTTAATTTTAAACAATCAGAGTGGGTTTGTACCTAAATATGCCAGCAAATCCTAAGCAGCAGCAAAAGTCTTTTTCTTAGCTCTCATCAACTGGACAGAACAGACTCCCATTACCCTAACAGAGACCAAGCAGAACTAAGAGCCCAACACCAACAAAGTGCAGGTGAACTGCTCCAACAACAGCTTTTGCTTTAAAACATTAATGTTCAACTGCTTACATAAGGCTTAATATCACACTCTGGCATAATGAACAAATTCAACTGATACGACAGAAGCTTGCAAGTTATCTTCTATTTTCCAGGTCTCTTTAAGCCATTGTAAAAAAATAAAATAAAATATATGATAATTCATGTGTGGACAAGGAGTAACATTTGCTCTTCTTTTTATTACTTTTAATTAGAAGCAGTGCTTCTCTGTTGCAGTGAATCAAGTGGGAATTAATCCAGGCATGCTGTAGACTTTTTAAAGCTAGGGCACAGTAAAAGAGCTGGAGCCAATGTGTTCACATCTCTATTATTATTCTCTTAATTTATTTCTTCCAACTTACTCCTTCAAAGCCCCGATCTCGGAAGCAGGGTGCTGCATACACACAAAAGCAGCACTTAACCCTGGCAGGAGCAGTGGCTCCCAAGCCCTCCCACCCAGTAGCAGCATTCCTGTCCCTCCAGCAGCAGGTGAGGACAGATTTACAGTTCCCTCTCAACCCCACCATCTCCAGACCCTCCAGTGAGGACAGTCCAGTGCAGGAGCTCCCACTGCAGGAGCTGTGGGTGTAGCTGAGCTAGACAAGGGTGGCACTGCCCCAGGCAGCAGTCAGAAGCTCATTCCTTCAGGTCAGAGGGACTAGGTGGCACTCAAGACCTACAAGGTCCCAGTTGCTCCCTGCAGACCTGCCACTTTGGGTCTCTCTACACACACTCTCCTGGGACAGGCTCACTGGAACCAAGTACCAGGAGGCCAGAAGCTTGTGCCCCTTTCTGGATCTCACAGTCCTTCATAAAGGAGGCAACTCCCTCACCCAAGTGGAGAAACACATGAAGATGAACCTCGACTTTTTTAAAGCACAAAAAACACCTGGAGGCAAATCAGAGCCTACAATTTAGCAAAAATGCACTGTCAAGGGAAGAGGGTGCTCCTGAGTCCATCTCCCACTTTCTGCAGCAGGCAGCTGTGTTGTCCCAGGGCACCACTGTGACTGTGGATTAGCCTGGGTCACCCCACTTCACACCAATGGCAACAAGAGAGAGAAGCTCAGTGTTACAAACGCTGCAAAGGACAGAAAAAAAAAAAAAAAAAGCCCAGTCAGATGATAATAACTTCTCTAAGACTTCATGGCAAGCCTGTTGTGTGGACTTGGTCAGAGCTCCCCTGGCCATGAGACTGCCCTGCTGTCCAGGCCCAGATTTCTCCCTCTAGTCCAGTTACTCCCTTCTTGTATCAATGGTGGACTGACCTCCTTCTCTCATCTCTCCTGCTTTCCTTCCAACCTCAAAATGCTGCTGTACAGTTCCAGAACTAGGTCAGAGACCACTTCCTGGTAGGACACAGTCACTTGGGGAATCACCATCTTTCAAAGCAGCAGAGGACACATCAAAACCAGCCTCCAGAGTGCTCCCGGATGTGAGGCTGCCTTCACCATAGGTATTAATTGAAGCAAACAGTTTCCTGTACTAAAAAGTCATGAGGTGTTAAAACAAAATGAAACTACAAAACCCCCAAGCTTTACTACTGAACCACAGAGCATACATCAACACACTGTGCAGAGAGCACAAGCACTCCTGGACTTTCCAGCTGCAGAAACACATCCCCTGAATCCCCCCGTGCCTCCTGCCCACCGCAGTCCCTATTCTGCCTCCTCACAAGGTATCCTGATGGGCACAGCCAGGACCAGTGGCCAAGCCAAGGGCATCAGTGCACATTTCAGCTTTCCCACAACCCTCAACATTCAAGGGATCAAGAGCAGGTGAAAGGCCTGCCAGAGGAAGCTGAAGCAAAAGCAGTGTTCAAGACAGCACGCCTTGATTCAGTCTCCCCTCAATGGGACTCTGCCAGCTTTAGCTTTTAGGTGAGGCAGGGAAAGGTGACATCCATGACATACCCTGCTCTTCTTTAAGCCCCAGCTTACCAAACACCTTTGTGATAACAACAAATTAACTTTTACAATACAGAGGTGTTTAAAAAACTGCTAAAGACAGATTCAGGTGAGAACTTAGAATCAAAGCTTCAGAAAAACAACTGCTCACAGTAATTCAGGTCAACCTTGTGATTTCTGTAGCCAGCACTCTCCCAGGCCCACCAGGGACTTCCCAACAAGGCCAAAGCACCACACACAGTCTTATCTCACACACAGAAAGACAATGCATTAGGTTATCTTCAGATTACCATAATCTATTTCATTAAACAGCATGACTTCCATAGCCCTGCAAGCTGACTATTTGAGAGGGGCTTCCCTCCTGGCTGGCTGGTGAAATTGCAAAACATGGAAACATTGAGATATGTGCATGCTGCTCATATTTATGGCATTCCTTCACTTTTGAGATGCTTGCCTAAATAACAACCCCTAACTATAATGGGGCTTTTCACAGAGTAAAGAGTCATAGCCTAAAGACAAGGGATGAGCCCACAATTCAAATGCATCATAAAGCCAAAGCCATCTCACTAAAAACTTCTGTGCTCATAAGTATAGTAAAAACTTTGGCTGCTGCTTTGGAAGGAAACCACCTTTATAGGTCTAAAAGTTTTTTTAAAAAAATAGTCCATCTGTATTAGTTAAGATGCAGACACCACTCAAACCTCAAACACAGGTACCCTTCTACCCTGAGCCTCTCCAAAAGGTTGTGCTCACCTCAACAATAAAGAGCCAGAAGACAGACGAGCACACTGTCCTAGAAAGATTTCAGGAGCAGAATTTCTCACCTCTGGCAGGGCAAGGGTAAGGGCAGCACATGAGGCATTCAGCTAATTATAACCCAGCATCTACCTACCAGGAACATCACAGGGAATGTTACCCCAGTTTACACAAACTGGAACCAGATTTTTCTTTACAAGCATCAGAGAGGTTTGCCTAATGGAACAGTTTGCTTCCTAACTCTTAGTTCTTAATTCCAAGGGTATAAGAAACTGTGAAGCCAAAAACAGGGGGAAAAAAAGTCTCCTTCCTATTCCTCCCTTTCCAAGGCAGTCTCATTGCTCTCCTCCCCGCAAGGACAGTTAAAATATGATAGGCACCATGCAAGCCAGCACAACAAACTCTCAGATGCCATAATCAGGGAGAAAATCCCACATTTACCATTGCTGTTGAATAGGCAAAGTTTAGAGGTACCTCTCCTCTGCAGAAGTATACCCTCAAAATATGGAAAAATCCGTGGTCTCCAGCCACACTGTTGTCCCAATTTATCTATATGCACAAGGGAATGACACATACATCCAATTTTCAAGTGTGATGGCCAAGAAGATTATTTATTCCAGTGGAAAGATACTTTAAGCACCAGCAATCAGAGTCTGAACGCTGAAGGTGAAATCTCAGCCCTGACAGAGCCAGCAGAAGCTTTTCTCCCAGTGACTGATGGGGCCAGCTCTCCTCTGCAGCACACAGGGAACACACTTTATTTTTAAATGTTAAGTAACGCATGTGAAACGTCCTGTGTTTTTAAAACTACACATTTCCCTATTACAACCATGACCTAATACTTATTCAGTGGAGATCTCTGGTGGAAATAAGTGCCAGGCACATGTTTTGTTGGTCAGCTGGATTTGTTGACCATTACATCAAGTTTTACTTTCAAATACACTTGTGCAGTGTAATCCAATTAGGGTTTGAAGCAACACTGACACTGTTACATTATATAATTAATGACAGTAATAATTAATGTATTTGTACAGATTATGACCAGTCAGGTATTTCAAAGGCTGCTGATCACAGTATTTACATGAATATAGGAGAACATAAAGCAGTAATTATTCCTTTTGTAAGCATCTCAGCCCCTCTGTAGCGGTTTCAACTTCACTGATATGTGACTCTAGTGTGGTAAGAGATCTGAAACTATTCTTAGACCATGGCAGAAAGCACGAAGTGGTTTGTTGGCAGGGCTTACACTCCCCACTATAATGAGAGCAAGTTACTTCGTTTATTTCCCTGTCAGATGAGCAGAGAGAAGACTGAAAGCCAGAGCACAAATAAGCTCCTCAGACTGTGAGTAAGAACAGAGAAGGAACCAGTTTTTGTGGAGGAATCAAGCAGTTCCTCCCCATCTCCTTTGCAGAAGTCCAGCCAGGAGTTTACAACATATAGTGGGAATTAAAAAAAAATAAATTTAAAGAAAGCTAAATCTTATTTTACCTCTACTTTTGAATTCCATTTCTTCCTTGAAATCAAACACCGAAGTCTTTACAAACTGAACACAACACTTAAGCAGGTTCACAAGGCTCCTGCTGCTAGGTCTTGAGGGAAGGGGAAGAACGGCAGGATGGAGACATTACCACTAGACCCTGATCAGGGAGACAAAGGCAACTCCTCTTGTGTTAAAAGCTGTCAAGATTTGCTGGCACAGATGCTGCAATTTTTCTTTTTTTTTTCCTTTGTAGATTTAATTTAACTCGTGAAAAAAAAATGCTGAACTCCAAGCCTAAATGTCTCAGTCAGGGAAAAAGATTACTTTTCATCTGGATGCAAATGAATTTCCCACTTTCCATTTTTAGGTCCCAGCAGCAAACGCAAGCACACGTGCCCCCAAGACTCCAGGGCACTTTTGCTATGAGCTGAGGTGCTCAGGGAAGGCACTGATGCCTCACTGTTGGGTTTGAAGGAGGGAAAGGGGTACAGCCCTACCAAGGAGGGCCAGGGTTGCTGACCCAGCCTGGGGTCACAGCACTATGCTCTCCCTTTCCCCAAATTCAGCTTTGACATTGGCCTCAAGCAGAAGGGACACTGGGCTCATATCACTGGTTTAGCCCCCTCTCCCTTCCACTGTTAAGAAAAAAAAAATAGATTAAAAAAAAAAGCATCCACAAAAAGTGAGGCCTTTAGGTTTCAGCAAACATGGAATACTATGGTCTAGGGGTGTTGGGGGAAATGTGACTTCTTCCTATGTTGTTTATAAACAGACTGAGCAGCAGCTCCAGCCTTGACAGCTCAGGCTGCTACAGCCTGTGTAGCAGAACTGTGAAATACAGGATTCTTACAGGTTTATTTTTTGTAAAAATGGAGGATTTATGCCTGTCTCAAGTGCTGCTGTGCCTTGTGGCAAAAGAAATAAGCAAATCTTTCTTCTTAAGAGCTTAAATCAAAATTATGCATATGTTAGGTTTATGACCAAAAAAAATGTTAAAGGAAGCAGCAAGGAGAGGCACGGATAGAAAGGGAGGAACAGAGGTCTTAAAATCCTCCATGCCACAGCATACACGAAAACCTCTCTTGTCACAGCGCTAGTTTACACACTGGTCTGCTACATTAAAAATAAACCAGACCACCTCTTTTTAACTCGCGCCTAATAAGGTGCTCCATACATACATTTATCTATAGATCACAGCCTTGGAAAACAGCACAGGGTTTCTGCGCTGCTTAAAAAGCCTGGGGCACCTCAAACCCTCTAGCCTGCGGGGCCAGGCGCTGTCAGGCAGAGCTGTAACCCAAGCCCCGGCTCGGGCGATGGGACCGAGCCCCCGGCGGGACAGTGCCCCGAGAAGGGCAGCGGGGCCGCGGCTGACAGGCAGCACCAAACATGGAGAAGGTGGCACCGCATCAGGGGACGGCAGCTTGGAGAGCCCGGCTAGCAACCAGTGTTTGCAAACACAACACCGCGGATCAGATGCGCCGGCAATAAATTAGGGCCGGGCAGCGGAGAGCAAGAGGAATCGCTCAAAGGAACAAACTCGGGCGAAGAGGGGTCCCCGGCCACCCCCAGTTTCGCCTTAGCGCCTGAACCCGGGGATGGGGATGCGCCAGCTCCGCGGCTGCTGAAGCACGACGAAAAAAACGCTATCTGTCAAGTGAAACTAAATAACGAGTGCTTCCAGCGCCACTCCCCCAGCTCGGAAACCCAGCCACAGCCTTCCTAAATGCTGCCTTATCCCATGCTCAACTCCATCTGACCCCAGCTGGAACCCCACTTCAAAGAACGGGAGGAGAGTTACGGTGATGGGGGCGCTCCTCACCACAGGCTCCCCGAGGTGAGGTCTGCTCCAGCCCAGCTCATCACTGTACCCAAAAAGCAAAGCATTTGGGCTTGCTGTCTGCTGGCACACTTCCAGATCTGCTGACAGGCCAGTTAGGGAGGGGATTTCTGCTAAGCAAGGCTTTGAGGTAACACTTCTCAGTGTCTGAAAACCAAAAACGGCCCAAGGACTCCCATGAGCACTTGGTTAAGCCCAGAGCAGCACACGGAGCTGGAAGGTGGGAGAAGGGGCTGCCACAACCTGCCCACGGGGCCCAACAGCCCAGTGCTGCCCAACTACTGCTCTGCAGCTTCATCTCAGCCACAATCTTACTCCAGGGACCGAAAAAGTACCAATACGAGGTCCAGAGAAGCTACAGTGTTTTCAGAGAAACACAGAGAGCACCTTCAGCACACCACTTCTCTAAGGACAGAAACGCTTGCAGAGTACAACCACATATCCAGCTGCAAAGGCTGTACAACAGAAGGATTACCACCACAAATGCAGGATTCTAGTGATAACCTCACTCTGCCAAGTGTCTCACCTCCCTCTACCACAGATGAAGGGCACCATCATGACCCCAGAGACTCAATAAAACTATACCGGGATCCTGCAGCAAGTATCAAAACAAGCCCAGCATGACCACACTCTTGCCAGGAGCAAGGAGACTGTTCAGTAGTTTTAAGTTTCCACAAGATACACACACAGGGAAGTGTCTCACAGGACCGTCAGGTCTTACAAAGCTATGAAACTCAGCTGAGGAAAAGGAGTAAAGTACCAGCACACTGCATCCTCCTGCCATGCTGTGCAGGTTGGAAGTAGCAAGCTGCACAGAAAAATTAAATGAATTAAATACATACAGTGTGAGCTAAGCAGCAAATCCTTCCATAGTTTATCAGTGCCACAGCCAGTCTCTGCCAACCAAGCCTCCGAATGGCATAAACACCCAGGGGAAAGGAAATTTAATCTAGAGGGCAGCATTGTTATAAATAGGATCTCGAGAATAAAGTGAAAAAGGGAAGTGTCCTTGGATGATGCCTTAATTGGTGGGGCTCATCTCCACCAAAGCATGAAGGGATAAACCAAATTCCATATTTAAACAGGAGCCTTTACAGGAAAGCCATATACATACATAAGCACACGTACATGTAAACACTTTCAGATCACTTTTTAAACAAATAATCCCCCTCTGTCCATTATTCAGACCCCGTATCACCAAAACAAAGCTTGACTGCTCCTCAGTTTTGCTGACTGGTCTATGACACAACGCCTCAGACTGACCTCCCTCATCTTTCCTCCCCCCTCCTTCCACTCTCCCACTGTCCATCCCCAGCACCTATGAGTCCAGTTTGACATGAACTAAAATAAGGCTGCTCAGTAAAGGTCAGTCTGAGAAGCTAAAAGAGAAGCATCCCTCCTGGACCTCTGCTCCTTGGGCTATAAATACTTAGAATAAGCACTGGGGGAAATTCTTTGTCTGCACAGACAGACACCAGGAAGCACATTTCCTCTTCCATCCACTTCCCACCCCTCCTGCTACTCAAGGACAACATGCTGAGAAAACCAAGCATCTCACTGCTACCAGCTCCATGATTTGTCCATGGAAGGCATTTGCTTTGCCACTGGTGACTGAAGGCACACAGGCCTTCCCAGAGACAAACAGATGCTTTCAAGGTCCAACCATCAGCGAGGCTGACAGCAGAGAGCACACACTGCAAAGCAAACCAACATACGGTGTGTGGGCAACAAGGAGGATTACCTTTCAGGACTAGGGGCTCCTTGCCTTCCCGCTTGAGTGACTCCAGCACTATGTGGAGTGGCTGGGAAGGCATCACTCTGCTTGGCTCATTGGTATTCTCATCATAAACTACAATTTCTTTGGAAAAGATTCTCTTGAAGGAGTCCTTGCCTTCCCGGCAGGAGATCAAGTCCAAGACAGTGATCTTGCCCTGCTGGAGCCTTCTCCGGCTGATCTTGTCAGAACAGTTAATGTGGACAGCCCCTTGAATGTGGCTCTTATTATACTCCATGAAGGGCCTGCAGTCAATGATGACAGGCCCTTGGTTCTGTTGGTGGCTCTTGCTGCATTTGGTCATCTTCTTGGCCAGATCATTGGGGTAGATGATTTTGATGCTGGCGAGCTGCTTGGCGCTGCCCGAGACGGGGCTCCCCACTCCGCCCAGCGGGCTCAGGCTGCCGGCGTTCTCATTGCTGTTGACCATTTGGTTGGCGGGGCAGGCGGGGGAGGCTCCGGCGTGGGCGCTGCTGGTGCTCGCTTGAGTTTGGGCCTGAGTGCAGCAACTGGCACTGCTGCATCCACAACTCAGGGAGCGTGCAGAGCCGTTGGATGAGGGCATATACGTGAGATTAGCAGTCTTTAGGGACACGACAGCTGCACCGAGCAGACTGGAGTGGCTCTCACCAGCAGAAGAGGCAGATTCAAGGAAGCTAGAGTCTAAACACAGGTTGAGATCCTGAGGTCTCACTGGCCTCGAAAGTGCCACTACTACCCTGTCGTCTAAAGGAGATGGAGGCATGAGGAGGCTGAGCACTAGCAAGTTAAGAAGAACTCAAGATCACCCTGAAAAAGAAAAAGCAGAAGAGAAAGAAGAAAGAAGGTGATGAAAACAGATCATGAAATCACACAAACCTCCAGATCCAATAAACCATTATCCCCAACCTAACAACCCCTTGTGACAGTTCCCAGCTCGCAGTAGTTGTTAAAAAGCCTTTTCAGTCCTGCAGAGAATACTCGAGCTATCTGCATGTGCGCCCATGGCACGCAGAATCCACACGAGCAGCCTGGACTGTGCAGTGACACCCAGGAGGAGGCATTTAGCTACATGCAGATGGTGCTGAGCTATTCCGAAACCCCAGTCTGCAAGGCTCACCACTGATAATGACAGAGGCACATTCCCTCATCCCGTTGCTCACTGAAAAGGAAGCAACTACTGGGCTGAGTCTACTACAGAGAGGAACGCGTAAGAGCTGAGTAGCTGAATGTGTCATGGTGATATGCAACTTTTCCAGCATGCTGGAATAAAATTAGCCTGCGGATAAATTTTCTGAGACAGTTACAAACTCAAACACGTAAGGCTAAACAAAACATACCCAGAAGAAAACAGTAAAATTAGCTTCTAGAGATTCTTATAGCGTGCACCTTGCACTTCCCTCCCCTCGTTAGAGGTGAATCCAGCCCCAGTTAAGCCTCTAGCTCCAGGCTCGGGAAGGCTGCTGCTCTCCGGCAGTCCGTGAGGGAAGTTCCCCGCTCCTCACCACATTTCAAAGCTTCTACAAAGAGTGGTCCCCTCCGCCCCAGCCAAGGTCACTGCCCGCCCAACCTTTGCCTTCCCATTTGCTCAGACGCTGCATGCAGGATTCGAATCCCCCCATTTCTACTCGGCAGACAAGAAAGACGCCAAGAGCAAAACATCCAAAGCCAGCCCTGACAGTGCGTCCCCTTCACCAGCAACTTTGGGAGCAGCCGCAGCTCTCTCTGAAAATCCCATCCCAACACCAACTTCACCAACTCCACCGAGTCCCCGGACCGGGGCGAGCGCTCGCAGATGCCGTTTGCCACCCCAGCCGGCTGGGAAGCGGCACGGAGAGAAGTCCATCCCGCACAGGGGGTGGCCGGGGGGCACCGCCACCGCCGGCAGCCACCGCGTTAGGGAGCGAACCCGCGCGGGGCAGCTCCGGAGCGCGGAAAGGTGCCGCCACCCGCCCGCCCGGGGCACGGCGGAGGTGCCGCGGCCGGGCACAGCGGGGACAGCGGCGGCTCGCTCGGGAAGCTTCCCCAGCCCGTTCTTCTCCCAACCCTCCCCTCGCCCTATTTTAGGGTAAGAACTGGGATAAGGGCGCGCTGAGCGCCTTCCCCTGACGCAGTTAAAATTTTTAAATAAACGAGGGAGACAACCCAGCTCCCCCAGCGCGGGGAAACAACGAAAGAGCCCACGAGAAGCGGGAAGCCGAAGTTTTGCCCCCGATCGCAGGGAGCCGGGGCCGCCGCCAATCGCGCGGCGGGCCGGGCCGGCGCTCCCCGCCGCGGCATCCCCTGCGCGGGCTCCCGCGGGCCCCGCTCCGCTCCGCGGCATGCCCCGCAGGGCTGCACTCTGCCCGCACTGCTCCCGCACTCACCGGCGCGTCGCGCTCCGGCCCGGTGCGCGCAGGAGGCGGCGGGAGGAGCCGCTGCTGCCGGTGCGTGCCGCGCCCGCTGCCCCGCGCGCCCGCCCCGCGCCCCGCGCGCCGCCCGCACCATCCTCGTTACTTTCTCTTTTGCTACCGCGTAAATGTACGGCCCGGCGGGGGCGGGGCCCGCAGTGACGGGCGGCCGCGCCGGCCAATCGCGGCGCGGGGGCCGGCCCGGGGGCGGGGCGGTGACGTCACCGGCAGCCAATGGGGAGGGCGCGGTGCCGGCCCCGCGCCTCGGGGCAGCCGCTGCTCCCCGCGGACGGGCGGGGGCGGCCCGAGCGTGGCCCCGCGGCAGCGCCCCCCGCAGGACGGGGAGCGCCCGGCCCGGGAAACGGCACCGAGCGGGCCGGGCCTGAGCCGTGTACGCGGCCCGCGGGAACGGGGCGGCCACACCAGCTACAGGGGCCCGGAGAGCATGAGCCCCGCTCCCGGAGCGCGGTGCTGCCCGTCCGCCCCAGCCGCGCCGCAAGCGGCGCCAAGCCGAGAGGATGCTGTTTAGGTGCTTTTCCAAGCAGCGCTCCCCTACCGCAAATAAGCCCGCACGAGGTACTTGGAAGGAGGAAAACCCGGCAATCCCATCTCCTCATGGCTCAGTCCATCCCGTATCAATCCATCAAGGCAGAGCCAGGGAAAGTGGCATCTCCGGAATGATGCATCCTACCCGTCCACCCTGACCATGGGAGCCCTGGAGAGTTTCATCTACAGCCCAGCATGCAAACTCACTGAGCTACAGGAGGAAGGGTGAAGTTGGAGCAGATAAGAACAAGCCCACACTAAATACTTGGGAGTATAAAAAGAGTACCTTCCCTACAGAAAAGCAGTTAACCCCGGGAGGGCAGGAGATGTGCCCCACACTGCCCAGAGAGAGCCGAGCCTGGAGGTCCCTGCCTGCCTGACCCCCGAGGTTAAAGATGGATCCAGTTGCTCTACGTTGTGGAAACTCAGATCAAACCCAGCTTCCGGCACATTGTCCAGTAACGATCCTGAATGTTCAGATTAGACTGGACTCTCCCAATGTAAAAAGGAAAGCAGAACAGGCTGGAAGACAAGGTTTTAGGGATCTCTTACAAGGACAAGCATAAATCCTTTTCATTCTTTCTGTCTGGGCAAAATAATGAGCTCTTACCCTTGCTACGTGAGCACCACAAGGTGAGAATTGATTTTCAAGCCACATGGATCAGCTCATCACACACTAGGAGGGCACCTGGCAGCAGCACGGGATTTCTGCACCCCTTCCTTCCTCACTGTGCAATCTATTTACACATTTCCTGGTTCAGCAACCACATCTCATCATGCACCAGCCCATCACGGATCAACCCATCAAGTCAGAGACAGTGGCACCTCCAGAACAATGCATCCTTCCCGTGTCCTTCCTGACCATGGGAGTAACGGAGCATTTCACCTACAACTGGGAATGCAAACCCTTTGAGCTACAGGAGGAAAGATGAAGTTAGAAGTTGTCAGCATGATAGCATTAAATCTAAATTAACCCCCAAAGATTTTGGTTCTGGGATGTATGTGGATAATTAATTTTTCAACTGGGATTTTCAGGCTGTAACTACCAATCCAACTGGATCTATTGCAAAAAAAAAATAGTTTAAAATCCAGTAATATCATCATCCAGCAACTCAGATTAAAAAAAAATTATGAAAACAGAGAGCAAGATCTTAGAAGCACTGAATACTTGATTTTTTGGATAGTTTTTGATAGTTCTCAAATAAACAGCAAGTCAAATCCTTTTCCTCACAGCCGTTCTTTAAACAATCCCCTAAATGTTCCTTGTAGGACAGCAGTGTATTCAGCACAAACTCAGGCTGTTGGTTTCCAGTGTTGTGATACCACAGCAGGGCACCAGTTCCCCTGCACACTCAGGAGGAAGGGGAAGTGGGGGAAGGCTCTCTCTTGTAACAGCTTCACCTCCAGCAATCTGCTCCCACTGAGAGCAAATGTGGGGAAAGACTTCGAGCAATTAAGTCACAGAGTGATTTCACCCAGCAAAGACCACAGTCTGGAGGTATTACCTTCTGAAGGCCTATAAAATATAAATTCTACCCAGCATAAATGCAAACCAGGCTTTAACACAGTGCTGTGCAATTGCTGCACGAACAGCTGCCCTCCCCAAAACAGCTTGAAGGAGAAATGCACTGCTCTCAGACTCCACAAACACCGGTCAGTTCCCCGGAGGTGCCACTGTGAGACACCGCTGGAACATTTCCATGCTCTCCATTCCTCTTTGTCCGTGGCT
The DNA here is from genome assembly GCA_034509425.1 of Eopsaltria australis. NCBI lineage: Eukaryota > Metazoa > Chordata > Aves > Passeriformes > Petroicidae > Eopsaltria > Eopsaltria australis. The sequence continues at coordinate 3,801,792 of JAVTVJ010000051.1, read as the reverse complement.
TGCTGAGGTTGGCACTGGGCTCACTGCAGAGGAGGTGCTTCCCTCAAAACCTCCTCATGCTTCGCTCAAAACCTCCCTTTCAGGCCAAGCTGGGGCTTGGGGAAGGAGCTCCACATGGGCTTGTGTTCAATTCACCACCTGAAATGGTCCTTCCAATCAGGGGACCGGTAAACCATGCTCCTGTTTGTGCATCTCCCAAAGCAAGACATCTCCTAAGGCAAATATTTGCTAGAAAACACTTGGAATCATTGATTTAGCAACATTTTACTTTCTGACCAAACTTCTCAGTACGGTACCAATGATGTGCACCAAGGAAATGCTTTGTGACTTGCTTAAGGAGGAGTTCCCCTCACAGGAGAGCTGTGCAGAGCTTACTCACAGCAAGCAATGCTCCCTTCTGAAGGGTGCTCAGCCTTTGCCAAGTTTTCTTACAATACAAAGAGAGGCCAAATGTTATTTTGTCTCATATTTTACTTAACTTTTTATTTTTCTAAGAATGTCAACTGTAAGTTGCTATTCCACCCCAGTTTCAGAGGATTTCCTACACAACTTTTACTGACTTCGTGCTTAATACATTTTATTAGCCTATGACATAAGATTGGCCTTTTTCCTGCTCTCAAAAACCACAGCCCACTGTGATTTTTTTTCTGAGCATATTCAATGAACAGCTTTCTGAATGCTTTTGCTCTCTGTAATTCAACACCCAAACAGACAAGACTTATCTATCCTCTAAAAACTATACTTCTGTTTTCTGAAAAGCACACAAGCATTCTTACTATGAAAGCTGGCAGATCTTAGTGAAATTCCCACTTCCAGCAGTAGCATCACATGGGATTTTGGCATTTATTTTCCTCAAATGCTTTTGCCACCATGGTGTACTTGTTCAGACATTTGAAGAAAACCACAAGCAGACAAAGAGAAATCATCTCAGAATTGAAGCAAATCCTCTCAAACTCACAGTATACTAATTGCATAAAATCCAATCAAACCTGTTCAACCTCACAAAAAGGATAAAGATTTCTGAAAACACGTGCTGAATATTTAACAGATGTGAAAAAGAAGTTATCAAAACTCTTGCCAACAACACAGACACCCCTTAAGTGCTCTCAAACTAAACAGTTCCTTCTTATTGGGAGTTTTCTTCCACATCAACCATTCTTCCACTTTACAATCAGGGACCATTTATCTTGTTCAGGATTATAAAAAAACCAAAACCATAATTACCTTCATCAACACAGCCATGTAGAGCACTTACCCTGAACCTAAGCAGAGAAGAAGTTGTGCTGTCCTGTCCCCTGGACATTCAAATCTCTGGAGTCATGCACGAAGAAAGGATTTCACCTGTTGTGCATATGACTGCAGAATGGGGCACCCCAGTGTTGGCTGCTCTCTGGGGTGGCGTTATTCTGATTTTAGGAGCACAGTAACAACCCAAGCCAGGAGTTCACAGTAACAGGTTGTGTGTAAAGACAACAAAGGACAGACACCTGTCCCTCCTGAGACTGTAATTTTAACAGAGCTATGCAAGTTCCCAATTTTACCGGCAGAAATGGGAAGCAAGAGGCTGAGTGACTTCTCTAAAGTGACACAGCAGCTTACACAGTGGAGCAGAAAACTGGGAAACCTGGGGAAAACAAAGGTGCTAACAAGCACAGTGTTTCAGCTGCAAACCTGTAGCTTGCACTTCATCAGGTATCGCATGAACTGGCTAAAAGAAAATGTCCTTGGGGGCCAGACTGAACTTGTATGTGTTCACTGCTTAAGTTTGCCCATCTGTTTTTTTAAGCAATCTTTGATTCTTGTTAAGTTTTAATACATTGCATGGTGCCTTTTTTTGTCCTCATTAGAAATGTCAGTTCACTACACAGGCAAAGCTGAGAAACCACTGGATTTAGTTTCTGTTAGTCTTTTGCAAGAAAAGGATATCCCCTTTTCCCTTTCTTTTGGAAGCCTCTTTTAAAGACACCTTGGTAAAATACAAGCTTTCCTCTTAAGTGATCATCTGGTACAAGAGGAAACAACCTGTTTTTGACAAACTATTCATCTTCTAAGCAAGGGGGTGGGTTTGAAACTGTGCACAGAATGAATTTATAAGGAAAATGAGAGCCAGTAGTAAACATAAAGATGCATCCTTCTACTCTTGCTTGCTTTTTATGGCTTATCCCCAGTGGGGAAGCTGCTATAAAATGACCTAAGTGAGAAACTGAAATGCAACAGCTCTGGCACTGTAACTCCACGTGGATGCTTTTGCTGCACAGTTACCAGCCCGTGTGGGTTTGGTAAGGCACAGGTGATGCCAGGTGTCCCTGCCCTGGGACACACCACAGGACATTTAGGGCAAGGAGGTCGTGGTGGTGTGCAGCATCCTTTAAACAAAGCAACAAGGCAGGCAGTCAGACAGGTGAAGTCAGTCCACATCTCCTGACCATGCCTGCTCCAGTTCAGCCCTGGGTCACTGCCGTGGGACTGTGGGCAGGCACTCACCCTACAGTCCCTCCAGACATCCCTGCCTGCCTCGTGCTTGGTGGCAGATGACAGCTCTAGACCAGCCTGCAAACACCTTGAGCTGCTGCAGATGGCTGGGTTAGTGTGATGAATTAGGGTACAGCCAACCCAGAGGAGTTTGCCTCCAGCACCCCCATCAGCCTCTTCTGCCAGCAGAGTGGGGATGGCTGCACATTGGGAGCAGTGGGAAGTGGTTCAGCACCTTTAAGATGCTGGAGTGAGATATGTGCTCACAGCCTTGTTTATACAATTTCATTAAACAAATGCAGCTACAGATTGACATTTTAATTCCTCTATATGACATTTACCCAGGGCTTCAAAACAAACATATTACAACTTACCTAGCTGTATATGCCACCTTTAAAGCAACAGAGGAATGATTAAATAGGAGTTTGCTTCAGTAAAGTCAGCTAGTTTTTCAAACCTGCCTGGGTCCAACCTGCTCATTTTTATTTAAGCTTCTCTAATAATCTCTGGCTGCAGCCTGGCCAGGAATCTCAGCAGGACAGAAAGCGATTATTATTTTTTAACAGTCCTTTTATCATTATGATTTTCCCATTTAAACTGCATCTATTTGGGTGAACAGGCAGTTACTGATCTCCCCAGGGTACTTGTACCATAGAGGGCAGAAGAGACTCCGGTTACAAGAAGTCTTCAGGTGTGTTCCTGCAGCCCCTACACCACCAGCATGAAGCAATGCCAGGAGCATGTCAGCAGGACAGGACAGGACAGGACAGGACAGGACAGGCACATCAGTGCTGCCCAGGAGGGGACAAGGGCTAGGGAGGAAAGGAGTAAAAAGAGTATGAAAAGAAAAAAGGATCTGCTTTCTGAAGGTCTTTATTTATAAATTGCCTCCAGGCCAGACACAGCCTTACTTCCTTTTCTTAGAGCTTGGGTGAGATCCCTCACTCTGTCTCTCCTTAGGGAGCCAAAGGGGAAGACACTGGTGATGAGGAGCAGAGCAAGAGGGCTGGAAAAAATCCAGTTGGAGTCACTCCCATAACTCTGTTCAGCAGTTTGGGGTCATAAAGGCTAGTCCCTCCTGGCTTCAAAAAGAGATCAGGGAAGGTGAATTATTCAAATTGGCACTGTTGGAAAATAAGTGCACGGACAGTCGCTGCCGTGACAATCGCTGTGAGCCAAGAGTGCTGCAGAGCTATTGACAGCAGCTGGGCCAAATCCTGCTCCCGTCACACCCAGCCCGCCCGATCGATGCTGTGAGAGCAAACAGTGCCTGCTGTGCACAAGGTCTCCTTCCCAGAGGCAAATATCCGATTGTCGTGGCCTGGCAGCCTGGCAGCTGCGGGTGGATGTGCACGGGGCACAGGAGGGCATGCTGTGGCTGACACAGAGGGACAGGGCTCTTCTGGAGGTGCTTTCAGGACCCCAGCTGAGACATGCTGGAGGTGTGGTCCTGGGCAGGCCTAAGCCTTCCTACCCCTCTGCAAAGCCAGGTGGCAAAGCCTTTGCTTCTTGTGCCAGGGAGGATGGCTCCCTGCCTGCAAAAAGTGGCACCTCTGACCTTTGGTGTGCTCTCCCTCCTGTTTTTTGTTTCATGGACCAATGTGGCTCCTTTCTCCTGAGCCACAACAGTGAGAATACTCTATCTTGCATATATCTACCTCCACCCGCAGAAACAAAAGGGGAAGCAGGACAGGAATATGACTTTTATGACTTATCTGCACTTGGAAGTGTACCAGAGCAGATCATCAGAGATGCTGGTTTCAACTGCCACTGTAGCTGCTTGAGCAGCAGCCCTGTACAGCCCTCCTTTGGGAAGGGCAGCTCCTGGTTCTCATCCTCCAGAGCAAGCTTTCATATCAGACCTTCCACCTGGACCACAGTTTTGGTCCTGCTTGCCTGCAAACACCAGCCAGGCTCTGAAGGTCAGGGGTGTAAAAAAATGCAATGCAAATGAAGCCCTTCTAGACAGATTTATGTCGATAGTGGAGCTGAGCTCTCACCAGCCTCACTCACTCACATAAGTGACCTGACTTTTGGGGGTCAAATCGCAGCCCAGATAACTGGCATTAGCTGCCCTGATTTACTGGCAACTTTTTAACCCAGTGTTTTGTGCCTGTGTCACCTCCAGCTGCTGCTCCTGCCTCGCTGCCTGCCCTGCACTGGCCCACTGAGATGGGAACCAGCAGAGAAGGCACAGATCCCCCTTCCTCTGCCTCTCCTTGCACCAGACTCTGTGCCAAAACAGCAAAGGGGCACAGAGCAGCAGAGCCCCACGGGCAAACACCACCCAGTCAGGGAAGTCATCAGCTCCGCTCCTTTGCTCAAACACCACCTGAGCCTCCACAGCGTCTCTCGGGGCAGGAGTGACACGGCTCACTCCCCTGATTAACCAGGTGGAAGGACACTGGGCTCCCAGCCCTCCCACTAGCCCAGGGAGATGAGGGGATGGAGGACCACACAAGCAGGCTTCAAGGAAAAGCACTTGTCAGCCGTCAGCAGCACTGCACTTTGGCATTTGCAGGTGTTTTGGAGGAAACTAATTGAACTCTCATGAAACCACTCCAAATGTTTGTCCTAAGAGAGCATCCTCACTCATTTGTTTATGGTGGATGCTTTGTATTGCGAGTTGCTGCATTTAGATTAGCATTCAGTGCCACTTTCCACCCCACCCCATTTCTGTCTGTGTTACACAGAGCTGTCAGCATCTCACCTTCAGTGAAAAGAACATCAATATTCCCTGGCAGCAGGCAGGGGAGGCTCTGTGCAAAGCCAGAGTTTTAACAGTTTAACAAATATGCAGACTTGCAAACCTGGAGACTTGTTCTTGGCCAACTAGATGGCTTAGCCCAACTACCTCCCTCCTTCAGTGCAGCTGCTGCCAGAAGGGAAGGAGAACAGGTCTTCGTCTGACCAGTGTACCTTCTGCATGGCTTCACTGATGGGAATAACTCCTGAACCACACAGACCCTCCCCATGAGCTACAGAAACATTCCTTAAAGTGTATTTTCAAGCAACTCTTCTTCTCCAGCCTCGGCCTCGAGCAACTTCCCCTCCATGGGATAAATGGCTTCTTCCTCAGCTTGATTACAGCAATCCTAAAATTGGAACTGAGGAGCTAACAGGAAGAAAGAGCTGGGATCTTATTGAGATCAACTCTATTTCTGTCATTTTGACTGAAATAGGCAGTTGACCTTGTTCTACTTATGACTACCTCAGTGCAAGCCACAGCTTGCTTTATCACCAGCATGGGGCGAGCAGGTACAGCAGAGAGCACTCACAAATTTGTGCTGTGTCACAAATCCCATTCCTCCCACCACGGTCAAGTGACCAGCGGTCACCCCCATGCAGCCAAAGCCAGGCAACAGGGAAAGTGGCATTCATGTTAATGGGCTCCAGAATTTCAGCTCATCAGTGAATGAGCAAAGTGCTCTGGGTCACAGGACGAGCTTTTCTCCCTCCTCCTCCACTTCCCTGAGGCAGTGAGCAATAATTATGCTCACCATTTTCCTCATGCTGACACAACAAACCAGTTTAACTGCAGAGGGTGCTTCCCTTGCCAGTCACTTCTACCAAAGGCTAGTGAGGCCCACTTGAGTTTACACAGCTTTCTTTAAAGAAATTTTCCCTTTGAAAGGGATGAGATTTTAATCAAAACCATCTCTTGCCTCCAAAGAGCCTTACTCCAACCAGAAAACCACTCCTCACTTCCTTCTACTCTTACAGCTGCCAGCTGAGTCCTACAACATGCCTGGGATCCCCCTTAATTTTAGCCCAACAACCATGCTTATGGGGGCTGCCAAGACTTGCCAGAGTGGATACAGGAGGCCAGGCTTCTGCTAATCCCTGCAGGTGAGGTGATGCAATGTGGGACACCATCTCACATGTTGCTGCTGCAAAGTTCTTCCCTTGGTAGGTCACCATCACTTTTATCTTATTGTGATGTTCTGGCCTCACTGAGCCTCTAAAATTGTCATGGTTCCAAGGGGAACAGCATGTTCTGTCACCATGGTTTAGGTGTCCCCTCTTCTTTTGTGAGGTCAATGTGTACCAAAGCCATCAGGAGAGGATGGAAGGATGCTGATGGTTGAAGAGGGTAAGAGAAGATTACAGATCAATTTGGCTCTTGCCAGATGAGCCTGTCTCTGTGATTCGTGCTTGCAACCAAACTTTAAGCAGGCAGACACACTCCTACCACATAAAGTAGTGACAGCAGGGGGACAGTATAATCAGTGCTTGCAATTGCTAAACATTTTATGGCAAATCCTGCTCGGTTTACTCATGAGATTGAGGGACTTCCTAAGGGACTTCTGCCCCACTGGGTAGAAGGAAAATGACATGATGTAATCGAGGCAGAAGAGGAAGCTGGCTTCCTTGTGCCCCCTTCTGAGAGCACAGCAAGCAGTACTTGGCCATAAATATAGATCTTGTACAAAATGCTTTTTCTCACTTAGCAGGGAGATTACCCAGTTCGGGTTGGGCTGGCTGTTCCTAATAGGAAATCACAGTGCTCTTTTCTTATGTAGCAAGGTACTAAATATAAGCCCAAGTTTCTTTAGGTTTAATATGATGTCCCAGGCATTTCTCATTACTTCTGTTTTCCCACGCTGACGATCCTGCAGCTGATGGATTGTGAAACCACCATGCAGGGACTCACACAAGAGATGTCAGCAGTGGAGATTACACACTATGGGCTTGCTTCCCCAGCCCACTGAGGATTAGCACCACACCTACCATCTACTTAGATACCTCCTTGAGAGATTAATGCCTTGGTTGGACCAATAATAATTTTTCCCCCTGTTACTTGCTGAAAGCAATTTGGCATGCAGCCACCACCTGACCAGTCCTTTTTCTTGGTACAGGCCAATTCTTTTAGATTTCCTGACCTCTAATGAGCTCCTTCAGTCTTGGTAAGTATCTGTTCTCACTAGGCAGCCACATGGCTGCTGCTCCTGAGTTGGCTGTAAAATCCCTGCCAGCCCTGGCAGTGGCCCTGGCTCCAGATCCCAGAAGCATGTTGCCCTGCAGCAGGTGCAGTGTATTGGAGATGTTCATGCCCCAGCTTTGGCTCACACAGCTCTGCTCTGCCCATGGGAGTCTCTCAGTGAGCTCTGCTGCAGCTCCACTTCGGTGGCTGCTGGTGGGGTTGGTTAGCCCTGCCCTTGTTTCTGTGTTCAGCAGCAAACTGTAGATGTCAGAAGGCAGATGGGCAAGCTTTGATCACAGCCCCTTCCCTGTCTCAAAGCAGCAGCTCAGCCAGTGCATACCATATTCAGGCAGCTGTGGGACAGGCTGTCACTACCCTAAGGATCATCACCCTGCAATACCCTATTGCTCCATCACCTCACCACGGTGGCCTTCTGCAGGTAATCTCTAACTCATGGCTCATCCTTTGAGATCTGGCTGGAATGAGTCACTACAGATGAAAACAGTGCTGGTGCCAGTCCTCCATGGCTGAGAGAGCGATGTCCACACCACCCTCACAACAACAACCACACTGACCCCCAGGACTGCCGCCTTCCTCATCACTGAAGGGCAGTTTTGAGTCAAGTCACAGCAATGTATCTTGTCCATCCTGAGGGCATTGCCAGCACATTGACCAGCCCCCTGTGCTGTCTGTCCGAGACAAGGGAAAGAGGACCTGGCATTCTGCAATCCAGTCAGAGGGTGCCATACTCCAGAAGTGGCCCTACAGCCTCCAAAGTGACCATCTGAGAGATAAGATCCTGTCCAAAGTGGAGGATCATTGGTAGCTCAGAGATCCCAGGTGACTTAAGCCCAGACTGTTTAGGACATAAAAGGGTGAGAAGCAATCCCAGAAAGAAGAATCTAAGGCAGCCCCAAGACCAAACCATTAAGAGCATGTCAGGACACCCATCAGAATTTCAGTTCTATGTGAATCAACAACAACACACTAAGATGGTCTGATGGCATAAACAATGCCTGGTGTTTTTCACTCTTGTGGTCAAATTCTGCACTTTCTCCTAAAACACTGATTAATTTTGCCTTTATAAACATGCTCAAAGAGCACTGCTTCCTCTTCTTCTTCTCCAAAATAAGGTCATTACTTACAGAGATATAATAATAAAGGTACAGAAAACTTGCAGGACTCTGTATGTTATTTATGAGATGGTGACTCAGCCTTGAAGTGCTGCAGAAGCCAGTGTAAGTAGCTGTAACCTAGCAAAAGAGAAAGGTTCTGATAGCAAAAGCAAGTAAAACAATCACCTGTACACCAGGACAGAGCACTGTGCAAATATTTCTGGGCTGTGCTAATCATTCATGCTGCATCAGGCAAATCAAGCAGATTTCCTCAAAAATAAAAAGAATTTTTCCTAGATGACAGAGTACATTTACTATTAGTCTGATTAAAGTAGTTTTCCTAATTTCCTGACTAATCCTATCTGCCCAGCAAGAAAGTAAAGAGCAGATTTTTTTCCCCCCTGTCAGATGCAGCAATACCATAATGAACACTGTCATTCCAGATATCATATGGGTCTGCTCCGAGTCCTGTCACAGGACTTTCATTCAGGATTTTAGCCCTCTTCCTTTCTAGGCAGCCATGCCATCCAGATGAGGCAGCCAAACCACTCAGATGAGGCACCCAAATGTCCTTGCCTAAATTAGACACCGCCCCCGCATCACTCCAGTGCTCTGAGTCACCTCCCTGTCCACTGCTTATCCCTGGAGATCTGAGAGGAGATGCCAAAGTCAACAGTGCGTGTAATTACTCAAGGTTTTAATCGAAGGAGTGTAAAAATAAAAAGTGATGATATAATGAAGTGAAAGAATCTTTCTTGATGAGTGTTAATTAAGTCACAGTCACACAGGCCCTGTGGGAGCTGGGAGCAGATTATGGTCTTCAGGTGGGACAGCAGATCCACCCTGCTCTGCTGAGCCTGTGGCCATTATAAGATTATTGTTCCCTGTTGGGCAGTGACCACACCCACCCTCACAGAGGGGATTACACCCTTCCTCTGCAGTAAGGTATCACGGAGTGGCTTGGCTTGGAAGAGACATTAAAGATGCCATGGGCAGGGACACCTTCCACTAGACCAGGTTGCCCAGAGCCCCATCCAACCTGACCTTGAACACTTCCAGGGATGGGGCAGCCACAGCTTCTCTGGGCAACCTGTGCCAGTGCCTCACCATGCTTGTAGAGAAGAATTTCTTCCTAATATCTCATCTACACCTACCCTCTCTCAGTCTGAAGCCATTCTCACTTGTCCAGTCACTGCAGTTCCTGACAAAGAGTCCCTCTATGCTTCCTTACACCCCCCCTTCAGACACTGGAAGGTTGCTATGAGGTCTCCATGCAACCTTCTCTTCTCCAGGCTGAGCAGCCCCAGGTTTCTCAGCCTGAATATCCTGGTGGCCCTGCACATCCCATTCCCATTCTGCTTCACTGCTTGGCCAGAGAAAATCCACCCCACATGCAGTGATCAGGCACACCTGGTGTTTCAGAAACACCACAGAAGATCACTAAGGAAAAACAATTGTTCCAAGAGGTATTTCCAGAGGCATTGCAGTAACACACGCGTTGACAACAGCAGCTGCCAGATCCCTGTCTGTCTGCACAGGCACAACACATGTTCAAGATTTATCTTCTCTATTTCTTTACTTCCTACAGTGCAGAATGACCTCTTCAGAAATAAGCACTCCAAAGGGACTTCTCCCCTTGTTTACCAAGGATCTACTTCCCTGCCCACATGGGAAGCCTCACAACACAACTATTAGCAGTAGCAGCACTGCTCAGGGGCTGTTGGGAGGACAGAAAGGGATGGGAACTGGGCCTTCATTACTCTTTTAAGGGCACAGCTCATCACCTAAACAGGTTCCAAAAATAAAAATGCAAAGGATTGAAACAGGGTTTGCATTATATTCAAATAAAAAATATTCTTTCTGGCCAGAAAGGGGCCAGCAAATGTCACAAGCCAGCCCAGCTGAGTGTCCAGAAGCAGCAGCAAGCACAGCTGAGTCCACTGGTGTGTGCTGCTCTCCCTGGTGTACAGGGAGAAGCTGTGGGGTGCATTACACACTCAGCCATACAGCTGCCTGCACATTTGAGGACAAAGCCCTGAGTCCACACCTGGATAATTTTCCATGGAGATCTGTGCCCCGTACCTACAAACCATATGTGTAAGCCTGTGCCTGCAGCTAACAGTGGGGGACAAGTCCATTACCACTAATTTTGCCAAGAATGAGAGATCTCTGCTATAAAAACCATTCCTTTTTTTATGCTGAGTTTTAGAGATGAGCAACTCAATGTCAGTTTTTACTTCTGAACTAATTTTAATGGTTGAACTGTAAGCACTTGAGCAACAGGGTAATGGAAATTGTCACAAGGCTTATCTGCAGCAGCTCTGCCAGCTGCTGCTCCGATGCTGCTTCTGACTTCTGACTTTTTTTCTCAGAAGTCTTTGCCTGTCGCCTAGTTATCTGCAGGACGAGCAGAGCAGGGATTGAGAAATGTGCAGTAAAATTGTTTCAGACCCATGGAGGCTCTGATAATGAATCACCAAAGCTTTCCCTGCCAGCGAACACATTTTTAATCCCAAGCACAGCCAGAGCACTGCTTCTCCTTTAACCTCATCCTCCCAGTGCTCTCTCATCAGGGCATCAAGACCAGAAGAGAAGAGGGGTCCTGCAGTTCCCAGGAATCCCAGGTTTGTCCTGTTCTCTGGCTGGCCCCCTCCCAACTCTTGAATCACACCTTCATTCCCAGAAGGGTCTGGGATAGTACAGGGCACCCAGCAGGGATAAAGTCTGCTCCTGATGAAGATAATAGTGATGTTCCCACCTCAAGGTTTAACAAAATCAGCACCCCTTTGTGTACTACTCACTGTGGTAGTCTGACCACACTGCTCATGATTAGCACTCACTGTGGATGCCAGGGGAGTGAGCAATGTCCTCTGTGTTCAACATGGAGCAAACACAAACAATTAGTGCTCAATACACAAATAAGGAATTGCTTCATCGGGCAAAGGATGTATGTAACTGCCACCATGGGCCATAAACAACAGGTCTCTTCATCTGTTCCATTTGTCACTGCAAATACAAGTCATCTCTCATCCACAACATTTCTTAAAAGACTGCATTGTATTATAGGATTATACATCCTTTCAAAATAGATGAAATAAAAGCTTAGGAGGACAGTGATCTTATGGATATTTCATTCATGACTAACGTTTTTCTGGCAAACTGTGTAAATAAAACTTCAGCTTGGGCTCAGGAGAGTGATGGGAGCTTCCAAGCATTCTGTCATCCTGGCTGGCTCAATGTCCTGCAGCCTGGCCTGCTGGGGAACAGCAGGGACCTCGAGCCACTGCTCTGAGGATGAGGACATGCACGGTTCACTAAAATATTCCGAAGAAACACAGGTATCAGGAAGAGCTCGGAAATTTTAGTTTAAACAGCAAACTTTGGTGTGAGGATCTTAGTGCACATTTGGGTAGGGAGTGGGGAGAAGAAGGGAGAAGGAGGCTGTTTTAACGTAATTGCTTGTTCAGCCCATTATAAAGAAAAGATTTTGCAAAACTCAAACCTAGCGCAGTGTAGGATTTGGGAACATGCATGTGTAAGCAGCCAGGAGGCTTTGTTTTGATTTTTTATCCTTGATATTGCTGTCTTCATCGCTACAGTTGCTGAGGTCAGTATATAAAACAGAGACTGCAAGCAAAAAGGTGATAAATGCAACATTTCTCCTTGACAATGTCATGGCTCCAGACTTTTCAGCTGTAAAACCTGGTGAGGTCTGAACAACTCTGAATATTAAATAGCTCTAATTTACGTTGTGTGCACAGGCACGTTTGCACACATGCACAATGCTTGGGGCTGATTCTCTCCATGCTACACAAATTGAAGTTTTGGGCAACCCCAGTGACCGACTACTCTGTTATGAGCCTGTGACAGCAAAGAGATCCAGCAGAAGGTTGACTGAACCCCTCAGTGGACAACCAAGGAACAGCCACAATATCCAAGCCTTGGCAAATGCTCCTGAAGGCAAGACTCCTCAGTGCTTCTGATTCCCTCTAACAGAGCTGTTAGGAGCAGTCTCATTAGCCTTCTAAGTGTTTCTTTCACTCTCTTAATCCCTCTCTCCTGCCTCTTGACCTCGAGACTCTCTCTGAAAGGAATTTCCACGTGTTAATTATGCCTTGTGTGAAACAGAGTGTTATTACTCCACTACACATTCACTGCCTCTTAATTTTTCTGGGATACTCCCACACTGGGAGAAGCACATAAAAATTTGGTGAGCTAACTTCCCCAGTTCACGTGTTAGTTACTGAGTGAAAAGGACTGTGACAGTATCAGGCGGTTTCAGTGAGCCATTCCCTAATCTCTGAGTTTGATCTTTCCCATTACAGGAGCCTTCCTCCTCCTCCTCCTCTGTGACTTTAACCCCTGCTAATGAAGAAAATGCCTGGGAGAAGAGTCACACTGGGCCCTAAACCATGAGGTCACCCCTTTTCATCAAGGGACAAATCTTCACCAAGGGACAATATTGCACAATTTGCAATCATTCACAGCAATGATGACTGGAGCTGATCAGTCATAGCTAGACTTTAAGGGAAAAACATTCATTATCAAGCTATGGAAAAGGGAAACAGAAGGTGACTCATAAGCTTTAACCATTTAGAAATCAAAACTGTCACAGAGGTGGTAATTATACTGGGCAGGTGGTGAAAACTTTCAGTGACTACCCTCCAACCTGCATGCAGCTCACACCCTGCCAGGGCACCACCACCTTCAGAGAGAGGATTTTCTTTTCCGAGAATAACCATTGCTGAGTGTGAGAAGAGAGGTTTTGCTGAAATGCCGCCTCCAATGGAAGGTGTAACCTGAACCCTAGGGTTTTGTGGTTTCTCAGCAGTCAGGTGCTATAAAACACAATCATTCTCTATGGACAGTGCATTCCCCCCTGAGATTCTAGAGATTTCAAGAACAAGTCTCCTTGGGCTGCAGAACATCTTGCTGGTACAGTACTGCGGCTCCCTAACCCCCTGAGCACGTGCTATGCATAAATATAAATTCACAGGCAGGATATAGGGCTCTTGACTTTTCAGCTCAGATCTACTTGACGAAATCAGCCAGTTTGTTTTTGTTTTCCTCTGAAGATGCCTCTTTTTTGGCAGAAAAACAAAGGATTCCTCAGCTTTTTCTGTGCTGATGGACTTTTCTCCAGGTTTGCAGGCCCACAGAGGTAAATGGATACCAGAAAGCTGTTCCCACCAGGGGTGTAAAGCTGATATTCCAGTGTCAGAGGAGCACAATAACCCATCAGTACTGCACACCCACCACACAGCAGGAACACCAGGGACAGTATTTCTTGGGACAGCTGTGGGCAAGTGTTGGCAAATGTCTCAGACCACTCCTTTCTGAACAGGCATCGGGAGCTAAATATTACAGTGCATTTAAATGCCTTTTTACCTCCCAGTTCCCTTAGTGCACCATTTTACATAGCCCCATGGAGTATTAAATCCAATTCTGTATGGCTGCATACAAAACAGGAAGCACCATCAACTCTCTGAAAGTTGATACTACAAGGAGAGATCCCATATATAGTATATTCATATATAATACCCATCCTCCCCCAGTATATATACTTCTCATGAAACAGTACATTAAAAATAACATCTTATGTTAGCGTAAGATATCATGAACTGTGCTAGACTCATCCAACCCTGCTTAGTCACCACAAATATCCCATTTGAAAAAGTGCTGTGAGTAATTCTGAGTGGAAATCAGAAAAAATGAGTAACAAAGGCCAGTGGTAACAACAAGGCCAACGTCCCCCATCACGCTGGGCAGAATGGCTGCAATGACACCAGGGAAGTTTTGCCTTTTTATGCCACTTGAGGCTCATGCCCTTATTTACAAAGGGATAGCAGAAGCTATCCAGAAATCCCTTTAAAAATCCCGAAGAAAGGGAGATATTTTGCCATTGGTACCAGACCCATTAGTAACACCCTGTTAACTGAAGGCTTCACTCCATATAAGCACATCCCTCATGCCGTTCTGATGGGCCAAATGTTTAACATTTTGTTGCCTTAGAGAAGCAAGTGGTGAACTCTGAGATCGCTCCAGTGTCCTGATACATTGACCCTGACCCCAGGGAAGAGTTTTCCCCTCCCCACCTATTTCCACTGCCATGGATGAAGCAGATCTGCAACCAGCAGTAATGGGCATAACAGCAGCATTGGTCTATCCAGGCTTGCCTGCTGTAGCTGAGGACAGAGCCATTGCCCCCAGCTTACATGCAAAGTTAATATAGGCTCAAATTACGTAAATTCTGAGAAGAAAAGCCCTGGGAAATCATTACAAGGGTTTTTCAATGGTGCATAAGTGGTGCCCAGCATTCAAGACTCTCTATTCCAGGCAGTGAAATCAATGTCCTAGCCCTACTGAAGTCGCCACAGATTTACCATCAGTCTCCAGCTGAACGGAAGAGCTGAACATCATGCAAGAGCAAGGCAAAAGGAAAATGTTTCTTAGTGTCACACTGGGAGATCGCTGTGTCAAAAGCCTGGCTCTAATCCTGACTTTCAAGTGAACTTTTGTTAGCCCTAAGGTGTAGCCAGTGTTACCATTCTCCCCCGTGCTGGTGTGCCAGGAGAAGCAGTGCCCTGCTGAGTGAATAAGAGATGGAGGATGGAGATGGCTGAACAGCCTTCTAAAATGACACAGGATATGGACAAAATTGTGTACAAAGCTCAAGGATTTTCCCCGTGCTTCCTTGTACCTCATGCACCAAACATGCAAGAGATGTGCAGCACTTGCATCACGCAGGCTCTTGCCACATCTCCCCTCTTCTGCTCCGAGCCCCAGCTGCAGTAAAACCTCTGCCACTCCCACACATCTCCCCAGTGCGCTCATGGTCATGGGACACCCTGTGCCTGAGCTGCCCTGGCCTGAACAGTCACCTCTGACGTTTCATGTGTGTAGGGGAACAACCTCTGAGTCCATCAGCTGTCCCTGCACCCATCTACCTTCTGCTGAGGATCTGGCCCCTTTCTGTCTACCCGTATCAAGGTCTCTGTTTCCACACAGGGCATTTCTACACCAGTGCTTCAGTCTCTCTCTTACCTAGGAACCACAAGGAAGTACATCAAAATAAGAGGGCAATAAAAGGAAGAAATCTATGGCAGAAGAGAAGAAAGAAAAACCCTCTGAATGCAAAACCACTAATATTTTCCTGCAATGTCTTGTGATACACAGGCCATGAAATGTGACCTACCCAAACAGATGCAGCTCAAGGCTTCCACTTTGGATCATCCTTCTTGGAAAATCCCCAGTAGCTGCAGACAAACCTCACCTCTGGAAATCCCCTGCTCACTGCACTACTGTCCTTTTTTGCCTAGGGACAAAACCCCAGCTGTGCACTTTACTCCCCTATGTGAGTGCTGGGAGGCCAATCTTGCACGAACAACATTTGGACAGGAGGCAGAGGTTATTTTTGGCCGCTCCGATAAGGAAAGACGTCCAGGCTGAGAAAGATAGGGAAGAATTAGACATGCCTCAGTTGGCATTTCCCCTACCAGGGGTGGGGGAAAGTCCAGCTGAAGACACAGCAAATGCGAGAACCATATGGACTGGACCCAGCTCTTCCCTATGCTCCCAGCCCTTCCACAGCCCAAACCAGGCAAAGGGGACATATCCTGGCCACACAGACCACACTGTGTTCTGCTATGGAGAGTGGCCTTATCCAGCATAGTGCTGGCAGGATTGTTCCCTCATCCATCCCACTGGGCAGGCTGAAAGGAGCAGCCCAGCAGAACACTGTGGCCTGGGCTGACTGAGTCCCTCCTGGGTGACCTGGAAGCTGGAGCCACCATGGTCATTCACAGACTGTAGCAGCTTTAAAAACTACCAACAAACCTCAGGGATAGCTGCAGTTCCTGACAAATACCCCTCTCTCCTGTGCCAAGGAGACCTTGGCACAATAAACTGAGGGCTTCCCTTCAATGAAATTAATGCTGGCAGGCATGATGAGTGTATCTGAGGGCAGACATGGGACTGGCATCACACAGCACTGATGTGTTGGACCTTATCAGCGAGGGGAGCTGCCACCTCCCTGCACAAAGGGTTAAAACAATGTCACCTCATGCATGAAGACGGGCCCAGCATGGTGCCAAAACTCGGGTCCCTGCTTGGGTCCCACATAAGGGACCCAACTCCTGCTTGGCCAAGTCTCTCCAGAAGTGGGCCTGCAGGAAGATATCCATCACAGCTCCTCATGCGACATAAGGAGATGATTTTCACTTAGGACATCATCAGTCATGACTCATCTGCCAAAACTGGAGGAGCAGTGATGTTTCTGGGGTTCAGTACATGGAGCAGACCACCAGCTCTTCTCTTGCTACCTCATCAGAAATAGAAACTGAAAAAACTTGAAATATCCCAAGAAGTGATAGCTTACAGTCACATCCACAGACCCAAGGGCCTGTACACAGCTGAGGCCAGGCTGAGTTGTCCTCCAAATCCTGGGGAGGGGGGTTAAGCAAGAGGCCAAACTGCCTTGACTTTCCCAGTGTCCTTGCTGTGTGATGAAGTAAATACAATCTCCTTGAGGACTGCACAATGCTGCCACAGTTTGTGCTTTGTCTGTCTAAGTTCTTTGTAAGCCTCCACTTCTTTAACTGTTTAATACTTTGATGACAGGCCAATAGAATCATTCCCACTTTCTAGAGGAAGAAAAGGGGACACAAACAGGAAGTGTAAGTCCATGACAGTTGAAATGGGTCTCAGCAGGACTGACCTAGACCTTAGACTTGCCTTAACAAGTCCAGCCTTCCTCTTTTCCCTGGTGCTTCTTACAGGTCTGAGCTTGGAACTCTGAAGGTAGGTAAAAGTAAAAGGTTGATGTGGTTCTGTAACTCGAACAGAAAGAGGAAGTCAATAAAATCAACAAAGTTTTATTAAATAAGCTCTGGGTCAGTCCAAATTCTGCATCTTGTATGTGTTTGAATGACACCATTTCCTTCAACAAAACTGTTCTAGATACAAAAAAGAACACTGACAGTTTTACCTGACTAATGGTGGGGAAACACTAAGACTCAGCAGTGATCATTTTTTGGTCACTGAACAAGTAATTAGGATGCAGGTGGAAGGGATGAACTCTTACTGAAGCAGTTTGCAGGCAGGTGGATGCACCTGCAGCCAGCTCTGCACTGGTGTGTATCCCAAGGGACCTTACACTGCACTCAAACCACTACAAACCCACTGATTTTGGTGATCCAGGTGGGACTTCTGGGGGTCACCTGGTGCAATCACCTGCTCACAGCAGGGCTTGCCTCAAAGACACAGCTGACTTTGCAGCCAGATCCCACCGCTGAGCTTTTCTACAGAGTTCTAGTGACTAAAGAGAGGAAGGAGGGGAAGAAGTGGGAAGCAATTCCAAATCCAGCCATCAAGCTTCTCAGACCTCCAGGTAGTCGGCTCAGCACTCTGGAAGGGATGTGATGGACGGTTCATGCTGCACCAGCCATTTCCTGCCAAGCTGCTGCCAGCACAGTCAGCGCTGCAAAAACCCCACCACCACAAATCTGGGTCAGCATCTTGAGGCACCCCGTGGAAGCAAATGTTCCCTCCCTCCCTCTGTCCTGGCTCTGGCCATGGCATGCACTGGCATCATCTTTTCTTTGTATCCCCTCATCTGACGAGGATTTCCATGCACCACCCTTCACCCACGCTACACACCCACCCACCATTTTTTGGACACGTTCCCAAATTCATTCCAAGCCCCCAGCAGGCGCAGAGTGGACATTTTTAGCGGGTGAAACGCAAAGGAAAATTCACATGGAACAACATGCCTTGCAGCTGGCATCTCAAGTGAACAAAATCAGGGCGTGCTCCAGATTTGCTGCAACTGCCCTGAGAAAGGTTTTTCAAAAGCCACTGTCGTGCGAGTGCTTCTGCTGCGCTGCGCTCATTAAAGTCTCCTCCTAATCTCCAGTGAATATTTGCCCAAGGCCCTCAGCCCATGTCTTAAAATTGACATGAGACTGGAAGTCTCTGATAAAAGAAGACGCGAGACAGTGGCAGCCAGAGATATCAAAGGTCAAAGTTGAAATACATTGCAGGTCCAAACAGATTTAGCCTGCTCATTTTTAGCTGCTTCCCATCAGTGCACCACACTTCCCCCTAAGTATTACAGACAGAAAATAAGTGCAGGCTGCACTATCCATGGGGCAAGGTCCAGTGCAGAGTGGAGACTCCACTGCAGCCGCACCTCTCCTGCAACAGCCTTGGGGAGGATGTGTCAGGGCATCCCAATGGATCTAAGAGGCACCTCTGCTCCCTTCCCCAGAGCTGAGAGTCTTATGGCTCCATTGCAATCGAGCATGTTCTCCAAATAACAGCATTTTCCTCACTCAAAAGTCTGATGGATCATTTATATTTAAACCATCTGAGAGGCAGCAAAAGGCTTGAAATCTTTCTCCTAAACTTTCAGTGGGGTCATAGTTTAATTTTTAGCTCACAGCCTTTTCCTTCTCTTGTCTCCCTGCTCTGCATCAGAAACACCAGTTACACAGGCAACCACCTCCCTGCTGTTCCGGGCTGCATCCTGCCCAACTGGGAAACACAAATGGCCATCCCTTTGATCCTGCTGGGCTAATTAAGGCTAGATAGGAACAGGATTGGGAAGCAATTCGAGGGAAAATTGTATCTTGTTCTCCACTATCTCAGAGAAAATGTCCTCTGAAGTCAGCACTTCAGATGAAAAAGGGGAAAAAAGGGAGAGGCATTGAACAGATCTCCACTTGAATGAGGGTAGCGAGTAAAAGTTCAGAGAAGTTTCTCAGCAATGTAGTAGCAGGCAGAGACCAAGGGCTGTACGCAAAAAGTTATGTTTTTATTCCCCTTGGGCTCAGGGAGCTGGGCTGTGCTGTGGTTCACAGCTCCATTCCCAGTTTCTCCATCTCAAGAAAGCGAGTCCCAAACAATCTGACTTGGGGTACTGGCTCCCAACCAAAATCAATTCTTTAAATTCATTAGGCACAGCCTAATCTCGGGTTTGGAGAAATTACTTGCTCCAAATGAAAACCTTTTTTAATGTTACATGAACTAAAGCATTCTATTTAATTTTGTAGAAAATAGCATCAGAAAAAAAAGGAAACCAAAACCTGTGCTAAATTTCTGCACAGCCTGCAAAGCCTCATTTCCTATTTCCTAACAAAAATGCTACCATGAAACAGATTCAAATTTTTTAATACCCTGCAAAAGTGTTAACAGTTACTGGCCACGTGTAATTCAAAAGAATCACATCTGATAACTCTGAGTCATCAAAACTGTAGCGAAAATCCTGCAAAAGCTGGCGTTTTGCTAGACTATCATTATTCTGCCCCTGAAATAAGCCTTATTAACAGGAAGAATCGAGGTGGCCCCGCAATAGCCTGCTGCATGGAAGTTAATCAGAGGGAGCTAATTTGGGATCCAATGTTCCTGAAACATTTTGCGGACCTGCTGGAAATTCTCATGGAGCCATTTTAAAAAGGCTTTTTTAAGGAGCCGCTTGTCAGTTTAACCCACGTTTGAGACTATTATTTGCCAAGCTGAGGAGCACAGCCAGCTTGCACACAGCAGAGGGCTACTGAAGTGGAGGGCTCTCATGCAAGACAAGTCCAGATGAGACTTCCAAATCAATTTTAAAGGCCTGCCTGAATGTAATTTCCTTCTTTACTTGGGAACTGCTAAAAGACGATCAACAGCTACATGGCCCTTTCTTTTGTTTTAGATGATTTGGGGGTGAGGAAAAACATTGTTCTTAGCACAAAAATCCATCCAAGCAGAACATGCTTGAAACAATCCCAAGCACTAGAACTATTTTTATTAACAAGTTGCAGTAGTTCATTCTTCCTTTGTGCCTGTTGGATGACATTAGCAAGACAGTAGCTCATGGCAGGGCAGCAATCTAAGCACCATGGATGATTTTAAAACTTTCTTCTATTAGGAAAGCTGAGTAACTGTGTTACTTGCAACAAAAAGTTTAAAAAGGCTTATAAGTGAATCAGAGAATAAAATTCTCCTAAGCTTTTTGGTATAGAAATTTAATTTTTCAGACACTGCTATCTGGCACAGGTCAGAGCAAGAAATTATATAGTTTCAGGGACACATTCAACTCCAGCATTTCCAACTCTGTGTCATGATAAACCTAAAAAGGTCCAATTTTTAAGTTTTTCTGTTAGCTAGAAATTTTAAAAGAAATCAATTCAAAAGTGCAGAAATATCTCACTTCTACAACACCACAATATGAAGTGCTGTTGCCTTTGTTAGGTTTTAATGTTAACATTCCCTTCAACTTAAATTGACCAAGTGAAAAGCAATAGGAGCACTGCTGGTTGAAACAAAATGCCTTCCTCTTGTCACATCAATCCAGTCTGGCACCACTCAGATGAAGATGCCCAAAGCAGCCATGAGTCCCCTCCTTCTACCCCCTGAATGCTGGTGTGAGCCCACAACCTGTTATTTTTTGACAGACTCCATTTTTCAATGCAAATGTGGTTTGGAGAAAAGCTCTGTGCCATCTCTGGGGAGAGCGGCTCCAAAGGCTCCGTGCCGAGGCACACGAGCACACAGGCTGAGCTGAGTGCTCTCCTGTCAAAAAACAGGCACAAATTCAGCACAAGGAGGCACAAAAGACATTTTACCAGGGGTGCAACGACCTCTTCCTTGCTTTTCATATCCTTGTGTAAGGATTTCATACTCAGATTGCAAGGGCTTTTTTTTTCTTCTTCTCTGTGCTCTGGGCCGTGCGGATTCTACCGCAACGTACACATTAAACAGTGGCTGGCAGTGCTCTATAATCACCCAGGAATGCAATGGGTGTCACATGGGGCTTTGCTCAATACAGCTGTTCACTGGCCCAGCTGAACAATAAACATTTGAAGCATGGCAAATGTTCTTTGAGGGAGAAGGTTTGTTATTAGTGTAAATACAAAAGGACACTTGAAATGGCCCAATGACTTCAGCTTCCCTTCAGGAGCACCCAAAGTTATGAGGCCGGAGAATACAGAACTTGAAAACCAAGATGTTATTTTCTTGTTATTCAAGAAGTGAGAATTCATTTAAAAATATCTGTATGACCTCAGGGGAGTCACAACCACAGAACCCAGAAGATTAAAGAAAATAAGCTTAAAATACCTTCCTCAAAGAGTCATGCATTTCTTTCCCTGACTGTAAGAAGTGATGGGCAAACCTAAAAAGGTCCAGAGTTTTGGATACCTCTCCAGAGCAGCTGATGCCTTCTTAAAATCTCCCTCAGGGAAGATTACTGCTCACATTTATTAGGAACAAGGAAGCTGGTAAAGTTTGAGCTCATGCCTTTGCACTGCCAACCAGAGTCCTTCACTACCTGCTGCTACACAGATAATCGAGTCCCCAAATCCTACACCAACCGCTACAATGTTGGCCAAACCACAGAAGAGGCAAGAAGTTGTGAAGAGCCCACAGAAAGTTGTTCAGATGGTATTTTCTGTGGGCAGAGCGTCCTGGGAGAGATTAAAACCATAGAGAGTCACAAAATAGAAGAAAATACAAGGTGGAGGCTTTCTCAGAGGGTGCAGTTTTCCCCATCAGAGATATTCTTCCTGTTATGCCAGACTACTCATAGCTGATTGCATTTGCACAGCAACCAGCCAGCAACTTTTTTTGTTTGTTTGTTTTTGGTTTATATTTGCTCTGAATTACATGTTTTCTGGTGTCAGCTTTAGAGGTAGATAAAACCTAGCTGCAGCAACAGCTTTTAAATCAGCTATCATCTGTGCTTCAGTCAACAGAAACCTTTAATTAAAGCATTGAGTTACACGGGTTCTGGTTACCATATAACTAGCAACATCTTCAAATATTTGGATTGTAAACAATCTTCATAACTTGGAGACAGGCATCATCTTTCCTACTGCACGTTGGAGGCTTTGCAGGCATTTTGTAGAGGTCTGGCAATAGGGAATGACAGAAGGAAGTGCTGATAAGGTGCTGCAGCTCAGCAATAAGGTAGTACAGGGGAAATACAGTAGGTATGTAATGGTTTGTGATCTTTTCCTTGCTTTGGGAAAAAACTCTCAGATCTTTGCATTTATAATATCCCAGACCTGGATTTGATGTTGCACCAAGGCATGAAGCTCACTAATGCTCTGGTTGAAAATACAAAAGGAAGCTGATTTTACAGTAGTTATTAGCCAGCTGCTTTCAGTAGCATAGAGCTACTTCTTTATAACTGATATTGTAAGCATCCTATTTAGTCTTGCTCTTCACATTCAGGAGAAAGGACTTGCATATTAGAAAAGAGCACTGGACATTAGAAGGATTTATGGAGGAAAAGAACAACTGAAGAGGTTCCTATTAGCTAGATGAAAAACATTAGATGTGCTAAATCAGTAGGTATTCTGATTAGCATGCGGTAAGTATCTGCTCAATCTAAATAGGCTGAGCCTGCTAAAACACTCCACAGACCAGATGTAAAATGGTATTCAGATGGCCTAGTAAGGAACTTTAAATTCTTACTCAATTCAAAGCAATAGAATTTTGTATATCTGTACCCTTTTCTGAGCATCAATTACAAATTATTTCTGCCCTATGTTCCTTTACCATCAATCAAGAAATAGTCTATAATCCAACATTAAAATATGTGTCAAATAGGACCCCTCACAGAAGAACAGACAGCAGATGATGGTAGACATATGGCTACCTTTAGAAATCCTGCCCCATCCAAAACTATGAAATTGCTATATTTGCCTATTCCAAAAAGCACTATGAGGTCTCTGGGTTTAGGTTTCACTTTAATGAAGCATTTCAGAAGAGGAGAAGCATCCAAGTGTAAAGCTGTGACCCAAACCAGAGTCTGTACCTGCCACCAATCCCTGGAGGAACACATTCATGAGATCCCTGTCGGATCACGAGCTCATCAGGTTCACCAGAAAGTCTCTGCGTGATGACAGCTGCCCTAGAGGAACCTGTTAATACCCACTCTAAGCCTCAGCTATGAACTAGATGTCTCCTCCATCTTCCACTTCTCTTGAGAGATGAGCACAGCAGGCCCTCTCCTTTGGTCATCAACTCTCAAAAAAGACACTTTAAGGATGGCACCTCCTCCCCCAGCCTTTGAGTATTAACTGTATTTTTATAGCAGCTGGCCTAGAAGGGGAGATTCAGCTCCTTCCTCAGCCCACCTCATACCTTCTCTTGGGGCATTTAATTGGCAAATGCAGTCAGATTACAAAGGGAGTTGGTGAAGAGCAAAACAGAGCAGGAACAGCTCTGCACCTCTCCCTGTGGAGCTCTGTCACCACACAGGAAAAAAATCCACTGTTCAGGGGACTAGACAGAAAGAGGGAGAAAACAAGCATGGAGGGGGAATCAGTCTGGAGCCTGGTCAGGCTGGGCTGGTCCCTGCTTCTGAGGCTGTGTTTGGGTTTTAATCAATAAGCACTCAACGTTAAGTGTATAAACAGCCACTGAAGGAGCTCCAATCTGGGCCAATGCCTAAGAGAATGCTATTAAAATGCAACAGACATTGCCTCATTAAGAGCCACGCAGCACAAAATGTCCTATTTTGCAGAGCTAAGCATGAGACACGTTGTCTTGTCTTGGAAGGTTTTTAAAGGGTTATGGTATCATGTTCACCTCAGTGGGGAGGTTTTCATTGACTCACCAAAGCAGGATCAGGTCATTATGGCAATAGATCTTGCTAAACACAGAGACACATCCCCATTTCCCAGTGCCCAGCTCACTGCTCTGTATACATTTCTGCACTGGGCCACAGGACAGGCAAATGCTGGGAATATTGTTATTCTTCTGGCATTTATTTGTTTGCGTGCTCCTTACACCAGGTATGTTTCTGTTTGGACTTTTGGAGGTGTTTTTTTGTGGGCTGCTCTTCTAAATCTTTAATCTCTGCATTGGTTAAAGAAGCAAGGATGTATTGTGTGTTCAAAGCAGTGTAGATATAGCTAGGAAAGTCCCCTCCTCTAATTAAAACCACCCATTTACTTTTTGTGTACAGAGAAACATAACACAGCAGGAAACAACTGTCATATCAAATACCCCCTTATGGTAATTGTGGTTAAATACCGACTTTTTAATGGTAACATACTTATAGGGGTTTGGCAACAGATGCAAAAATAAGTAATCACTTTTTCTGGAGGGCTACCAAAATGGCAGGTTTCCCAAGTCAATCAGTTCTCCCAGGGACTGGGAATGTAGAAAGCAATTTAGTGCTGCAAGGAATATGACAATCTATTTATAATGGCACAGTGTGAGAGGCTGAGAGGAGAAACTGCAGCTGTTGTATAAGGATTATAAGTGACTGATTGTTTCTAACAAAATGTATTGCTATATCAGAAGGAAGTACGAGTTTAGCTGCCTGGCTGATTTTCTTTCCCCTGTACAGGTGTGGTGCCAGCTTGAATGAAATCAGGCGCCAAGACTGAAAACGCCGCTTTGTGATCTCCCCCTTGACACTCCTGGGCAGCCTTTTTCAACTCTCTGGGGAACTCAGTGCATCAGAACCCATCCAGCCTTTGTTAAAATGAAGAGAAAGGCTAGCCCAGATTCAGAAGACCCCACGGGAGCATCACGAGGGATAGAGAGCATCCCTGAGCATTAAATAATAGCCCTCCCTCTTCAGTTCATGAAAAAACTTTGCTTCCTGTTTCATATTTACTTCTTTTCCAACTTCCATATGTGTTTCTATGGGCTGTTAAATAACAGTCCCTCCATCCTAAGGGAAGGCTGCTTGCCAGCGCAGAAAAGCAAATGATTCCTGCATTCTATGTACAGCACATTACACATGCCAGATGTTATAATGACTATTATGTTTAGGATCAAGGACACAAAAATCAGCAAACAGCAAAATTGTCAGAGCACCCAAAGCCACCCACTTCGACAAAACCATGATCCAGCAGCTGGCCCACCCCCAGGGCACTTGGGTTCATACTGTGCTTTTCACCCTAGTTTGAAAGGGCCAAGGACTACAGCAGCAACAGCAGTACAGGACTTCTCTAGCAACCTATGCAGAGCTCTACATCCTTTACAAAATACTGAAACAGAAAACAGGCTTAGCAAAACATGCCTTTATCAAGTAGGATGCTAAGCATGATCTTGCTCTTAATGTAAGCAAGGGGACTTTTTGCTTGTTGATGTGGTTAACCATAGTGCAGGGTGTAGTCCATCTCCAAAATCTGTGCTCATGCTTTCCCTGCAAGAAGATAATCCAGGCCTGATGATTTCTTTCCTACACTCTTATCTATTACATAGTCAGCTAAAATCTGGGAGACAGAGAGATGAGAAACATCTTACATGTAAAACACTGTATTTTACACCCTTTATCCTCTTGGAGCATGCATCTTCCATGGCTGTTTGGTGGAAAAAACCTAGTCCTCAGTTTATGCATCCCGCTACCCCAACTTCCTCAAATTCAAATAAATACCAGCAGATACTTAGGAACCAGTGTGTCTCTTGATTTTGGGGGTGAAGGGCTGGTAAAAGCACCCAGACAATTAGCATGTGTCCCACTGCTTTGCCTTTTCCCATCATTTCAGGGTCATCTTCAAGCACGTGAAGGTCTGACACACATGCTCAGCCTGTGGCCAGAGTGGTTATTCCTGAGCACTGTTTCCTGCTAGCACAGTACATCTCGGATACGTGGCACTTCCGCATGTTCTTTTGCCCATCTGGAAGAACCCCATGATTATCTGGCAGGCCAGCTACAGTGCCAGCTGGTGACACCCAGAGATGCCACCACACCAGTTGCGGGTCACCCCAGCACTGAGACAAAGCCAAAACAGACCGCAGCACATCCCGAAGGAACAGATCAGGCACCTGGCTGCTGCAATCCAGCCACCAGCAGCCCTTCATTCCCACCTGGCTCTAGCATGGCACACACAGACCTTGCACCTGGAGGAGGTGGGGGTGGGGTTCTGTGCTGTTTGTAAAGAGGTTTATTGCCCTTTGAATCATACAGACAGCTGTGGCAATATGACTCTACCTGCTCTCCCAGCCCTGCCCAGTGGCACAGAGGGAAAATCATTTTTTGCTACATTCTAGATGGGCAGCCAGGGCTTGGGAATAAGATCTCTCTATAAATATACACAGAATTCTAGCATTTCTAAAGTACTTTTCATCAGGGACCTTAAAGGACGTTGAAATACCAACCATCACCAGAGGCCTGTAAGGGCTGGGGGAGTGAAGGGAAACTGGGAGAGGGCTCTTATAAAGCCTTGTTTCAGCAGGCTGGTGTCAGAACAAGAAACCATGCAGGTAACCTGAGAAACGGTGTATGGGGCTGCGGGGGATGTTTGCTTCTAGAAAGTTTCCATTTGCATCTTTCAAAACTTTCTCCTTCAAAACATCAATTAGAAGGTAATTTAAATGATGTTCAGAGACAAAATCCTATTCCTGGTGCCTTCTGGAAGTCTCAAGTCAGCTCCATAGTTCTGCTGCATGCGCTAAAGCTCTCCAGCCATTGCTCAGTTATGATAACATGCACATAGATGGTCTGAATATACCAAGCAAGGATGGACAAGAAGCCAATGCAATTATTCTTCACTCTTCAACACTGGAGAATGAATTCAAGTAGCGTTTTAAAATTGAAACTAATTTATGCCATTAAAAGGTACCTTTTCACCCCTTCTGATTAGTGCAGTGAAGCCTTACTACAATTAAAATTAGACCTAATAGGTTTTCAGTATCTAAATAAAATACTTCAATGTTTCCTACCCTCTGGCCTCATCTAACCTGCAAGACATTGTTATATCACCCATCTCCATGCTAGAAGGGGCCCAGGTACGCAGGATTTTCTTTCCTTCCCCCTCTCAATAGCCTAGTTTCTGTGTGAAAGAAAACCAATCACAAAGGCCAAAGGCAGCTGCAGCATGCTCCAAACAGTCTCACAGGGCACCTGCAGAGCATTTCTTGCCCCCTCTTCCACCAAGGCCCTCTGAGTGGTTATGCCAGAGCAGAAGCTCAGTTTCTCCAGTCCATCACAGTATGTGGCAAGAAGGCATCACTCAAGGAGGACCAGAAGAGCACACAGCAGGTGGGGATTCCTATAAACAATCAAAGTGAATCCTGATGGGTCTGGGAGCTAAAAAAAACCCTCAAGCAATCTCTGCTCTGTGGTTCCCTCCCTAAATGGCATGCCAGTCCCAAAGCCAAAGGGCAGAAAGAAGGTCACATCTGAGAGTCCACCCTCCCTGGAAAATTTTCCTCTGTAAGCTACCATCTTCAGGTACAGGTTCATAGCAAAAACTTCTGGCACAGCATCTCCTTTCTCCTTAAATCCAAGAGCTTCACCCCACAAGACATCCTAGGTGCTGCTGCAAAGAGAGGCCAGCAGTTACAACCAGCTCTTCCATTGGGGTGAGTGGGCACAATGGAAATAGGGAAATTTATGGCAGCAGACAGGTACCCCTTGGATTCAGGTGTTCGTGGCAGCTCAGGGTGTTGACAGCTGCCTTATGGAGCCATATTCTGCAGCTGCACCTCAGCAGCAGCTAAACCAGGCAGAGAGGAGGAACAGCACTCCATGTTCAGAAACCTAGAAGCGCTCTGATGAGGAATGCCCACGCTGAGATGAAGGTTACTTCATCTTAGTAGCTGGATCCTGCACGTCTCTTCAACTGCAGTCTTTTTATTAGTCATATTTTCATAGGTGCCAAGACTCTAGCTACAAAGAACACTGTACAACTCAGGCATGGAAAAAGTTAGTTCTTTGTGGTACCACATTTTAGATGAAAAACCACTTCCTCTCTTCCACAGCAAAGCAAGAAAGCGTAGGCTTCAGTTTTATCAGTCACTGCATCTGCGCCTTCTTAACAAGTTTAATGTCTGTGAGTCAAAAATGTATCCTTCCCTCTTTGACATTCATGTAAATTTGAAACATGTATAGCTTAATTGGAGTTTACAATGGCAAAAATGATGAATGCTGGAATTTCAGGTTTTTTTCATTCAACAAGAACAAATTGTTTCACAGAATAATATGCTTTCTCTTGAGAAGAGAAGCAGAACTTCTGAATAACTCAGAAGTTGTTTCTCAAGCGACACCAACAAACCACATGGATTTTCAATGTGCTGCTGCACATGGATTCAGGGTGGGTTTTGGATGAGTTACCTGCTGTGGGATAACAGCATGGCTCTCTAGTGACAGGGTTGCTGGGGAAAAGGAAGCACTCACTGTTGCTCACCATCCTTCTGGCTGGTCCCTTCCAGTCACACCACAGTCTGCTTTAACCATTTAAAGAACAAACCTTTTCCTCTTCTGGCATTTGTTATAACTTCCATTCTTGTTATTACAGCAGAAACCCCCTAGTATCTATTTTAAGGTTATCTTTACACCCTGAATTTTCACTAGGAGAATAAAAAAGGTTGGTGGTGGGCAGATGTATCTTTTTGTCCTTTATCTCATGCCTTGGCATTCAGGTATCTTCAAGAGGGGCATTACTTCTTTAGTGTCTTTCCTCAGCTGAGCTAAGTGTAATTCTCAGTATATTTCTGTGGCTATCCATAACTTTTTTATCTGCCTCTCTGCTTAGCTAGCTGTCTGGTTTGATATTTCTAGTTTGCACTTAACCAGGCTGGATATTCCCCCTTTGTCTTTCCCTATAGTCATATGCATCCATCAGAGTCTTTTTTATTCTTTTTGCAGCAGATAGGAGAGAAATATAGATGGAGCCATGCTTACCGATGCTTCCAAAGAAGAAATCAACACCTCACAAGAGGCTCTGGCTGTATCAACCTAAAGATGTGGTAATAATTTGAAATAGAATATAGGTCTATAAAGTATTTTTTAAAACCCCAAGTAATAACATCTTATACTTATGTAAGAAAAAATGTTGACCTCTTAGTAGGAACTACAGCATGGCTGTATAACAATATATCCCTGTGAGCTAAAGGCCTGGTTTTTATTATAGTCATTTAACTGATGAATAATTTCAGATGTAGAAAAGACAAAATAATTTGTACAGAAATTACATCCATTTTGGTAGCAGAACAGGAAACGCTGCCCAGGTGACCTTCTTTAAGGATGAGATTTTCACATTCCTAAGCTGTTAATAACTGGTGTAATTGTTAAGTGTGTTTAATTCATTGGCTTTAATAAAGCATGACAGTAGCTGATGAACATTGCACCAGAATGTCACTGCTATCACTTTCCCTCTGGCACCTCAGCTTCCCAGTGTTCAGAAAACAGTTTCAGCATTCCCATCTCAGTTTTTCAATAACAAATCTCAGATCCCTAGTCAGTCTAGAATATCATATTACCAATCTTTTTCAGAAGCATCATCATTCACACATCCTGCACCTACTGACTAAGTAGAAGGCAAAACCATCCGTCACTGGAATTAGTCTCCCACACAGCTGTCACTTGTAAGAAACAGGGAGGGATCCAGTCCTTCTTTCCCAATCTCCAGTCATTCCCATCTCTTGATACCTGACATGGAACACATTGCTGGATGACCCCCTCCAACACTCTTTGCCCCAGGATTTTGCCCTTACAAGCCTGATACACCAAAATCCTTGGCCTGTTGCCATGATTACAGAACAATCTCTCTACCACACTGCTGGTTTTTCATACTCACAGTTGTATTTTGTTCATACTCACAGTTTTCTTTTGCAGCAATATTTTGTATTAAGTTATTTTATATAAAAGGTTGAGCTCTGGGGAAAGTTTAAGCTATACCCCTCCAGGAATTACTGAGTTTGTTGACTGTGAGGAGAAAAGAAAACCCAAATTTTCAAACTTTTTAAAAACATTTTAAACAAGTACAACTAATTAGAGTCTGATCAAAGCTAAGTGAAGCCCTCTGGAGCAGCTGCATTCCCTATATTTGTGAAAATCAGGCCATTTAGATAGTTATTTAAATAAGGAGTATTGGAACTAAGCCAAAGCCCTTTGAAATCAATGGGATTTTTTAATGACTTCAATGCAATTTGTATCATAGTTTTAGAAAATAACCTATTTTATTTAATTCATTGTTGCTGGCGACTGCCACAATATAGACTGAGACTTCTTCAGTTGCAGAATTGCTTAAGTTGAAAGAGACCTCTTGAGATCATGTAGTCCAAGCCCCCACCTCAAGGAGGGCCAGCTACAGCAGGTTGCCTGAGACCATGTCCAGTTGGGTTTGGAATATCTTGAAGGATGGAGACTCCATAACCCTTCTGGGCAAACTGTCCCAGTGTTTAAGTACCCTCACAGTTAAAAAAACCCCCAAACAAACCAAGCATTTACTGCTTTCCCCTTGTCCACCAAGGTAGTGATAACCTTGTAGAAGGCAAAATGGTTGCTCAAGGGTGATCTCATCTTTATAAATCGAGCCATGCTGGCAGCTCCAAATGACTTTCTTGTCCCTTCATGTGCTAGTAAATACATTCCAGGAAGTTTTTGCCCTCCACCTTCCAAGGCATCAAGGTGAGGATGATCAGCCTGCAGTTCCTCAGATGTCCTTCCTGCCTTTCTTGACACAGAAGCTCCAAAGGAACTTCAGGAACCTCTCCCAGTCATAATGACCATTTGACATAGTCAAAGATAATCAGTGGCCTTGCAATGACATCAGCCAGCTCCCTCAGCTCTCAGGGGTGCATGTCCAGTGTGGTTAAGTGCTCCCTAGCCTGAGCCTTCTTCACTGGGGGTAAGTCCTCCTTGTTCCAGACTTTTCCTCCAGCCTCAGGGTCCTGGGATTCCAAAGGCTGATTTTACTGGTCAACTCTGAAGCAAAGAAAACATCTGCTGTCCTTTTCTCATTTTCCTACTTTTCAGGATGGTCCCTTCTTGAGCTTGGAGGAGGTGATCCTTGAATATGACCCAGCTCTTTTGGACCCCGCTGTCTCTCCAGGGCCATGTCCTGTTGGGATTCTTCTAAGTAGCTCTGTCAGGCTGAAGTCTGCTATCCAGAAATCCAGGGCTACTTGTTGCCCTGCTTCCTCCTCTCAGAGTCCTGAACTCCCCCCTCTCATAGTTCTGCAGCCAAGGCTGACTTTGACTCATGTCCCAGTCCAGTTCTTCCTTGTCTGTAGCAGGTCCAGGGAATCACCTTTCCCTGTTGGCTCCTTGACTACTTGTGCCAGAAAGGCTGGCATCAGGGCACTCCAGATGCTTCCTGCATTGCTTGTGCCCTGCTCTATTATTCTGCCAGCTATCATGTGGGTCCCCCATGAGGACAAGGGTCTATGAACATGTGGCTTCTTTCATTTGTCTGAAGGCCTCATCTCTTACTTCTTCCTAATCAGGAGGTCCAGAGCAGATACCCATTACACCAGCACTCATATCAGACTGCCAACTCCTGGCCCATTCCAAGGCAAAAATTGTCAAAATCTATTTAGAAGTCTCTATAAGTAAGAAAGGACAATATTTTTGTAATCATTTCTACTTAAAAAAAAAAAAAAGTCAACTCCCCAAAAACCACAAACATGCAACTCCTCAACTGTGTGCACTCTTTCCCATTACAAAGGTACACTGGAGAAGTTCATTGTGCCAGGTCAGCCTTCAGTTTTAGAATGTCATGCCTGGCAACACAAATGTCTGATTACACACTCAAAGAGTGCTTGGCTCAAAGTTAAGGTTTTCTCTCTGGCCTCCGATGAAAATGAACTTAACAGTGATGCTGCAGGCCTGAACTAGATCCCACCAGAACATTTCACTTTAGAAGTGGGAGGAGTTTTGGAGAGGTACAGACGAATTGGGAAGGAGCTCTGGGGGCAGCCTGTGCTGAGCTGAGTGAGCCCAGGTGTTGGCAGCGCTGGAGGTTTCACGGTGAGTCCGGCAGGTCCCGATGCACTGTCACTGTCACTGCTGTCCATGGCACAGTGCTGGAGGATCCTACACACACTGTGAGCCATGCATCCTCTGAGGCCAGCAGGACAGCATGCCTGGCACTCCAGCCCTGAGAGAAGCACGCAGGAGTTGTGACCAGGGTCTTCAGAAAGTCCAGACCATCAAGTCAGTCCAGAGTGACAGGGCAGTTCTGAGGTCAAGCTGGAAAGTCGAGTCCAGGGATGAGGATCTGTCCCTCAATCAAGAGGGCACCTGGCCATGTGCAACAGCAGGCTACAGAGGTACTCCCAAGCAAAGGGAGTTGATGCCTCGAAGGGTAGGGAACAAATCCATGCTCACCTACCTGGAGAGGGGCAAGGTCAGGGCCATCCACCTCCAGGAGGAAGCAGGAAATCCAGAGGCATCTTCCTATTTGTGAGGCAGCATTTCGCAGAAGAAAATCATGGAATCATTTAGGCTGGCAAAGACCTCTGAGATCACCAAGTCCAACCATAAATCTAACACTGCCAAGTTCACCAGTAAGCCATGTCCCTAAAAATATGTTTGCCACAAGGGAAAATTGCTCTTTTCCTTTAATTTCAACACAGTAAGATCCCTCTCAGGTCTTGTTTCTCTGCTTCTCAGCCTCTCCTTTACTTCACAGGGCTATTTTCTGTTGCTCTAATAATAGATCACGCTGTAATTCTCATGACTAACACATAATTCTTGATGCAATCCAGGTCCTACCTCTGCTTGTCTGGAGTTCAATCTTGACTGTCTAGCAATTGCTGAAAATGAAACTCAGGCAGAAACTAAGCCATGCTTGACTGAGCATAGAATTTATTGTTCAACTCCCTGTTACTATTATATATGGCTCAATTATCATCTCCTGCCTCTTTCATGAATCTGGATATGCACAATGATAGATATTACTGAGACCTCACAAGAAACAGGATCATCCTGTGCCTGAATCCAATGCTCTTCCTTTAGTTTCTTGTTTCACTCATGTACAAGAGTCCACCATTTTTTTTTTAGAAATCGGAATTATTTCAAGTCCCAGTTGGCTTATTTCCCTAAAAACTGTTTCCTTGGTTAAAGACCCACCATGGTATCACTCTACAGATAATTTGAATATAAGGTTTCTTTGGCATATTATCTGAGACCTCAGTCTGCCCATTTGATGAGCATTTTTAAAGACTTAATAGTTGTTTTACTGCATCATTATTAGGATATTTGAGAGGTAAGAGCTCCACTGCTTTCTCCAGCCAGAAGGAAGTGTGATTTGTGCAGTTCAGCAATTACACAATGACCTTTCAGCAGGTGGAAAAGAAAGGGCAAGTAGAAGTCTGCATCACAGCTGCATGCTTTTTATAAGGTCATATATATTACATAAAATCTGTCTACCCATTTGCAGATAATGTATAGCATGAAATATCAATACATACATAAAAATTGCATTGATTCCCCCCTCGCCAGCCCTCTTGTTTATGTAAAGATTTCACGGGGACATGTGTATTTTTGGAAAATGCTTTAAGGCATTTCTGGCAAATATGCTGCAAATATGGAAATTGATTGATTGATTGACCTCGTTGTGAGACTGGTGTTAATAAAACTCACTGGCAAGTTATCAAGAGGCATAAAACAATGCCATCTCTGTCCTTTCCCCAAGAGGCAGAAGCACTTTCCCTGACTCTTTGCAATAGCTCATTTGCAAGTCTCAAGGTCACGGTGGGTAAATCTCCATCACCCATTGCTGTTTATCCTTGACTGTCTCACTGCCTGCTGTCTAACCAGCAGTGATGGAAGCAGGTGATCAGACTGCAGAAGCTCACCAGCAAAAGCATGCCTGGTGTGTACTGAGGCTGCACAAAAACAAGGTATGATCCCAACGCTTTGGGAGTGGTCCTTCCTGCCCGGCAGTTTTGGCCACAATATCCATGAAATGGTAGAGTTCAAGATCCTTAGGGCAGCAAGAATGGTGCACAGCAAACAGGACCTTTGACTTCAGGAGAGCAGATTTTGGCCTCACCAGGGACCCTCTTGGTAGAGAACCATGAGGTAAACCCCATGAGGGAAGAGGGGTTGGGTGGAAAGTAGGTTGATATCCAAGGATAACTTCCTCCAATCCCAGGAGGAGCCCAAAAGAGAGAAAGAGAAAGCCAATAGGAGGGTGGATGAACAAATGAAGGAGCTCCTGGACAAATTGAAATGAAAAAAGGAAGCCTACAGAGGGTGGAAGCAAGGCCAGGCAGCTTGAGAGAAATAGAGAGAATTTGTCTGAGCAATTAGGTCAGTAAAGGTAAAGCCCTGATAGAATCAAATCTGGCCAGGGGTGTCAAAGGCAACAAGAAAAACTTCTGTAGGTATGTCTGTGATAAAGGGAAGCCTAGGGAAAATGAAAGCCAAATCCAGAAGAAAACAGGAGACCTGGTTATCCAGAACATGAAGAGGGCTGAGGTAACAACCTTTTTGCCTCAGCCTTCCACCAGCGAGAGCTCCAACCACACCAGCCAAGCCACAGACAGCAAAGATGGGAACTGCAAGAACAAAGAGCCACCCATTGGAGAAGATTAGGCTCAGGAACATCTAAGGGATGTTCTTAAGATGGATAGAGGAAGGAACACAAGTCCATGGAATCTGATGAGATGCATCTGTGGGTCCTGCAGGAACTGGTAAATAAAGTGCCTAAGCCACTGTCAATCATAGTTGAGAAGTTGTGACAGTCCACTGAAGTTGCCACTGATGAGAAAAGAGGAAATATAACTCCCATTTTTTAAATGGGGAAAAAAAGGAAGGCTCAGGGAATTACAGGCCAGTCAGTGTCACCTCAGTGCCAGCAAGCTCACAGAGCAGGTCCTCCTGGAAACTCCTAAGGCACATTGAAATTAAAGAGCTGTTTAGAGATAAGCAACACAGCTTCGCTAAGGGCAATCTCTCCCTTAGAAATTTGGTGGCTTTTTATTATGAGGCTACAGCATTGGTGGATAAGGGAAGAGAAGCTAACATCATCTACCTGGACTTGTGAGACAGGATCAGACGGATGAACCATTCGTTGGAAAAGGAATTAGCTGGATGATCAGACTCAGTGTTGTGATCAACAGCTTGATATCCAAGTGGAGACCACTGACAAGTGGTGTTCCTCAGGAGCTGGAATTGAAACCAGCACTGTTCAATGTCTCTATCAGTGACATGGAGAGTGGGATTGAGGGCACCCTCAGTGAGTTTGCTGACACCAGGCTGTGGGATATGGTCACCATGTGGGACGGAAGGGATGCCATCCAGAGGGACCTTGACAGCTTGAGAGGTGGGCCTGTGCAAACCCCGTAACATTCAACAAGGCCAAGTATGAGGTCCTGCACCTGGGTTAGGGTAACCCCAAGCACAAATAAAAGCAGGATGGAGAATGGATGGAGAGCAGCCCTGAGAAGGACTGGGGGACATTTTTTGGTGAGAAGCTCAGCATGATCTGGAAATGTGTGCTCACAGCCCAGAAAGCCAAACATGTCCTGGGCTGCATCAAAGGAGGCATGACCAACAGGGCAAGGGAGGGGATTCTGCCCTCTACTCTGCTCTCATGAGTGCTGCATCCAGCTCTGGAGCCATCAACATGAGAAAGATGTAGAGCTAGTGGAATGAGTCCAGAGAAAAGTGATAGAGACTCAGAGGTCTGGAGCACCTCTCCTGTGCAGACAGGCTGAGAGTTGGGGTTGCTCAGCCTGGAGCAGAGAAGGCTTCAGGGAGACCTTTGAGAACGTTCCAGTACCTAAAGGAGCCTACGAGAAAGATGGAGAAGGATTTACCAGGGCAGGTAGTGATAGGACAAGGGGAATGGCTTTAAATTGAAAGAGGAGAGGTTCAGGGGAGATACAGGAAGAAATTCTTGACTGTGAAGGTGGTGAGGCACTGGCACAGGATGTCCAGAGAAGCCATGGATGTCCCATCCTTGGGAGTATTCAAGGCCAGGCTGGACGGGGCTCTGAGCAACCCCATCTAGTGGAA
Source organism: Eopsaltria australis (assembly GCA_034509425.1). Taxonomy (NCBI): domain Eukaryota; kingdom Metazoa; phylum Chordata; class Aves; order Passeriformes; family Petroicidae; genus Eopsaltria; species Eopsaltria australis. The sequence continues at coordinate 3,765,578 of JAVTVJ010000051.1, read as the reverse complement.
GATATCCCTGCCAATGGCAGGGATTTGGAACTAGGTGATTGTTAAGGTCCTTTCCATCTCAAACCATTCTATGATCATAAATCACCACTGTCCACTCTTTAATTTCCTTGTCTATATGCTCAAGAGCCTCATTTGACTTTCTGCCACATTATCTGATTGGAGCTTGTGTTCACTTAATCCTTAAATCCTTTTAAGGGTTGCTACTTTCCACAATATTATCAGTCATTCTGTAAGGTTTGTCTGCATTTCTCTGTGTTCATTACTTTGCAAATGGCTGCAAAAACATCCTTTGTTTCATTGGGGCACACTAAAAAGATAATTCACACTACTCAGTGTAGCTGAAAAATCCTTAGCATAATTCACCAATACTAGTCAGGAAAAGAATGTTGAACTGGAATATGGAGTTTCCATAAGTGAAATGTTTTGGGAAAACAGTTCGGTTTCAACGAAGTTGTAATAGAAACCAGGCACAATATTGTGGAAATGGGAACCACAGGTCTTAGAGGGATCTTCACCCCTGCTCTCCTGCATCAGAAATGTGAAAAGTTATGAATTTCATTTCAGTTCTGAGTGTTCCAGCTGTAAGAATCTGCAACAAATTTTGAAGTCCTGGTCCTCTGTGAAAAAGGATCACTTTTCTCCAGAGCTCCATCATTGCCTGTCTACCAATCTTTGTGTCATCTGCAGCTTCTCCCCAGCAAGATGGAAAAGCCAGTTTGTATGGAAAGTAACACAAGGAATATCTCCAATGTCTTTTTAATCTGTTTTGAATGTAGTTTAGCAGCTGGTGACAAGAAGCTGAGCCAGCTCAAGAAGCTCAGCCAACTCTGTGGACCATCAGCAAGCAATGATGCTTGTTTCCAGAGTGAGAAATCCTACACTATTTGTTTCTGTTTACCCTTCTGGTTGTGCCTGCTCATTAAGATTCCTGAAAGTGGTGTCAGTTAGTCTTGTACTGTATTCCAGTGTAGCTGGTATGATAATACTTTGGGTTATAAATCAGTCTATTGTTCAGTGATACTTAGCATCATTCTTACCAGTATCTCAAGATTCAGGGATGAAAACAGCAGGTGACTTTTTATTTTCAAATAAAATCCTCATCAGAGTCATTCTGAATTCTCCTATCTTGACGAAAGATGTTAATCAGGCATGTGTTTTGACACACATAACTGTATCACCTAGGGGATGACATAAGGATCAGACCAGGCCATGAATCACTAATCCCTCATCGTTGCTTCCAGCAAAAGTGTATTCTGTGGGGCAGAAAAACTGATCTTGTAATTTGTTTTTAGTAGGTGTTGTGGAACTCTTTTTCCTCTCCCTTTCTTAACTCCTTATTAGCATATTTCCTCCCTTTTACCACTTGATCAACATGGAGCAGAACACTTAATCTGCTAAGGAACACTGATGAGAAACCCTCCTCTACTCCACTTAGTCTAACGTGAGCAGGACTCACTAGATGGTGCTTGTTCAGGATGTGAGAGCCCAAACAGACCCCATGGAATGAGTTCTCACAAGCAGTAAGGCTGCCAATTTGCAAAATAATCCTCTTCCAAATGAAAATGAGGCTCAGGATAACTATGGCTAAGCCACAGTTTTGTCACAGACCTACATAAAATGGTAGACAGACAGCAAAGGGTAGCAGAATTTCCAGGGTTATCTGGATATACTGGCTTCTGGAGCTTCTGGTGGCCTTTCACTACACATCTCTGTACAAGTGCACAGTGGGGCCACCAGAACATCCATGGATTTCATGAACGCTCTGGTTCCCATTGCACTGGGAGAGCATTGCAAAGGGAAACCAAAACCAGCCAAAGGGAAAAGAACCCTAGAAGGGTCTTTCCAAGCAGGCCTGAATCAAGAAGATTAAAGAAAAATGTATCTAAGAATGACAAAAATGACACACTACCTTTTTTAATCCCTTTTGATCTGACATGAAAAATACTTAGATTGGCTGTATTTGTGCATATATCTTAACCTCCTCTTTGAACCCCAACGAGTCTTTAACAAAACCCAAGATGCAAGTAAGCTTTTATTCTGCTTTAAACTTGAGTCACAGACCTCAACTCTGCCCACCTGGGAGCACTGAACTAGTGCTCAAGTCCAGGGACCAGGAGGAGCAGCCAGGACTCAAGTCCTGAGCAAATGCTTCTTCAAGATTTATGTTGTTTGTTCACATAAAACTTTGTGCTGGATGCAAAACTGCAGCCCTCAGCTCCCCTAAGTACCTCAACCAGTATTTTCAGCAGTGTTGCTCCCAGAGCTACCCCCTGGGATGGTTTATGGACCTTCTTTGTAGAGGAGGGAAGAACTCCACAAACATGTGCAGAAAGTGGGAATGTGGCAGAAGGGAGACAAATATTTGTAAGCAGTTTCATTCATCACCCAGGAGATACGAAACAGCAGGAGCAATGAAACAGAAGCTATGCCAGTTCCCTCTTCACAAGTGTTTTCAAATAACACTTGTCTCACTCCTTGTCACCTCCCAGACCAGAAAGTAAGAGCATAAGCTCATCACTCCTTCACATCAACTGAATCCATGCCCTGCAATAACACTGCCACCTCTCATATATTCCAGGACTGTGGGGTTTTTTTAATACTTAAACTTTAATCTCCTCAATTTCCTTTGAAAGACCAGCAGGAGGACTTGTCAGCAACTCACTGTGTGAGAAAGAAGTGGACTGTTAACACCAAAGCACTTGCTGTAAAGCCACACTTCACATAAGATGGGAGCTTTGAATGTAAAAATGTGGCTCTGGCTTCTACATCAGAGAGTTTAAAACCAGGCACTCAATGCATGACTGTGCAAAATGATGTCTGCAGTGCCCAGGTACCCCAGGCTTGTTTCACAGAGCCCAGGGTATTAGGTCCTAAAGGAATTAATAGGCTCAACAGCTCTAACCCAGCAGTTGTGACCCTTGGGAGGGTACAAGGGCTGGGAATGTGAGCAGCAGCCAAACTCTTGTTCTCTCTAAGCAACCTCTCCTACTGCTGCTGTCAGAAACCAAACGCTGGGCTAGATGGCCAGCACAGATATTTCTGCAGGATAAAACAAAAAAAAATACCTTAGTCTTAACTCAGAAATATCCAAATCTACACCCACTCCCTTTTAAAACCTGTGGTCCAGATCTGCAGTGTTGTGTCTAAAGTGGTATTTGCTTAACTAGAGAAGAGTGAGGAAATCCCTCAATGTATTTCTAGCACTATTGCTCAGAAATTCATGAAGGAGAAATAAAGGATCCTCAAGAGTTATGACACATGCCACATACCTCCCAAGTTCTATTGATTTAAGCCACAAGAACCTTTCTTCACTTTGACCTCTGAGCCACATTTGCATTTATTGAGCAATACCTGGCAAAGCACTGCCACGTATGAGGTGTCAGCCGCTCAACCCCCCAGTGAAATCATCAGAGCAAATATGAAAAACAAAAAAGTCACTCAACCAGTATGGCAGCTGTGTGGTGAGAAAAAACCTGTGTGTGACTGAAAGAACAAGGTATGGGTTAAGGTGGGGAGAAAAGAAAGGAAGAGGGACCTACAACACTTAAGGCTGGAGGAGAGGAGCACTTTGCTGCATGGTCTTGCAAGTGAACTACGACAGCAGTCATGGCACAAACATGGGAAAGGCATTCATTTAAGAATATTTGTGGATATTTACTCTCTATCCATGTTTGAAAGACTGGATTTGCAAAAGCAAATGTGTCCCTACCCCTCCACTGCTGAAATCCAGAGAGAGCTTCTGCTGTTGACGTCAGCAGGAGTCACATTAGGCCAAAGCACATTATTTTCAAAAATCTCTCTGAAATATAGTCAACACAATCAAATAGTACAATTCCTACAGGCCTACTTGTATTTACTAGGGAGTCAAACTAAATTTGCTATATGATCCATGAAATCATAAAAAGCAAAAAGCTATATAAAAAGAGAATAAGCCTGAGCTCTCAAGTTCAATACACAATTTTACACCATTATTTTTAAATATGATGGCACTGCCATAAATATGTGATGTTCTGTCTTCAAGAGCAGTCACACTTGCATAAGGCCAGCACGGGAGCAACAGCTAAGGAAGCATGAGTGCTGCCCTGTTATATGGTTCCAGAATCCCCAATATCTGCTGAGGATCTATCCTTTCCCCTTTCTTCCCTGTAATATGAAGAGAAAGGGTAGAGACTTTTTAATTTGTTCATGTGTTTTGAGAGGAGAGCTGCCTGAGAAGACCTTATGAGAGGAACTTACTTCAGAGGCACATCTGACCCCAAGAAACACCTCCAGTGAAACCTGTTACCCAGTAAGGAACTGCCCAGGAGGACAGGGCAGTGCTTGACTCACTGTAGGATGGTGCTTTCACAGATACTCTCACAAACCCAAAAAATGTGTGAGATTACAGACCCTGAATTCACAGTATTTTCCATTGCCTTTTTTTTTTTTTTTTTTTTTAATACAGACTATAAACAGATTCATACTACTTTTAGAAGAGGCAATGCTGCTGGGAAAGTGACAGAGTGACATTTAGGAGAGGAGCTCTGGAGGAGGAGGAAGGCTGTGGGTTTCCCTCACCACCGTGCCCTGCCAGCCATGCCCCTGGCAAAATATGTGGTGAGCTATCCTGGCAGCTCTGCTGGGAGCATGGCCATGATGGCCACAGGGCCCACAGGTGAATGGGGCCACAGGGCTGGCTACAGCAGGGTGAAGGAAATGCTGTGCCAAAAGGAGCCTCAAGGTCTTGACAACCACCAGTCCCAACAGTGCTGCCTGTACAGAGATCCCAGACGTTTCACAGGGACACCAATTACTCTCCTGAACTTATCAGTCCAGAAGCAGAGAGGCAGCTCCATGAGTCCTCTCCTGCCTGCCTGGACAGGACTGGTGTCACATCCTGGATGGGTGGCCCAAAGCCTCCCTTCGAAGCTGCCTGCTGCAGCTACAACCCCACTGCTGTGGAAGTTTTTAAGCATCTTCTTCAGCCTCTGAATACCTACTTTATTTTCCCTTTGAGATGAAAGAGCAGGCTTGCAGAACAAGTCTGGGAGAGGAGGAGTATGGGTAACACATCAATGACTTCAGCAATCTTCAAGCTCAAGACTGCCTGCTTGATGCAAAGCCCCAGCAAATGAGTGAAAACATAAATTACACTCAGACAGAGTGGGTACACAAGCCTGTCAACATCTAATGTCCCTTTTATTAAAGTATTTACATTTTCAGCTTAAGAACACAAATCTTTTAGCAGATGTGCCATTTGTGAGACACATCCCCAAGTAACTGACTTTCATGCTATAAATACAGCATCTCTCACCTACCACGCCTGTGATCACGAGCTAAAGAGAGCCTGCAGAGTGGGAAGATGGTCATTTGAATTCGTGAAACTCTCGTGGGATGCCTAACTCTAGGGCTAATTTTGGCTCATAACTTTTCCCCACAGTAATGTATTTCCATGGCAGATCCTTCCTTTAATCCATCCACAGGCGCTTTAACGCCCCAGGAGTTTGTGACCAGTCCAGGACGCCCATGAAGGGAGGACAACCCAAAGCTAGTTTTTAATGCTGCATGACAAACTGGGACCTACGTAAGAGATCAGAGGTCACCACGTCCCTTATCACATCACCACCCTTCCATGCCTTCCCACGGTGCCTTTGACAGACATTACGTATTCCCTTTGCTGTTCCCAACAGGGCAGGCATGAGTCATGGAGAAGTTCTAGGCCTGGCCACACAAAAGACAACAATGAAAGGAAGGAATACAGTTTTGATTAAGAAAAAAAATCGGGTTTTTGTTCAGTTTTGATGTTTTTTCAGTATTTTTTGGGGTTGTTTCATTTTTAACAGCAACAGATCCCAGGTACAATCCCCAGCATAAACACAGGATCACAGAATGGTTTGGATTGAAAAGGACCCTAAAGACTGTCTAGTTCCAAGGGTTCCAAGAAAGGTGTGCAAATCTAGGGACACCTTCCACTAGACCAGGTTACTCAAAGCCCCATCCAGTCTGGCCTTGAATATTTCCAGGAATGGGGGCATCCACAGCTCCTCTGGGCAACCTGTTCCAGTGCCTCACCACCCTCACAGTCAAGAATTTCTTCCCAATACCTAAACTAAACTCACTGTCTTTCAGTTTAAAGCCATTCCCCTTCGTTCTATTCCTACCTCCCCTTGTAAAAAGTCCCTCTTCAGCTTTCTCTAGCTACTGGAAGGTGCTATATGGTCTTTTTGGGTAGATTTTGGCAGGTTTTACAGAAACTAAGAGCTGTGGGGCAGCTCACAGCCTTCATGTACAATAGACATTTTTCCTCTTTTTGTTTTCATTTTGTTTGCTTTGTTTTAAACGGGCCTGTTCTTGACCAGGTTTGATCTGGCAGTCAGCTGTAATAAAGCACTAGGATTGTAACAGACCTGAGTGGTTTATGCCCCAGCCCACTCATGGCTTTTCACACAACTCACAGTTTCCTTTTTGCTGGAGTTTACTTATGGGGACTGCAAGTTCTCTATTAGAGAGCTGGGGGTTTTTCACCCCTTCTTCCTCTGCATGACTGCATTTAGCCATGTTTTGCATGAGCATGGTTTAATTTATACCAGATACGAAAATTCATAAAGTTCCTCTATGACCAATGAAAACTAGTAGGCCCCTCCTCCAAATCACTTACAAAATAGAAAAAAAATAGTTCTGAAAGAACTGGAGGGCAATGGGTTATGGCAATGATGAAATATGAGCATTTAGCCATACACCTGGTACTGTTAAACAAAATCCATTATGGAGTTTGCACGTGCTACCTATGAATAATCATAACTGGAAGTGTGCTGGAAAAGAAAGCACATGAAAATCACAGCTTCCAAGAAAGAAATATGCCATCACCAAACATGATTATCCAGTCAGCCAGCATCAGGCTCCAGGAAATTCTGTCAATCTGAAGTGCACATCCCCTCCAACCCTCCCATCCATTACTTCTCTCCAGAAACTTAGTTTTGTGCCTGATTGAGGCTTAGAAAACAAGCTTTTTGAAAGAATATACCCAAACTTCTTACACATGAAAGACAAAACACAAAAAATGCAGCATAAATGATAAAACCCTCTTCCTCTTAGAACAGAGGGACAGGTTGCATCTTCCTCTGGCTCACTGCTGAGCACTGACTAGAGAGTCAGAAGCAAGAGGAGGCTGTAAGCCACCTACTCACTGGTAATTCTGTCCATTTGTGCAGTCCTCAGGGGTGGGATTCAGCAGCCCCAAGGGAGCCATGAACAGAGCTTGTGTGTGACATCCTTCAGCAAGTCATACCATGGGCACAGACCAGCAGTCAGGACAGTGCCAGCCCACCCCTGCGGAGGAGACCAGACAGCCTAAATAAAGAACTTATGATGAAGCTTTTCCCTTCTCCCACTCCTGACGGCATTAAAGGGACCAAAACAGAACATGATGCAGAGAAGCAAGCAATTTCATCCTAAAATCAGATTATTTAATATTCCAAGTAGAAACACATAAAAGGATCCTCCCTGGCAAAACTGGTTGCCCAAGCCAGCCTTGCTTAGAAAATTCTTTAAAAGCTCATTTCTGTGCTTTGTTTCATTGCCATCTTTGCCTGCCAAAAGCAAAGTCTAACTTCCCAGTTTGGCCACTGTTTTGCATGTGATGTCATTTTTCAAGTGCTCTGCAGCATGCTACGGTATTTGGACTATTCAGGCTGGGTTCAGTGTTTACCAGCACCACTACAGTCTCACAGAACATTGTCTCCAAGCATCAGGCACGGCATCAGCACCACAGCAAAAAGGCCAAACATCCCATCCCAGCACTACCTGCTGAGCTCCCCGATTGCAGCTGGCCAGACATCAAGTCCCAAAACAAGGAGGTGACCTATGACTTCGTCCATGCACCCCCATCAGAGGATGGGCAGCTCAGCCTCCCTGGGTGGCCCACAAGCAAAGCCCTGTGGCTACAGGTGCTCCTGATTTGGGGGACCCTGGGCAAGGGCTCTACCTCTGCTCAGGACACAGCAGCACTTCAGGAACCTGAGCCAAAGCTGGGACAAGCAACACCCAAGAGCTGCCCCCTCAGAAGGAAAACCTGCAGTGTGTAAACAGTTAACAAAGGCTCTCTGATATTCTTTGTGTAACCAAATTTACATCAGCATAAGCTTCCAAGGTCTTCAGGGAAGCTAAATGATGAAAAAATTAACTTCAGCACAGCACCCTTTGCCCAAGAGACAGAAAGCAAGCACTGATCTGTTCCGTACATGCCAGCCAACAAAGAAGGGAGCACACGTGGAGTACCACAATGGGCATCTACTGAAGCCACTCCTTACTTCTCCCAGAGGTGGTGACACACCTCAGAAGTCTCCAACCATGCAGCACAAAGCTAAATCAGGGATTAATTGTACTGAGATAAGTAGCTGCAGTATCAGGGCTAACACAGAGGGCAGGATTTGAATGGGAATCATAGAATCATTTACGTTGAAGAAGACCTCTAAGATGATCAAGTCCAACCATTAACCCAGCACTACCAAGCCTCCACAAAACCATGTCCTCAAGTGCCACATCTACACATTTTTAAAAACCTCCAGGGTGACTCAACTTTCCATGAAGAAATTTTTCCCAGTATCCAATCTAAACATCCCCTGGCACAGCTTGAGACTGTTTCCTCTTGTGCTATTCCTCCTTACCTAGGAGAAGAAACCAAACCCCACCTGGCCACAAACTCCTTTCAGAGGGTTGTAGAGAGTGATAAAGGTCCCCCCTGAGCTTCTTTTCTCCAGGCTAAACACCCCCAGCTCCCTCAGCTGCTCCTCACAGAATTTGTGCTCCAGACCCTTCCCCAACTCCATTGCCCTTCTCTGGACTCTCTCCAGTCTTTCCTGTGGTGAGGGGCCCAAAACTGAGCACAGTACTCAAGGTGCAGCCTCACTAGAGCCTACTGACTCCTTGAAAGGACAATATTTAGCCTCCACCAATTTAGTAGTAGGTCTTCAGTACTACAGTGCACTAATTATAAGAGAAGATCTATCAGCTAAATACTTTGAAAAACATTTAGGTCTTTCACTCAGACAGACGCCTTTTTGAAATATCGCCAGTTTACCCACAGTATTTGTCATTTTAAAAGGCAACGTTTCCTAAAGCCATTTGAAACACAGAGGTTGGCAGCAGCCTTGTTACTCTTTCTTCTTATGCAAATTCAGCCTCTCTGCAAAACCCAAGGTTTTTCAGGTGCAGGCAAAACTGCAGGCACCAGCTAACACCAGTCATCAGCACTGCACAGCTCATCAACACAACTCTCACCTGAACATTTTGGGGAGAAGTTTATTTTTTTCTAGAATTTAATAGACACATCCCAGCACTTGGCTCTTCAGCTGTTGACCCAAGGAGTTTTTCTCTCACAGCTGACCTGGCACTATGGAAGTGGAGGACGTGCAGGCAAGAGGCCTCACCTGGGTGCTGTAAGCAGTGAGAAGAAAGGCTGCAGGGCTCTGTGCACAGTGACAAGTCAAAGTCAAGCCACAAGACATCCACATCACTTGGCATTCCAGGTGCCTGGACAGAAAATAACCATGGGTCCATCTGGGATTCAGGAGACAGCTGCCATGCATCTGCCATCAGGGCACTTGGCTCATCCCATCATCTCTGGAGCACAAGGATGCAATGTTTGCTCATCTTTGCCTGAAGAGCATCAGGCAGGGACCATCTCTGACCACATCTGTGATCAGCAGCAAGCCAGACAGCTAACAGGGGCTGGATGTGCACCCCTCAGAGCAGCTGTATCCCAAATCAACACGTCAGAATGAGGAGCCCTTTGGTATTAACCAAACCCCAGTCATTTCCATGCGGTTATCGCTTTGAAAGCCACACAGGGAGCAAATTAAACAAGCTAATCCAGCTGGCGTCAAACACTGCCAGCACACATCAAGGAAGATGACGGCAGGCTTTGCCCTTGGCTTTGCTTCTGCAAGACAGGCAACGAGCTTTTTGTTTGTCCTCCTGCGATAACAGGTATCAAATGTCAGGCAGGTGTCAAGTCTAGAAGGGAAAAAAGAAATCCATCCCTGCAAGGTCAGGTAATCCATTGCTCTTTGTGCCTGCAGGGAAAAGGCAGCCTTGCTCTCCCTGTGTTTATTCAGCCACTGGCTGAGGTAACAGCAGCTGTGGTATTGCATGGCTGGAACATGGAGCTATTTTATGTTTGCAGCCACATTGTTTGTATAATCAACATGTACCTCACTTCTCTTTATTGGGATCCATGCTCTGTGCTAATTAACCAGCACATGACAAATGCCTCATTATTAGCAGCACCTGCAGAGCCAGTAAATCTTGCGGCACTCCAACAGAGGAGCCATGCAGCACGACAGCATCATCCAGGTTTGAGACAGGGCTGATGAAGGATGCTGGATCCAGGCAAGGCATAAACACCTCTTGCCAAGTACCCTAAAAGTTGTCTCAGCCCTCAGCAGTGAAAGATAACTGTGTGCTACGTGCACAGACAGCCACAGATAACAGCAAACCCTTACACAGCTGCTTCCCAGGTGCCAGACCTTTGGACAAGGGGAGCCTGGCTGAGGCCCTTTCCCAACCAGACCCTCTTTGCTTGCTGGGTATTTCACTTTGCACCAGGATCCTGCTCCGGACCTAACACCCCAAGTTACCAACACAACCCTTATTTCTAGCCTCAGCCTAACACCCTCCCATCCTCAGTTTTCCCCTCTGGCTCTAGGGCATCACAGTGCAATGAAGCAGCCTGTGCCAATGTACATCATGGGAGGATAAAAGCAGATTTTCAGCATCCCAGAAAAAGGCAAAAGAAGCCAGAGCGATACCAAATACACTGTATTAGTTTAAAGGGCAGCCAAGAGTTAAAATTTCTGTGCATATGCTGTAAAGCTATTCTTTCCAGGGGGCAATTGCTCAACAGACTTTTAGAATCCTGTAGAGTTACTGCTTTTCTCTACACAACATCTTTTTGTCTGTCTAAAAAAATACTATTGTCAGACTACATCATTCCTTCCTCTTTACTGTGATTTGTGATGATTTGGTGGAAGGATTCTTTAAGAATAAGTAGCAGCTGATGCACTTTTACAGCAAAAGCCTGCATTTTTCATCATTGTTGTCATGAGTTTATTTATACAGAGCAATTCATGTAGAAAACCTCCCCCCCAGCACTGGGCAATCCAGGGCACAGCCATGCTGAAAGCCACAGCCCGTAACTGCAAAGTAAGCCTGCACACAAAAAAAAAACAAAAAAAAAAAAAAAACAAACCCACAGAACCAAACAGAAGAAAAAAAGAATAAAAAACTAAAGACCTTCAGGGATTTTTCATCCTCAAATGCTCCTGGGAATAGAAGATGCTCCTGAAGCTCAGGTGCTTGCACAGAATGTGACAGTAGTGACCCAGCGTGTCTCTGGCAAAGGAGGTTAAAGCTTGGAAAAGCAGAAACATTTTGACTCCTTGTTTAAGTAGAAGATGGAGATTTTGGTCTTGTTGCTGACAAACATACAGAATACAGGTATTGCCATTACATTTAGAGAGTTGCTTCAACTGGGAGAAGAACAAGCTCTTCATTTCAGTCCATTTTAAACCATGTGAACGTTTTGGTACCAAGACCACCTACAGAAGCTCCTTTCTAATGTTATTTCTTCTGTGTGAATACCTACACAGAGCACTTCCATGTTTACTTGTTTGCTTGTCCTTCAAATGTCCCAGCCAGGTTTAATAGCACAGATGGAGACAGCAAACCCAACAAGTGCTCCCTGGCACCTTAATCCGAAGAATCTGACTGAGATGTCACTGTTTGCTCCTGGCTGTGGTGACTGACCTCAGCAATGTCTCTGTCACCAGGCCACATCCCAGTCCTGGAGGAAGCCTTCCAAATAAGTCAGCTAAACAGAGACCCACAGAAAGGGAGCCACGGGGATCAGCAGCACACGCTGCTGCTTCACTCCCAGCCCTGCTGCAGCATGTCCCCAAGAGCTCTCCATGTCCCACCTGCTGTGACAGTGCTGGGGGCAGTCATAGTGTCCACCTGGCTGCCTGCCCCTCCCAGCTGCAGGCTCAGGTTACCTGTGCCTGGGCTAGGGCACCAGGGCCATGCAGGATGGGGCAGGGCCTGGCCCTTGTGCCACATGTCACAGCAGCACCTTTAGCCAGCTCTTGTCCTTAGAGGCATTAGTTTTTCCCACACTCCCTTCTTTCACCAGGTCTAATCACTTCACCTGCATTTCCTGCATTTCCTGTGGCTGGGCAAGGACTGCCAGCTCCAGCCCCCTGCACGTTTTCTGAGGCTGAGCTTCTGTCAGGAGAGGTGCACATCATCACCCTTGTCCTGACCTCCTCCCATCCCCACCTGTTCCCTGACTGCTCCCATCTCAAACTTCCCTGACCCCCTGCCTTTGCCCTCTACATCCCCACACTCTCACATCCCAAGGTTCCCTGTGGACAGCCACATCTGTGGGGTGACATGGGGCTGCTGGTTCTTCTGTACCATCAGACACACTCACTGAGTCACTGTGGCTCCAAGCAAGCAGCTGGAGCAATGCTATGCAAATATAGGATGGTCCATGGCTGTGCATCCCAGCCCTCTCTAGCTGTAAAATCAGCCCTCCTTCATGAGTCATCTGATTATCTAGTACCAGGGAACGAGCTGGACTAGAGGTGACACCACCCCCAAGGACACAGAGATCAGTGTTTTGAGACTGCATCTGCACCAGGCTGGTGGGGAGCATCTGAAGCCAGTCACTGTTTTCACAGAAAACAAACCATAATGCTGCTGGTGAACTCGCAGCATCTTTCCAGCCTGCATCTGGCCAGAATGATGAGCAAAAAGTCCTGCAATTCACCCTGAAACTCATCTCCAGGGCAGCAGAGATGACTCCTGGGACAGAGGCAGAGGAGGGCAAACACAGATGTGGCAGAGGTGGCCAGGACCCTTCCACGGGGGCTGAGCAGGTGCCACAGCAGCAAGCCCCAGGGAGCAGCCTCAGCTCCTGAGCCAGCTGGTCGTGCTGGTTGTGACCACCTCGGGCACACAGGCTGCAGTGTGATGCTGCAGGACCTGCTCTGGGGCAAGGAGGCCACGTCAGCACACAGAACACTTACTGCCTTTGACAGACCTTCGAGCAGGAGTTCAGTCATCAAGCTACAGGCAACAGAGGATCAATTTGTCCAGCACAAATAACATTTCTGTTACCATTATCCCGTGACTCAGCACTCTGCATTTTTCATTTAGTGCCGTTACAAAAGAGCCAGAGCAAAAAACGGGACAGACAGATGCAAGCCTCTCCAAAGGGACGTGGGAGAAGTGTGCCAAGGAGCTGGTGCCACTGGCACGGCACAGGAGCCCTGTGACAGCTGCAAGAGGAACGACTACAAGTGATGTGCAGCCAAGCAGTGCAAACTCATGATGTGTGCGAGGGAAATCTCTCTGCATCTGCCAGCACAGAGTGCGTCAGAGCTCAGACACAGGGATGAATCTCACAGCTGCTGAAGAACGTGGCTAAGGCTCCTGAGGACCAGGATGTGCTCCTTAATCTGTAGGTAAGCACCAGGATACTCACACAACTTGCTTGCTCTGACATCATAAGAAACCAAACTCCCTTGGCTTGGAAAATAAAACAGAATGAGCTTTAGCAAGCTGTTAAGGGAGCTGGCTGATGAGCAACACACTTATGGGGTCAGGCAGTGTTTTACATCGCTGAAACAGCGTGTCCCATGTCACACGAGGGAAAGGGCAGGACTCTGGGTCTCACAGCCCAGGTCAGAGCTGCTCCACAGCTCTGTGTGGCTGGCATGCCCTAAAGTCAGCCACGTTTGGTCACCCCGAGCAAAGCAGGACTTGGGTCATCCCTGTCCCCACAGGGTGCACAAGGTAACACATGTCTTTACCTTTAGACTATGCTGGCTCAGGCAGCAGCCACTCCAAGTTTGGGCCAGGAGCAATGGGCTGCAGCAGGCAAGGGCCAGTTTATCCCAGCAAGCCTGCCCTCACCTTGGTGCTTCTGCAGGTCAGGCATCCTGCCAGCCCAGGCTTCTTCCTAACCTGTCAAAGTGTCAGCATTCTCAAAACTAAATCAGTAGCTGCCCCAGGTTGACACAGGCATAATTAAAAGAGACTGATTGGCATTTTAATATCCGTTGCTGTTGAATCAGTAATGGGGTTTCTGAAAAGATGTCTTGGTCTCAAGCTTCAAAAGGTGAGCCCGTCAGAGATCACACTGTGGCTCTGACCAGTACTCAGGCTCCCGTTATAAACTAAAATTAACACAACTCAGCCTTAGGCTGCAGCTTAACTGAGCCAGCGAGCAGGAATGTTCTGTGCTGCATTAGGGTGTGAAGAAAGGGAAGCTGAGTAACTCCTACTTTCTTTCTATACATAGCGAGTAGGCCAAATTCTGACCCTTTCTACATCACTGTAAAGCCAACTGCATCACTGCTGGTGGAAAGCGTCCAAGGGAAATCTACAGATGTACTAAGAAGTCCAAAAAGGCCTGGAGGAGGGGAAATACCAGCCAAGCATGTCTCAAAAGGTATCTTCAGAGGGTCCTGGTTGCACTACATGTCAGCATGACAGGTTCACCCCAGATAAGCAAATCCTGCCCTAGTGACAGATGGGGCAACAGGAGGCTGCAGGTCTGAGGCTCCCCATATCCCAGGCCATGGAGCAGTGGCTGCTGGCATTGTGGTTCTTGGCCCCACAGGGATCTCCCACAGAACAAACCTTTGCCCTCTCCTCCAGGACAGCACCCAGCTTCAGAATAAACCACCACAAGGCACAACAGGGCCAAATTAAATCATGAGGACTGTACTTCCACTCCCTCCAAATACCAGCAATATTCAGCAGAGCATATGATTAGCTTCATACCAAGGCAAGATAGGCTTCTCAAGACCAGCTACAATGAGGATCTATTAAATCAATCACAATCAAAACCTAGTCTGCCTTCAAGTGACTTCCAATTAGGATGCAGTAACATTATTAAGGGCTCAGACAGGCAAATTAAAAAGCTACACTGAGGAGAAATTGCTTCCCAGAGGGCTAGTTTTCATCATCCTCAGAAATAAAAGCCTCCAGAAGTTCATATTTCTGATTTTTAAGAAGCCCCAAAAACACATCATCTAATTAGAAGACTTGCTAACATTATGTCACTGTTGAGTTTTCCCCTTTTGGATACCGTTTTTTTTCCCTACCCAACTGCCACCAAACCAAAAGGATAAAATCACAAAACATTTCCTTTGTCACATCTGAATATCCACGTTTCACCTGAAGCATTGATAAAAAAAAAAAAAGACTGGAAAAAATTAATTGCAGCTTTGTTGAACAGTTTGTATTCTTAGCAGGGGAACACAGAGAGGAAGACTACTTAATCATTCAAAGAATCAGGAGCCAGTCTGAAACAGGGTGATGAGCTCGGATTAAGGGGGCAGATTAGAAAGTGGAATTTTGCAAATCAATTTCAAAAATTCAAGAGCAAAGAGGGCAAGATCCATTTATCTGTTTATTGATCTGAGAAGTAACCACCTCAGTAACTCCTGAAACTCTCTGAAATACATTCAAAATGAACCAAAGGCAAAAACAGTAGTTACCCATGCTTAGGAAGGGAACTTTTTATGTTTTAAAAAGATAGACTTGATTACAGAATTAATGAAATTAACTATAAATTAATAATATTTATATTTCAGTATAATATGCCTATATGATATGTGTCTATATATACACACACACACATACATACACACACACACATATATATGCATACACACACACTACAGTTAGCCACTCATCAGCATCAATACTTGCCCAGCCTGAACATTTAATTAAGAGCCTGGAAAAGTCATGTTCTTATATCACATCAGAGACTTCAGGTATCAGAGTTAGGTGGTAGAAAATTCATCTCCAAAAAACTACAGAACTACAGGAAGAAACATCCATCATCTTCCACACTGGAGGTCAGATGAAGCCCTAGAATGAGTCAGGAATGTCACAGCTTCTCATTTTCCTCTGACAAACACTTGTACAAATCACCACAAAACCAAGACCGTTACAGTCATGCAAAACAGGACATTTTTCAGTTTGGTGGAAGATCCAGAAAACAAAACCAAAACCACCAACAACTTTAGGAAAGCCCCAACTTCCATGACTCCTGATCTAAAACACCATTGCTCTCACCAATCCCCCCTACCTCTCACACTCATCTTCAAGTTCAGCATTTGCTTTCATTTATCTCCATCCCCATGAGACACTTCTCTTCCTCCTTTTTTTTTTTTATTTCTTAAAATTTTTAATTGCAACTAGTTCAACTCCTGAACAAAATCCACTGAGAAACAAAGTCATCTGTCCAACCTGAAATTGCTTTCCCCTACCCTCAATTTGTTTGGGTTGGATTATTTCTTGCCCTCGGGTTGCTGTGTTGGATTTTTCCCTTTGATTTTATTTAGCTATCTTTCTTTTTATACATACCTGGGGACACAAAAATGCCACCCAGCCATATTTTGGTCCCCATTCCTGGGATGGAGTAGGGTAAGCATATGGTCACTATACACATATTTCCATGCCAGGGGAAACTCCACTGTCAGGAACCTCATCCCAGTTCTGTGAACTGCATCTGAAAGGAGAACATAGGAAACTCCACCTGGCACCTTTAATACCTTCCCCATCTACTTTTTATTGCAGCTTTTAAACTATTAGCTCTGTTGAAATGGCAGGACTGGATGGTAATTATCAGGAAGTGACAGAAAATATCAAAACAGAAAGGGCAAGAAAACAGAATCAAGTCTGGGTCTACTTTCCAACTGCAGCCTTGGCTGCTGTGTGACCATAGAGGAAGCCAGCTCCCTCTTCTCCATGCTCCAGCCTCTCCATCTCCCCAGTGGCATGGGAATTATTCCCCATCTCTTAGGGGTCCTCTTTCACAATACATACTCAGCTGAAGAAAAAAAAAAGTTTGGACTGAAGTCTTTTTCCATAGCAAAGAAATTTCGTACTAAAAGGCTACTATTTACAGTCAGATGTGGCAACTAAGCAAACCTGTGCCTTGATGTGCCTTTGCTGTGTCTGTACACAGGCGCATAGTTTGGTGGTTTTTTGTTTGTTTGGTTTGGTTTTTTTCGGTTTTTTTAATTTTTGGGGGGTTCTTTCTAAAAATACATCAGTTATCTTCAAGGCTGTGCAGGAGTCCAGCCACAAAGTCACACTTTGCTGTGCTGCTTCTTCTGTCCTGTGTAATCCCACCCCTCAGTGTTAAACCAGGAAAGGGCCTCCAGGTTCTCAAACAGGGCTGCAGGAAATACCTACACTAAGTCATACAACACTCTTGTCACCAGAATGACCAACAAGTCCAGCAGCTGCTAATTTCCTGCCTCCCTTTCTACTTTCCCAGGCCAAACATGGCATGGGTGCAGGGCAACCATAATTCCCAGCATGGCAGTAGCTGGCTTATTCCATTGCTTCCCAGGCCAACAACCAAGGTGGGTGCTGATTTATCTCAACAGAGCATTTGGCTCCATAGCACAGGACTGAACAAAAACAATATTGTGGACTAAATTAGCACTGGTTTATCTCCACTGACAGCAAAAGACAACAAATGAATTTGGCAGCATGAAACAGATGAAGGAGATATGAATGCCGAGGCAGACAGCACAGGATCATGTACTTTGTCTGAGAGCTCTTATGTTTATGCCTTTAAAATGCATGCCAAGTTCCTTCTCTAAAAGTACATATCTTTAAATTAAAATATGCCTTAAAGCCTAAAACTGCACCTGCAGGCACAAGGTCAAAAAGCTTTTTTTTCTGTGCAAAAGTATTTTTGAGCGTCATCATAAATGGGATTACCATACTTTCTATGAATAGCAAGTCTGGCAGCTACACCTTCTCCACCTTGCTCCAGGCAGCAGGTGTGGTTTGTGTTGGAGGTGAGATACCATATTGCACATCACAGCTCCAGCATCTGGGGTGAGCTGTGCTACAAAATGAGCCTGATGGCTTGGCTGCTTCTCCTTCACACGTAGCCCATAGGTAGCTCCCTCAGCAGCTGCCAGCTAAGGCAGCTGGTTTTTCCTGTAGCATTTTGCTGATGGTGTTTATCCTGCAGTGCCTGGCACCCTGGAGCCATGATCCTCAAACACAAGCAAAAACACTGCTGTAAGTTCAGTTGTAAGCACACAACCCAAGGTCACAGAGGTTCTGCTACTTCTACAGAAGTAAAAATTAATTCGCGAAGTCAAAGCAGCCTCCATTCATGTAAAACAAACCAGTGCAAGCCAGAATAATTTTGCAGATAAGAGGATCCTTGTGTGAAAGGGAGATTTGGTTTCTACTCCCAAGCCCTGAAAAACTCTCCCACCTCAGCCTTTTCTTTCAAAACCTTTATTTCAAAACCTTTATTATTTCTCCTTCCTGAAGGGCATCATTCTCTGCTTGGTCAGCCTCAGACAGCAGCAGTTTGTCACTCCCAGGTGCTCCCAGTGAGAGTTTGCAGTGCTGTAGACCCGCACTGTTGGAAGGGTGTGAAAGGCCAAAAAAATGTTTGCTCAAGAAGCCCTCATTGCAGAGGCTTGATAAGATCTGGGAAGATGGGGATGGGTGGTAGGAGAGGGGCAGTATTTCTGCAGCCAGGGGAATAGTCTGGAGCAGAAGGGGCAGGTCCATATGATGACTCCCTGCTGGGGTATCACACTTTTGCAATAGAGGTGCCCCTTTCCAATTCATCACCTCTCACCCAGTTTACCAAGACAGTCCAAAGCTCTGATATTTCCAGGGAGTGGCACCAGCCAACCAGGATTTACCCTCTGTTTGGCACCTGCCTCAGGAAAACACTTAGGACAGCCAACACACACAGTCTTGTCACACACAGGTCTGCAGCTCCTAACTCTACCGTTAGTGCCCTTCTCAGCACCACCTTCCCTTGCCAGCATTCGGAGAGAGGCAGGAGGGTGCAAAGCAGCTGAGGCTGGGGAAGAGCACAGAGCATTCAGAAGGACACATGAGCAGAAGAAGCTGAGAACAGACTGGGTTAAACTTGCAGCAGGGGCCTCGAGAACAAAGCAGCTGTGGTTAGGCAAAGCGTGCGTCACAAGCACAGCCCAGAGCTGGGCACATCCCTTTCCATCTCCCGCCTGCTGCACGCGCTGCTCTGCTCACGGCACCCAGCACTTCCCACACACCAGCTCCCTGGCAGGGGACTGAAACCAGCTCAGAATGGGAGGAGAACCCAACCTCCAATACTGCAGCCTAGAGCCATGAAGAGAACTCACAACTGCCACAGAGCCCAAAGGGTCTGGTTTTCTCCTGGTGAGCAAAGAGTGCAGTGAGAGATCAGGGCTTTGTGTAGGCTCTGCTCTCTTTAGCTTGTCACTGCTGTCTTTTAGTGGCTCAGACACACACAGACCAACCCTCTTCCCAACACACTCCCAAGAGAAATGGAGAATGACCAGCTAAAAGATGCATTCACTCCAACAGTATAGGAGGCCAACAGAAGAATGTAATTCAGACACTCATGGCATGGCAGTGGCTCTGCTCCTCCTCCAGGAGTTTGAGCAATGAGACACAGGTCACTCAAGCTTTAGTTCCTGCTGGCATCCTGCACACTGGCAAGGGACAGTCACAGTCATGCAAAACTCCTAAAGCAAAGAGTACCCACCCCTTTTCTTTCTTTCTTTGGTCACTAGGATTCTCCAAGGAGTCTTGCCTGCAGCAGGCTGCCCAGACATCAGATCTGAGCTGCCTCTCACTGACTACACACACTGTTGTGGGGAGAATAATTAGGAAAAACAGCCCCACAGCAGAGATGCTGTACTTGGGCTACCATATCCTGTAAGAAGGGGGCAGGAGCAGAGGGGTGATGTACCAGCAGAGGCAATGCACCCGGGCATCCATTTCTTCCAGCTGCTCTTAAATCCAGGCAGAGGACAGCGAGTCCAGTTCTGCTGCAGCCCTGGAATGCTCTGCGCTCTGCCCAGCCTGCGGACAGGGATCTGCATGACCAGATTTGATGAGGTACTCTTGGCACCATCCTTGACTGCTGGGCTGAGCTCCCCTATCATAAGCAGCAGTAAATGAAAGAGGAATTATGCAATGTGAAGGGCTGAGTGATGGAACAGTGACTGGAATGGGAACAACTGCCCCTCAAACCAATGATTTGCAGACGCACCACATCATTTACTATCATTTCCCTGTAACCTTTCTCCATGAGGAGAAACAATGTTATGGAGCAGGGGGCTCTGTCTTTGGCTTTGTCTAAAAGTTCCTGCAAGGAGTTGACTGCTTGGCTATAAGATGCTTTCACAACCACATCCCATGAAATACGAGGTTCCCCTTGCAGTTCAAAGTCACCACTGGATGCAAGTATTTCAATTTCTTCTAAGCCATCATGGAATTTCGCAGAGCAAAAGAAAAGAATCTTTTTCTTTTTTTCTTTTTTTTTTTTTTTTAAGTATTTTTTGGCTTTCAGTTCACCAGTAATAGATATCCACTTGAATTCACATCAAGCCTCATGAAGCAGCAGGCAGTCACAGTGCCTGTTGCTAGTGCAAAGTTGTTTGTTTCTCCCCTCACCTTCTGGTCCAATTTGCTGCACCCCTCAACAACTTCTCCAAATTTCTGGACGGGTCAGGGAAGGCAAACACACTTACCCAAGGAACTTCCCCACGCATTGGCTCAGCCAACAAAGTGCCTGGGGAAACATTAAACTGAAGTTTGGCATCTGCATTGCAGAAGATAAACACCTTGGCAAAGCAGGTCAAGCAATACCCAAGGACAAATCTCCACTTCAAGGGAGGTGAACTCAGAGCAGGACCGAGGGGAGTGTAAGCAGAGAAAAAACAAAGCAAAAAGGACTGGAAGCAGAAAAAAGATGGCATGAAAGCCAGGATAAACAAAAAAAGCCTCAACCACAAATACATTCATACTGTGGAGGGACAACACTATCAGGGCTGGTGCTGCCTCTCCAAAGTTTTCTGTGAGTATTTTGGAGGACTTTAACCAACCAGCATGTGTGCAAATGGCAGAACTGTGTTCAACACAAGTCTCTTCCTTTACAACTGCGACTTTTCACTCACCTGAACAGAAGCATCCTGCTACACTTTCAACTCTTTGCTAAGCAACTTGCCACTTCCTAGCTTGCTCTTTGAAGTATTTTCAAGAACCTTTTGGTGAATGTTGCAGGGGCTTTTTGCCCCATAATATCCTGCTTCATTCACCCCATGCCACAGAGGGGCCCACACGGGGAACCCACAGGGGGAACTCACTCTGACTCATCCCCAGAGCACCATTCACCAGGTAGTTCAAGACAAAAGTCATCATGCAGATCCTGAAAGGGACAATTCTGACCCTTCTCACTGCACAGAGCATTCCAGAGCTGAGCTCTAGACATGATGATTGTGGATTTGAGCCTCAAAATGCTACAACCATTGACAAAGCTACTTCAGTGAGGCTGGTGTTTTAGTCATCTCTGAGCCACTTGACACCCAGGGCACCCATTTTATCAAAAGCACAGGGTAGGGATGAGTATAACCACAGATGGATAGCTTTCAGAACAGGAGACAAAGACTGTAACTTAGGGCATAAACCTGTCAGGCAACTGAAAACACAGGTACAGCAATGAAGAAGTTTTCTTCCAGCTTTATGCTGAGATCTTAAATACAGTTGATAACTATTGCCTTGATGCAAAAAAACCTTCGAACTCTGCTCAAATAAATGGAAAAACAGAAAACACTTACTCAGTGTATATCACTGGCACTCAATACAGTTAACTACTAAAAATGAAGTTATCAATGGCATTGTTTTAGTAGATGTGCACATTCCTCAGAGACACAGCTATGTAGGGAGAGGAAGAAAGAATAATAACTACCTGGTCTGTACAGTCCCCCCACATTCATCTATTGTTAGCACTATGGTTTGGCTTTGCTCTCTAGCATGCCCTGTGTGAAACAACGTGACAGAAACTACTTACCAGCAAGTAAGACCTTCTTGCTCTTTTATGAATGATCTCTCCCTCCCCTCAACCCCTTTGCACATGGGGAGCCCAGGTTGCTAAATACTCTGCCTGCTATGGTTTGTCACCCTTCTTTTAATGACACGTTTTTCCACCCAGCAGAGCAACCCCCCTTCCCTCCTGCAATTTCTAGCAGTGCATCAGTGCCTCGTTACACAGCACACCAAGGCACTGACTGAAACACAAGGGATAGAGAGCCCTGGCACGAACTTGGCAGCAGAGGATGGATCCATCACCCAGCCCTTTGCCCTTGGTTTAAACTGTGAAGCTTCTCATTTTGATTTAAGGTCAGGTTGTGCTTACAGCTGTTCTTTGCCACATCAGGAAGGACAATCTGAGGCCAGGGATTTCTGGGCAGTTAAAGGCCTATGGAGGAGTGAGGGACAGACTCCCAGATTAATCACTCAATAGCACTAATGCCAGGTCCCAACAGAGGGCAGCTCCTCAGCAGGCAGATGGGAGCAAGGTCCAAGGGGTAACAACACTGTACAGCACAGAACAGAACATTTTGGGGAAAGACTCTGTACACTCAGTTTATTTGCTTCAATATTTTACAACCTAATTTGATTCCTCTTGACCAAGGGCAAACTCCCTCCTGCCAGCATTGCTGTTTCCAGCCATGGTATCCACTGGCACCATCTTTTATTTTGCCACCTGCCACCATCTGAAATTGGGATTGCAGGAGGTTTATGGTGGACATTTCCTTGCTGGTGAAGCCCACACTGAGCAAGGGAACTTCAACAAAAGGAGGAGGATATTTTATCTGAAGCCAGAGCTTGATGCACACAGACCCTTTTCTCCATGACTACTGCTCACCTACAAGTCCTGCCTTTTCTCGGTCCTGCCTGAAGAGCAGCCAGCATTCCCAAAGGCCATGGGATGTTCCCTGTTCAAATCCACCCATGGGTTTCATATGGGTTCGATCACCTCTGCTGCTGCCATGACAAGGGACATCATTAAATGGCACCACCCAACCTTTACTACTCTAAGAGCAGCCTAATGAGTCTGAACCATCACAGGTGGCACCAAAGCCATTTCAATCCAGTGCCACAAACCCTATTCTCTATGTAAATAAGCTTTCCTGCCAAACTACTCTTAAAAAGCCAGGACTAACAGACTTTAATAGCATTATTTTTGTTTTTTTCAGACTGTGTAGCGTGACGGACTTTGATCTACTCCAAGATGTTCTTCATCATCTCTTTTATGATTAAACTGGGGGGAAAAATATGTTACAATTAAAGTAAACCCATCTGAGAGTACAACATACCAATACTTGGACCACATTTCATCTCAGTTTTGTGACAATGTAACAAAGCCCTGCAAAGTAACTTTTCAGCACTTCTGAATCAAAAGTAGCCTATGCCAACACAAATAGCTTTCTTATCAGGTCTTTTCTCCAGTAATAGTTTTATTTTTGGAAAGGCAAAAAAATAAAAGCCTTAAGAAATTGCCAGCAATTAAAATGACGACTGGACATAAAGCAGTTCAAAAATCTGATTTCTCCGTTTTCAAGATCCAAATACACTCCCTGCAAACAATAGTTTAAACCTTTCCTCAGATAAAGCTATTAAAACAGAAATCTTAATCTCTAGATGAAATGAAAGGTTTACAAAACACCAAAAGGAAAGTTTTACTGGAGACAAGTTGATTCTTTTAAATTGCAGTGAACATGTATTTTCAAAGCAAGAAAAACAAGACCAGAAACCCTCTAACGTGTTTTCAATTTTCCCATTTCTCTTTTGGGAAGAGAAACAAGAACTGCATGATGAATTGACTTGAGTGGTTGTGCTTTTCTGGTCTACATCTTCCTCCTCCAGACATAAAGACTTTCAGATGCAAAACACTCAAAAAATCTGCGTTGTTCTAATTGAAAATCTGATCATAAGGCTACAAGCTTGTAATTCATAAACACAGATTTTTGGCAGACTCTATTGACTAGCTACAGCTTCATTTGATATTAGTACAAAAGGTATTATCCTGCAAAAACGGTCAGATTTACAAACATGGCAGTGTTTTCTGCTGTGGGAGACATCCCACTCTGTGGCCCATGATCATCCTGTGCCATGAACCAGACTCTGGAGTAACTGCAGCCACCCCATGCAAACAGCAGAACAGAGGAGACATGTTATTATGGGATAATTGCCTGTCATAATCCAGCTGTGCTATCAGCTCGCGGCATTTACCTCGAGCTTATAACAGATTCTCAGACTTCACTGACAGATACACTGATGTTGATCTCCAAAGACAGATTAAGCTAAGATTCATCCTCCAGCTAGGCAGGTACTCATGATTTGAGAACAAGATAAAATGTCCACAATTTCCATGGCAGTTTATCCCACTGGCCAGCTGCTTTCTTATCTCTTTGTGCCCAATGTCCACTCTGCTGAATTCAGCTCCCAGCTACTGGCCCCTATTCTACCTTCTCCTCACCCCAGTTACATCACTGTCCTCAGAACTCCCCTCCATCTCTGATCCTCTTGTCAGGGCTGGGCTCCTGGATTTCCCCACCTGAAGGCCGTCTCTTCAACTGAAGCCTTGGGTTTGTGGCCCTCTTCTGAAATGTTACAAGTTTATTTTGTGTTTTTTGGTTAAACGGCACACAGATCCATTGCATGTCAATGCTCAGTGAGGACTAATGGGATCCAGGATGTGACTAGAGCTACAGAACACCCTAACAAAACCTAACCTAAAGGAGATGTATCTGCAGTCTTCCTCCTTGTCACACACTCATCACAAGGGCCAACACCAGCAGATCCAGCTCCTCACTACAGAGGCCAATGTATTTCTGCTGGGACTTCTGCAATGCAAAAGTACAAATGACCCTCAGGTATCACTTCTCACTGGTACCCAACAGCACCTCAATGGTATTTTTAATTTTTGTTACTTCCCATATTTTCAACTCTTCCATATTTTCCCTGAGTCAGATTTGAACCTATTTCATGTTTCCAGCAGTCGGTCTTGAATCTATCAAATATTTACAAACAGGTGAAATGCTCCCAGAAATACTAAGCCCCAGAAGCATTCATTAAAAAAATAAATAAATAAAAAAGCTATATTGGAAGGAGGGAAGGGCAAAAGAAATACGCAGCCTTCATTGAACGAAAGGTAGAGGAAAATCAACCTTCATCAGATCCCAGATAAACCCACCAGTGACAGGATACAGTCCCAGTCAGGGAAACACTACATTTGGCACCCATGCCCAGACAGATACCAGAGAACAAAGCCACAAGGCCCAAACACCAGCTTTAGTCCACTGTACTGATAGCTTTCAGGAGATGGAGGGTCTTTTTAATTAAGATTTTTTATTATTTAAATAAGGGTTGGATCATGGAGGAACCACAAACTTGGGACTCGCAGAACAGCCTCCACTGCCATCAGGGCCCTCCAGCTCTCACAGAGGGCAGCAAAAGCCTCTGGTTGGTACAGACAGCTTTTTAAAATTATTAGCAGTATGTCTCTCTAACAAACTTTAAAACCAAGCAATTACCAATCCCAGGAAAACCTGGAAGATTTGTCAACCCCAGTCCTACACAGACTGGGTTGCTTACACTATGCCTAAGGTGACTTTGGTTTGCTAATAAAACAAGACAGAAACATTACAGAGCAAGGAAAGTGAAGCAAAATCTGTTCAGCAGAAGTAAATGACCACAGTTTACACATAACACACTCAAATTCATTAGTTTGGCACTGTTGAAAGAAAACAAAGCTCCAGATTTGGCTGCACATGCCCCAGCATTTTACACTAAACCTCTAAAACAGAGGCTCAGCAGGTGAAGCCTCTACAGATGTAATTTGGTCCCCAAGCTTTCAAAGACATTAGCCATGTATCCAGTTAAACATAATAGCAACAAACCTTAAGCCTTTAAAGCTTTAAGTCTTTAGAAACTGCAAATCAAGGAGAAAATGGTTGGTAATAGGGCCATGTGTGACATAGCCATCACACACAGTACGTATTTCCCCATCATGCTGCCAGTCCCAGCTTCCTCTCCAGGCCCAAACAGACTGCAGGAATCAATCCCCCCCAGCTACACTCAATGCCCTCCCACAGCCAGGCCAGCATTCAAGGACCTCTCCAGCTGCAGAGCTAAAACCCAGCCAAAACGAGCAGGGTTTGGTTTGAGATAACCACTGCAGAAGACAGAGGCCTTTCACCAGTTTTTTTCTGCTGGGATAAAAGAGCATGGAGGTACCAGCAGCTTTGAAAACATCAGGATCATAAAAAGCCCATAACATCAAAAAAAAAAATCTTACTTGGTGCCAAGAGTAAGAATCAGTCAGATCAAAGTGCTCACTGCCCTTGGTCACAAGCTCCAGCGAGATGCTGCAAATAGTCAGGGCTGAACAACCCAGTGCTTTCCAGCTCTGCTGGCCTAAAACACCTTGGCTTGTCCCAGCTGTGACAGAGGTGGGCAATGAGCCTTTATTTCCCAGCCAGCCCCATGTGGTTAGTGATTCCTGGGTTCAGGTGGCTGCTGCTAAGCTGCAGATAGTGCCACTCTCTTCCAGCTCCCGCTTGGTTGTATGAACTCCAATCTACCAAGGGAATAACCCCCTCTACTTTACAGTCTAATACATTTTGCTAAGGCCTGTCTCACTTCATAAAGGAGATGCATCCAACACAAACAGTGGGATTCTATTCTGGAAGAGCTCAGTGTTTTGGGAGAGAAGGAGAAAAATGGTTTAAAAATCAAAATCCAGCACTGCTGGTTAGAGAAGGCTGAACACAAGTACATAAAGCTGGACCTGGAGGCTGGTACTGGGATGAAATTAGCTGCTCTCCCCACACATAGTCTTATTGGTTTTCATGTACAGTTCCCTTCAGGTTCCCAACACTCTGACTTAAAAAAAAAATGGAAAGTCTGTCACTACTATAGTGTAGAAAGCATAACTCAATGGCTTTTCCCCCTTAGTCTGCAAAAGCAATATTCCTGTCCAACAGCACTGGCAAGCACCTCAACCTGCACTGGCACAGCCAGCAGTGACCCTGCTCTGGCACTGGCTGGTGCTCAGTGAGTCCTTCCAGCCTCACACATTTGTTCTGTTTTGCTAGGCTGCTTTGATGCCGCTCCACAGGAGGAAGCAGGCAGTGCTGTGAGGGGCAGGGGTGTGGGGGGAGCGCTGCAGGGGCGGCAGGTGTCTCTCAAGATTCCACACAATCCCTCACCAGGGATCCCTAATCCTGTCAGAGGCAATTTGCTGTAATTTTCCACAGCGCTCAAGTACCAATTTACCACGGGAAACACTTCCTTTCCAAAGCTTTAATTATTTCCATATATGTTGGGTAGGTGTGAAATGTGTGCAGGAGTGATTTACAGGAAGGAGAGCTGGAGAAAGGGAAGAACAGAGCAGGGACCAGTACAGATCATCTCCAACACAACACATGACTGTTCCTTCCAAATCCTGGTAGTGATCCACGCCTTTTGGTTTCTTCCACTGTGGGGGACTACAGATGGTAAAGCTGCACTTCAGCATAACAAAATTAATGCCTGTTCTTCTGTCAAGGAGCCTCCTGTGCACAGAGAGGGCTTGGTCTCTTCTCCCAGGCAGCCAGAGACAGGACAGGAGGACACAGGCTTAAACTGCACCAGGGGAGGTTTAGGCTGGACATTGGGAAGAAGTTCTTTACAGAAAGCATGGCTGGGCATTGGAATGGGCTGCCCAGGGAGGTGGTGGAGTCACCGTCCCTGGAGGTGTTTAAGAAAAGGCTGGATGTGGCACTCAGAGCCATGGTCTATGGACAAGGTGGTGTTAGGTCATAGGTTGGACACAATGATCTCAAAGGTCTTTTCCAAACTAGTAAATTCTGTGATTCTGTGAATCTTGGCCCAGCTGCCAGGTCTCAGACCATGGAGATTAATTTTCCCTCCTTGCACTGATTCATTGTACCAATCTGGCCACCTTGAGTGTCTTGATTCCCAGAATCAACTGTTTCCAGAGGCCAGGTCACTAACACTGGGCAGCAAATTTACTGAGGTACAGCGTAGCTGCAAGAATATTTACACACCTTCTCTTGCAGCAGAGTTACAATGTTTCAGCTATTGTTGGTAAGACTTGAACAATCCCTGCAGAAAAGAAACTTCTGATTTCATTGCTGTCATTAAAACTTGCCATGCCCCTTCTTTATTACAATGTTTGGATGCTGTTTGTCACAGTAAGACTTGATCATGTTCTTCCAGCTTCCAGCTTCAGGATGAATCTCTCCTCAGAACCAGAAAAAGAGGAAAGGAGTCACACCAGAAGAGCCAGATGAGTTTCCCAACCCCTGGGCTGATGGATATTCTGGGTGGTCCCTTGTACTCTTCAGTGAAAAGTACTTAACTGCTTGAGCGTTAAAACCAGATGTCATAACTTTGGAAAGTGTGAGAAAAACTCATTTCTCAACATGTTCTGCCTGGACTGCAAGTCCACCAGGAGTCCATGAGAGCTTCTGATCAGCATTTGCAAAAATCAAGTTTCATCCTGGATTCCTAAGAAAAGCCCCAAACTGGACATGGATTTGAAAACCCAGGGTAGACAGGCATCCTCTCCAAAGCACGGGAGACATCTGATAGAACTTGGTTTCTGGCAATTCAGCATTGCTCTTACTCCTCCTACACAGCCCATACTGACTTAAAACTGGTTTTCTACTGACTTGGAGGGGTTTATCAGCCACTGCAGTAGAGCTGATAAAACTTCCTCTTGCACGGCATTACTTAAATCTGAACAAATGACTTTCAAGTTGGTGTCATTTCTGTAAAGAGACAGTTGTAAAATCCTCGGGAGAAGAATGAACTTCCTACACACTAGCATGGTAAAATTTACCCTCTAGTAAGTAACAAAATGATCGAAAAATCACAGAGTCATGGGTGGTCCAGCTGCCCCACAGCCTCATGTGGTCAACAGATCCAGTCTTTAGGAAGAACAACACCAGCTACGACATCCTAGAGGAATTCATTTTTGCACAAAGTGTTTTAATAAATGCCCAAACAGCGTTAGAAATGAGTGCAAGGCTTGTCTGCACTCTCCAGCTTCTCCATTAACATCCCAGTACATTGTTAATCTGATGTTTTATCCTGCCTGGAGGCTGAGGAATATCTGAAATATTCTTGACTCCTCCCTGTTCAAAATAGAAATCAGAGGTTCTCAGTTACCACCCTTAAATTTGAAGAGGAATTTCTTTAATAAGCAAAAGTAAATAATAATTTTACTATGGAAAATTCAATATATGGAAAATCTAGACCACCCTGCCATGAAAACCAAGAAGGAAATAAAACAAAACCCAACCATTCACTGGAAGATGCCTCATTAAAATAAGCAAAGCCAAGATTATTGTCAGTAACAGATGATTTAGAAGGTTTCTAAGTAAGAGATTCCAGGGCTGGGTGTGGATTTGCCTCCTTCATTACAAAAATCACATGGTTCTTTCAACATCATTATCTTGAATTAGTTATTGTGTCCACTTAAGAATCTTTCAATCACATTTTTCCTTCACTCAGGCTGAAAAAAAACAATTTTTCATAACCCACTTCAGGATTCTTTCTACTCCTCCTCAGAGCAACTCACCATTCCATGCTCCTGAAAAGAAGCAAGTAATTGTTCTGCAGTGTCGTGTCTCTCTTGGTAATGGTGATATAAATAAGGAGAAATAAACCCTGGGGCAAACGATTCTATTAGTTGCTCTCATATCTTTACTGGCAGAATAATTGGCTGCACTGTAAGCCTGACCCTACTTGATTTTGCTATTTGTCACATCTGTGGCAGGTTACAGTTGCTTTCTCCTTTTCCTTCCCTATGTCCCCTCGTCCTGTGTTTTCCTTCCACCTGGGCTTCTGCCATCACCCCTTCCTACCAAAGTCTGGCACAATGCTGGCAAAATTCCCTTCTTCCTTCACCTTGTCTGCTCTCTTACTGCACCATATAATGAAATACCACGGGATGAGGAATTTCAGGGAGAGGCAACAGCCAGAATATCTGATGGCAAATGAAGTGGCAATGGCATGGTGTGGCAAGGAGGGAGGCAGGAAGGACAGTGCCACTGATGCAGAAGGATGAGCCAGGTGCCATGGGAAAGCTGAACAACAGTGATGTGACTTAGCACAATGAGGGCACCTCCAAAGGGCAATTCAGCATTGTAAGAAGAAATAGTCTAGCCTACTTCCAAACTTCTCATCTCCTCCACCTGCACTCCTAACTAGCATGGAGCTGGAATTGTTTTAGCTTGGAGGTAGGTGAGAAAGAGGATTTTAGAGATGGAGCTGAGCAGCAGCCAAGTTCAGGGTGCTGTTTGCCTGCTGGACCCTGATAACAACAAGCTAAGCCTCTGAGGCATAGCTGTAGGGATCAGCTTGGCTGACATCACAGTCAAGGTCTGTGTGTGCAGCAGGACTCGTGGCATTGAGCTCCTTGCCTGCTTTAATACCATCAGGACTTTCAGGGCAGAAAAGGTGTCTTTTTTGTGAGGGAAAAAAATTTAAAATGCACAGGGCTGAAAACAGGAATCTGTGGGAGGAAACAAAGAAGGAGGTTTTGGTTCTGGTTCTGAAGGGGTTGTCAGGTTTCAGAGGAGCCAAATGAGCAAACTGAACTCCCACGTCCCAACAATCTGAAGGTGAGCAAAGCTGATTTTGAGATGGAAGGCTGCAGAGAAAGGAGAAAGAGGCCGGATTAGCATCACTCCACTGAGCCCAGCGGAGAAGAACAGGAGTGGATACTGCTGTATTCTGTGACCTGTACTTTCACTGTCCTTTTATTTATTAACAGCCTGCCAAAAATAAATCTTGCAGAGTAGCAGCATGGGCCCTTTGAAATTTGCCTGCATTTTGAACTCACCAATACAGCACTCATGACACAAACACACTCCCAGAGACGGGACAGGAGGCAAATCAGTAACCCCCATGGTGTGGTCCATGCTTGAAATCTCCACAGGATATCTGGGAAAACTTTCCAGGAGAGGAAAATGTGGGGGCTGATCTTAAGCCACAGAAGAGAGTCATTTAGTGGACTAAGCACAGCCTCCGCAAGAATATTTCTTGTCTGCATATTTTTTATTCCTCTCAAGGTAGACTCACTCAATCCTTACTAAGACACATGAGCCAACAGCCCTGTATTTACTTTCAGAAGCACAGAATCTAAGTGTATCAAAGCTGCTGGAATAGATAACAGCAGTTTGTACTCACCTGGATTTGCTCCAGAGTGAATCCAGAGGGAAAAGAAGTGGATAACCACAGTGATTCATGGAGTCCCAGGGCCTCAGGCTCACCCCCATGAACAGGATTCTGGCCCCACAGACAACAGGAGTGCTGTCAGTGAAGACTGAGGCTCACTGTGCTGGAAATAGGCACCATTTACTCCATTCTCCTTGTCCATATATCTGAGCAGTGCCCTGCTGTCAAACAGGAATACTCAGTATCTTTAATTAAGGTCTGCATCTTTTTAGAATAATGGGATTGATACCTGGTCCAGATGTTGGGAGAAGGCAAAAGACCAAGCCCTGACCACAGCAGCAGGCCAGTCCCTCAACACTGGCTTTGCAGGGACACCAAAGGAGCAGTGAACCGAAAACGAATTATTATCTGATGTTATACACTTCAGGGAGGCAGAAAGAGGGGAAGGAAAAGAAAGGAAAGAGAGAAGGAAGGAAGGAAGGAAGGAAGGAAGGAAGGAAGGAAGGAAGGAAGGAAGGAAGGAAGGAAGGAAGGAAGGAAGGGAAGGAAAGGAAGGAAGGAAAAGGAAAAAAAGAAAGAAAAAAGAAAAAGAAAAGAAAAAGAAAAAGAAAAAGAAAAAGAAAAAGAAAAAGAAAAAGAAAAAGAAAAAGAAAAAGAAAAAGAGAAAAAGAAAAAGAAAAAGAAAAAGAAAAAGAAAAAGAAAAAGAAAAAGAAAAAGAAAAAGAAAAAGAAAAAGAGAAAAAAAACGTTTGTCTCTAATCACTTTCTGCCTTTCGGGTGGTCTGTTCACCTCACACCTGTGGGAAATGGGAAAGAAATATGGCCTTTTCTAGCAGCTCTGTACCTGTCTACATCAGATGACTCACAGACCCCTTGGCAGGGAAAAATCTTGTCAAGCTGGGACAATGTGTTACTCGTGTCACTATCCACAGCTCTCAGCCCTGTGCCTGCAGATCTCAGCCCCACCTGGCAGTCAATATGCCCTTGGGTGGGTGATGCAGTCTGGGCTCCCTTCGGCTGAAACACAAGGTACAATTTTAGCACATTGCAAGTGATCCATATACGTTTACCACTTCCTGTGATGCTCCGACCCACTCAGGCAGGGAACAGTCAGCAGCAGACTCTGCTGTAGTTGTGAGAGGTGGGTGGAAACACAGTTTAAGTCTCTTTCAGTCCCAGGGAGTGAGCAGTACCCAAGTACACCTTCCAGATCGTTACGATAGCCTCATTTCCTTGGATGCTTCTCGTTGGTGAGGTCATATTGCCGTTATCATCTGGTGTTGTCTGACTCAGGAACTGAGGAAGGAAATTACAACACAAAATTCAAATCAGGGGATTTTTTGAAGAACTAGAAGTAGCACATAATAAAAATGTTAATAATATGTTGCAATCCAGTTCTCCTCCAGTCAGATGGTTTTGCACCAAGAGGAAGCTGTTGCAGATGCCCTGCAACCTGGTTAGTGTAATATCTGGGCATGAGAGGACATCCCAGAACTAAGTGTTCTGCTTTGACTTCCCTAGAGAACGATTAACACTGACAGCTCTTTCCTTTTGGGCTGAGAGGATTTAATAATTCAAACAATGTTACTGCAGTTTCATCTGTTTCTGGTCCCCCCTCCACTAGTCCTTGATGATGTGAGGTGTAGGAATCAGGGTGAGGAACATGGCATGATCCCACTTTTTTAAACAGCTCCCAATCCTCAACACACTGCTCTCTACTGCAGTAGCTGTGACGAGAGGCTGGTGACTGGTACGAGTGACCTTCAAGAGGATTAGCCAGAGATGTGTGACTGCCCGTGAATAACTCTATTCATTTATTATGCGTGACGAACACTAAATCATTCTAGTAAGATTCTTTTCCATTCATTCATTGCTTGAGAATGATTAGAAGCAAATAGCTCTTAGAAGCATTTCCAGTGGAGCTGAGCAAAACACGCAGAGGGAGAGCCAAAAACTTTGTCCCATTCACTTGTGGTCAGCTCCCATCAATAGAGTTGGTCAAATATTGGGGGAAATGGTGGGTCAGTGTGTATCTGTGCGACACACAGGTATCTTTACATCCTAAATCTTACATCTCCCAGTCTTCTGACCAAGCCCACGCTTCTGCTGGAGACATTTGCCAGTTATTTGTTCAGATGGAGCAATGATTACTCTTTCAGGCACAGAGTTTCTCTGTAAACTAACACCACTACGGATAAAATGGAGCATTTCTCTTCTCCAGCCAGCCAGCCAATGGATGACTGTTAGGGTGACTCTACACTTGTCTATCACTGTGCACACCAGTGACTTTTCAAAACTAGCAGGATTAAGCTGCTGATTAAGACAAGAAGCTGCCATTTCCACACACCCAGAGGTATAAATACCATACCAGAGTTAAAATGAAAGAAACCAGGGATGCTGAATCAAAGTGGAAAGCAACATCCCATGTCGTGTTCCCATGTGTTGTTCCCCTTTCTCCCCCACATATTTGAAATATTCCTGTGTCATGCTGACCAGTGTGGTACAAATGCACCACGGGGCTGAACCATGGCTAAACTGGATAATACCCACTGTGTCCCAACACTGCTGCATGGAATGCTGCCCTGACGTGTGTGAGACCCCAGCTTGAGTCCCTGCCACCTGATTTGGAGCAGAAGCTGACCTTCACAGTCTAAGAGATCCCATGGACTGGCTGCAGAACAGGTGAACCACATCTCAAGGAGGCATGAGGGCCTAACAGCTCTCCTACAGGCATAACTCAGGACACCTTGCTTATCTCACCTCTTTCCTATGACCTTGAGCATCTCTATCTCTCCACTTGTTCCTGCTCAACCTGACCATTACTTCAATTTTACTTTTTAGGTAGTGACTGCTAGCAGGTTTATCCCAAAGGGACTCTTCTCTCTCTCTCTGTAGGCACGACTGAAATTCAAATAATAGTAAATGGATTTCACTTTTCAACTACACTTTGAAGTCAAAAGAGGTCATGTGTACACGTACACAAATAGAAAACCAGTGGGGCTATTTGCTTCAGATGATAATGCTGTATTTCACAGCCCCATTTTTCCAGCAGCAAAATTGTTGGCTTTTTGCTCAACATCATATGACTCTCAAGCAGTGAGGACTCTGTGCATCTCCACGTGGATTTAACAAAATAATTAGCTGTTATTCAGCACAAAGAGAAAGTCACAAGGCTGCAAAGAGAAGCACTAAGAATGCAGCTCCATGGCAGAAGAAGAGCAGCTCTCTCTGAGCTGATGATGAACTGCCTGTATAGCCTGAGCCCTGGCTGCAGCACTGTATCATTTTCTGTCTATTCACAGCTGCCCTTGGCCAGTACAAACTGGAATGAAGCACGGGCTCTAGATTAGCTCATGCTCATGCAGAGCTAACAATTACCTTTGGTTTTGCCTGTTGCAGGGAACTCCAACAGCTTCCTTCCTGATCCGCACTCAAATTTTCCAACCCTCAAAAATGTCGTGTGCCCAGGGAAATAAATTCACAGTGCAAAGGTGTAGGTAAAAAACTTCTATTTTACAGGTCAGAAGGATTTCTTGGAGTAATGGCAATTTTCCTAACTTACATCTTTTCTCTGTGCGACCTTACCACTCCTCCTTCATTTTTCCTGAACTCTATACTGCACTATATGTTATTCCCAACAGCCATAACATTTATAAATTATTCACAAGATGTAGCCATAAGGAATGACTAATGTTTCACCTTCAAAAAGGGGCTTACAATGCTATCCCTCCAAATGCACACTGGATGTGGGGCTGCCAAGGCTTGCCCAGTACCATTGCCAGAGATCCATCTTCATCCTTTCCTGAAGGCCACAGGGCCTCCATCAGGACTACTTTGCAAAGATAACCAGTAACAACCACAGCGTTTTCTGCTGGGTCCTCCCACACAGCACTAACTAGGAATTCCCACCGAAAATAAGCAGACTTCTCATGTGAGTAATAATGTATTAATTTGAGACAGAAAGGACATGCAGTCATTCAAATCAGGAGCAACCACAGCCCTCTAATTAAGGAGGCAGTTTGTTTTCTTTGCACAGTTTCCTGAGCAGACAGATCTCTCAGAGACTAACAACTGGTCTTATCTATGGTTCAGCACTGGAAAAGCACAAGAAAAATGCATTCCAGTCAGGATACCAAAACAAATAAATCTGGCTTTATGAGCAGAATAACCACAAATGGTACATGATTGATTGATTACATGTCACCATCCAACAAGCCCGCAGCTAATGAAGCATAATGCTGAATAGATGAACATGAAATGAAACCATTAAATAGCCTATAATAAACATTTTTCTAGACTCTTTTAAAAGCCAAAAAATCACAGTAATATTTAATACCTAGACTGCTACAACACAGCTAATGAACTCTCAAAAACTTCATAATAAATATTGCAGTAAAAAGAAAAAATAAGTACTTTGGACATCCACTACTAAAAGCTGTACAAGACCATCCTGCCCTGGCTATGCCAGAAACTCCCTTCTGGGGCAGGGAGAGCAGTGCCAGCCACCAGTGAGCTCCAGCCTTTTCTCAGGTGGTTTCCACCTCACTGGGGACAACACAAACAGCCATTTAAAAGTGGATGAAGAAAATGGCTCAGCTGACAAATGATCCACTTCAAAACCTGGCAAACAGTTAAAGCAGCAGTAGAGAACACAGTGCATGGAGGAGATGGGAGCTCCATGCATGTGGTGTAAACTGGGCTGTGGAAGTTGGGACACCATTGATTCTGGGAGCACCTGCTCTGTGCCAAGCCATGTGGGTTTACTTCAGCTGGAAACCCAGGTGCCAACTGCCTGCTGTCCTCACTAGGATGCTGTGTGCTACTTCTGCCTCTGTGTTATCCACAGGATAATTTTCATGGATTATTTTCCATCTTGGGGCAAAACTACCTTTCCTCAATGACAGCCAAAAGTTTTTCAAATCCAAAACATGCAATCATGAATCTTTGAAGGCAAGTAAATGATGAGGTCTGAAAAAAGCACTACCTTTTTTTAAGCAGTGACAGATCCCCAGAATCAAGATAACACTGAAGCAAGAACACCCATGGGTGTATTACAGGAGTGAAAAAGAAAAACCAAAGTATTTTCTTCTGTAGCATCTCACACCCTGATATATCACAGCACTTTACAACCCAGTGAAGTTTCCAATGCATCTACAGGGTCTGCAAATACTATGTCAGTCAGAGAGATGGAAAAGCTGAGAAATGCAAGGAGGGTGTTTCTGCCTATAGAAATTACTTCTTTAAAGCACCATGGGTGAATGTATTATTTAGAGTCCTGAAAGAGAATGGATGAAGAAATGCTCACCATACTATTTTTTTCCACAGATAAGGTAAAAATGCTTCCAACAGCTGAACTTTATGATACTTTCAAGGAATTATGGTACTCCCATAAAACACATTTGCAGGATTAGGCATTTCAGGCAGAGGCAACCCTTTTGTTTCTTTCAGAAATGCTCCCTATTTTTGTTGTTGTATATGTTGGAGTGACTATTTTTGCAGGTGCTCGAACAGTAAATGTCTCCCTTGACTCTACTCTCCCAACTTTTGAAAATCTCTGTAATAATTATAAGGGATTGAATGGGAAAAGGAAGCTATTTTTCTTTTTCTGGTCAGTGAGAATCTCAACAGGTATCCATAGCATATGGTCTCTGCAGGAAATGGACAGTTGGGACCTTTAAAGACTCCAGCTTGCCAACCTCCTTTTGTACCTCCAACTTCTTCCTGCTACATCACCAGAAGACAAATACCCACCTTCATCCCTCTGAAATTAGCAAGTGTGGAAGGAAGTAAATTAACACATGAAAATTTGGGCGTGTGATTGACAGCAATCCATTCATCCTCCTCCAGTAGCTGCTCTTAGAAAGCACAGTGGTGTCAAAGAAAGAACTGCTTTTAGAGGTTCCCTGTTCACACCAGGTTGCATGGGCAGTGCTGAGGTAAACCAACATTTCTGATGGCATGGCATCATCAGGCCTGATAAAACTCATTCCTATGGAGAGTCTTGTCTATCATAGAATGGTGGGGCTAGAAAAATATTTCTCTTTCCCTAGAGCTTCTCTACATTGCAATTTTGATAGGATCAGTCAATCAGTGTGTTCTTTCCATTATTACCTTAATAAAAGAACACAAGATCGTTATCTCCAGCAATGGTGCTGACTCGGTAATAGTGGGCTGTGATGGTTCAGTGTGATGGGAAGTTACTCTGGAAATCTTGCGTGACCTTTCATGCTGCTGGTATAAAGAACCCTGTTCACCTCTGTTTATGCTGATCACCAGAGAGGACAGCTAGGAAAACAGAAAGGCATGCAGAAAGAGAGGAAGGAAAAGTGTGTTTCCATACATATAATTTCTGTTCTTCCAAGGACGACAATCCTGAGATTCAGAAACAGAGTGAAAAAGTATATTTCTACTAAAATTTACAATACCTATTTACCACAGCCCACCTGAAATCATTTAATCTACATTTTTAACTGTAGGAGTCAGGTTAAAATACTTTAGCTGGACTGGCTTTATTAGGAGCTTATGAATTAAATTGAGAAAGAATGCTTTAGTAGAGTTTTTCTGGCATCAAAGAACTAGCTGCAATAAGCTTTCTTGGACTAAGCTGAATTATTAATGTTGATTATATAAGAGTACCATTCACCTTTCAAATGCTGAGGGTAATTAAGAATCGCTCAACAGAATAGCTGGGGAGAAATCACTCGAACAACTTTCTTATGCAGCTCCCTTGAAAGAAAAAGAAAATTAAAACCCTGAAAGAAAAGCTGCTCTGCTAATATGCATGCTTTCAGCAGATTTCAAAGACAAAAAAATAAGAAAAAACAATTATTTTCTCACAAATTACATTTGTAGTTAAACATTCGCTTTTGAGATGGGATGTGTTTTCAGCACCACAGCTTTAGAAAGGAAATGGAGACGTTGCTCTGAATGTTTAACGACACACTGAGCTGCTCTCTTTTAATAAAATCTCATTTCACTACCATCATTCTGCTGAGAAAGATGTGTTGAATAACGCCAGAGAGCCACCGAGCCAGCGCCACGGTATTACATCATCGCTATTAAATATTCCTCTTTGTGCATTCACGGCGTGCTTCCACACATTTGATGCATGAGAAGTGAAAATGGCAGTGATCTAAGGCACCTCAGTGTTCCCTTCAGCATTAATCAAGCTTCCAGGATGTTAAATGCCTGCAGGGTTACATCCCTGACCCAGCCACAGCTCTGCCACCAAACTTTATCTCATGCAGGCAGGAGGTATCACCCAGTGAGCACCTGATGCAGGCAGCTCATGCAGCACAGTCACGCACAGGGATGCTTTTAGGTGCGCTCTCTTCCCGGACTATGCTTCTCCTAAGCTCTGAAGAATGAAAAAGGATAGCAATAGAATATATGGATTAAAGAACTGCTTGCCTCTAAAAGTCCCAAACGAGCAGTGCCCCAAATAGAACAGAAACCAGGACCTGACTCCAGGCCTGCTGTTGATGCTGAGCCTGCCTCACCCCAGTGGAGCTAGCAGAGCCAGGTGTGCTTGTCCCTGGGATGGGACAAGCCCCCAGAAACCAGCCCCACACCCTCCACTCACAGTCTTCCATCTTCCTGTTTCTTCCTAGTCCCTGTGCCTTTCTCCCCTCAATACTCAACTATTCTTTCCCTTCAGATTAATCTCAGCTCAGCTGAGCCCCAACAACTTCCCTGTGATTCCCAACATCTCGCTCCCTTTTCACTCCAGTCCCTTTGGGACTGTTTTGAACACCAGGAGAACACATTAACCAGCTGCATGCAAACTCTCAAGTCATCCCATGTTTGAAGAGAAACTGGAAGGAGTAAAACCTTTGAAGAACTTGGGGACAATATGCAGTGCCCTGCTTCCCCACGCACCAGAGGGAATCTGTTGCCAAAAGCTACTTTTAGGAGTTTCTTTGTTGGTGCCAGTGTTTCATAGCTGTTTCTGCTACTTTTCCTGATGTTTCTGTTCTTACTCTTCTCTCTCTCATTCGAGAACACCCCAGACCAAAACCTAGCAAAGCCTTCTTCCTGGAAGGCAAGGTCTTTGGCTTTGTTTCTGGTACCCTTCTGTGCATCTTTCTGCTTAGGGGAATCTGTAACTGCCTCCTGCTACAGAAAGTTTGCAGCTACTTTCACCACAGGGCAAAGGCTGCCTCACCATTCAATCGTTTAGATTGGACAGCATCTTTAAGACCCTTGAATCACTGTTAACCCAGCACTGCCAAGTCCACCACCAAACCATGGCCCCAGGTGCCACATGGTGGGGAGCACGTCTCCCAGATACCTCCAGATTAAGGGTACAGCAGTAATAGACAGCCTGCAGGAGGCAAGGGAAGGAGAATGAGGCGGGCCTTGTTCCAGATTTTTAAGATTTTCAGGAAAATATTTAGGTTTTTAAGGAAACTTTGTTTCAAGTCTTTTAATTCAGACATTCTTTAGGAAAAAGGAACAAGGTGTTATTTATTTGGACACTCTCCTGTTTCCCCTGCCTTGACAAAATTCTGCTTCTTCAGGCAGTTGTTTCTGCCAGGAAAAACAGACCACTGAGCTCAGGGTCTTCAAACAGGGTGAAACCTGACTGTGGCTGCTGTTGCTGCCAGTCATGCCTTGGCAGAAGGGTTACATACACAGAAACTGATCCCTCAGGACTTCATCTGCTGGCTCCCTCACCAGCAGAACAGCCAGACACATAATACACACTTGCCATGTGATACTTTAACAAATCTTTTACTGTCTACATCTTCATAGGCTTCATCTCAGCCACCTGGGTTCATGTGTGTGAGAGGGACAAGTTACACAGGCTCCCCAGTGACAAATGTGTGATTTCTCTGCAAGTCAGTGGGATCTGAGCAACATAACACTGTCCTTCTCCCTACAAAACAAAGCAGGTATTTCTGTTTCCTTTGCAGGACAAAAAAAAGCACACCTGCACTTACCTGGTTGATGCCACCCTAAAGGGACAGACCAGATTTTGGGGCAAAACTCTGGACCTAATCTTCAGTCACACTAAAGAAACAGGCCTCATTCCAATCCTGATTTGGGGATTCTTCCATTTCTTTAATGAGGCGAAATGAAAACCCCATTCAAACTACTTCTAAATGCTGAGGCAGTTCATTCTCTCTCTGGTTTGAAAGGAGGGAGTTCAGGAGTGGTTTTGGGGGAGCAGGAAAAGCAGCTTGGTTCTCAGATTTGAGGGAAGAGAAGGGTATTGCTTGTCCACAGAAAAAGCAAGCAAGCAAACAAGTGACCCACCCAGTCTTTACTTCAGAAGATCATGTAGACTGCGAGGTTAATAAAAAGAAAGCACAAGAGCAGGGCTCCATGGGGACACCTAGGCTGGCACTCAGTGCTGTAACAGGCCTGGAAAGTCTGTCTGTCCTCTCTGCAGCCCCAACAGCCTTGAGCAGATGTGCAGCACACAGAAAGCAGCAGCTTGGTTATCAGGCAGTGAAGCCAGTCACACACAGGAGCCAGAATACACAGCTCAGCCTGAGCCCCTTGTTAAGCTGAACTTGGTTGCAGGACCAAGGACACACAGCCTGCTTGATGCTGCTGCTGCTCTCATAGTGGTGTCCTTATGACTTGATTAGTTTACCCTAGCAGGTAATAGATAAGGGGACATGCTAAGCTAGTACATGCATACAGAGAATAACTTCATGCTTGGTAACATCGGGGATGGTTCTGCCAGGTGAGCAATAACTTTGCTGTGGAAACTGACTGGATACCGTTTACTACAGGGCAGGAAAAACATTTAAGACAGGTACTCCCAGCCTTTACAGCACAGGATTGCCTGCAGGGAGCAAGTTCCCCTTTCCTTAGTGTGCCACACAAATGTATTGCCTTCCTCAGGGGAACATTCAGGCTGATGGCATCAAACAGAAGAAAAGTGATCAGGAGGGACACAGCTCCAGGTGTGAGCTCAACCAGGGCAGGTTGGAAATGCCCTGCCCCTCTTATAAAACCAGCCTTCAAGTCCTTCACATCCTCCCCTCCATGCACTGGAAATTGCAGCTGTGCAGGGGAAGGGTGATTTGAGCCTTTAATTCATCAGTTTATCTTGTAAGCATTTTCCACCAATTCACTTTAAAATGTAGCTCTATATAGAATTATGGGATCATATCCAAGAATCATAGAATGGCTTGACTTGGAAGGGATCTTAAAGATCATCCAGTTCCAACCCTTGCTGTGGGCAAGGATACCTTACACTAGACCACGTGCCTCAGAGCCCCATCCAACCTGGCCTTGAACACTTCCAGGGATGGGGCATCCACAGCTTCTCTGGGCAACCCATGGCAGTGCCTTACCACCTCACAGTACAGAACTACTACAGATGGGAACATTTATCTCTGGTGCTATCCACTCTCAAAATACAGTTGAAAGCCTTTTTGGCCTCAGATGTTACAGCATGGTGAAAGAGGAGTGCAGGGGCAGCTCTGGGTACCACCCAGGCTCTGGGGGCTGAGGTGAGGCTAGAAGCCCTGATGCCCGTTCCAGATGGCAGAAGCAGGACTGCCTGAGCCTGGGCTACAAACTGCACATCCCTGGGATTTCGCTGTGGGTCAGCTTTTTCCAAAGAGGATGAGGTAATCAGAGTGTCTGTATTCACCTTGCCTAAGCACTCAGATAAGCCAGTTTGGAGTATGGGATATGCAAATTCTTGCTTCTCTGCAAAGGACACACACACATATCTGATCATGACCAGTATATACATATAACTAGAACTAATCCTAACCTGTCTGAGCAGGCAACAATTTACAGTGCATCTGTACCAAGACTGTAGAAAAATATGATTGCACTTTCCAAAACATATGTTAATCTGTTCCATTTTACCTTGGGCAGGACAATGGTGTGTGTTTCACCTTGATAAGGAAACCCTGATCTCACTGGGATGTTGCTTTTCTAATGTATCACTAGTAATGATGATGACAAATCTAGTCAACAAATAATTGGCATTATTGGCTGAGTCTTGCACTTGATGTCCTTAGATCTTTCCATAGATAGACATAAATGCTGTAGATGAATCATACTGCACTTATCATTCACAGTTCATGGTTACCCTTTTCAGGGTCAGTACTTTTCCTGTCTCCAGCTCCTCCTTGTGTACAACCACAACATGTTCTACAAATCAAGTGCTGGCTGTGAAACTTCCGAGTTGAAACTGTTTTCTCTGCCTCCCGTGCTAAAAAAAATAGCCCCAATGTTTCCATGATTTGCTGCAAACTCTTTGTGAATACTAAGAGACAAATGGTACCCAAATTTGTGTATTTTTCGGTTTCCTGTTCCAAGTTCAGACACAGATTTGCCAAAACACTCCTTCCCACAGAATGTAAATCCGAAGTGCAAGCCATATGCTCCCAAGTGGTTATTAATAAATTTAATCAGCAATAATTGTCTAAAATAGATACTTGCAAAGATCAGATTACTTTTGGCTTCATCTCCCTGCCTAAGAATACTCTTTTATAACAGGCAGTCACAGTGCAAATGACAGTGGTTTTCTATAGCTGCTGTCCAAGACATACCTGGTAAGTCAATGCTGCTGGTGAGGTGAGGGAATGCTCACGTGCTTCACACTGCTGGGCAATCTAATCAGTGCAGAATTGCCTCACTGCACAAAGCTGCATCTCAGTAAGTGACAGTATGAATGCTAACATACTCCCTTCTCTCATGCACTCACTCAGAATGGCTTTTGAGAAAGAAATTCTGATACCTTTGCAGGCAAGAGTGGACTTAGGCTCGTCCTTGCAATAACTAAGGAGGTAAATAAACTCCAACATTCTCACTTTTTTTGGCTGAGTTTGGGGAACAAAAGATTTAAAGGCTTCCTTCTGGAGCATGTTGTCCTTGCCTCCACTCTCTCCACTCTTGGCTCAGCTCTTTGGCTGACTGAACCCTTGTGTGGTGCAGCTTGTTCTGGGCATTCACCTGAGATCTCTGCATTTCTGCCTGTACCTATTGCCATTCACTGTCTTTCTTGTCCCTTGTCTCCCAGTCAGGATTTCCCCCCTTTAAAGAGAACACCATTAGAGAGAGAAAGCAAAGTCTCTGCTTCACAGCCCCCTCACCCAGGAGTCAGTGGCAGCTGACCACAACTGCTGCACCACTTCATCTTCCAGAAGGTTTTGGGCTCTCATCTCCTCCCAGGAGTGAATTAGATTGATAGGTTCTGATGGCCAAGCAACTTTCCCACTTTCAGTCACAGTCCTTGATGGCAAAGAAACCTCAGTGAACATGAGGCAGGTAAGCAGCCAGGAAAATGAGTGAAACAATTAAAGGAGATTACAGATAAACAGGCCTGGTTAACTTGGCATGGTAGAAGCTCACAAAGCTCTTGTTTAAGGGGAACAAGTTATTATTCCCCTCTTCTTCTTCTTCATGGCATTTTATCTCCTGAAAATCAATGAGAAAGCTGATCCTGGAAATATGAAACAGGTTCACTACAAAATGAAAAAGTTGCACTTGTCAGTGAAGCTTTGCAAGCAAGAAGAAACAAATGCTTATAATTCCTGAAAACCAAGATGAAACATGGTTCACTGGCCTGCAAAAGGCAAAAGGGAACAGAGTAACACACACTGTTGAAACTACAACCATATTTTTCTACAATGCCTCTGAGAGAAGGATGCATTGTTTGATTTCTAATTACAGTATCTAAGGATCCCTGCAACCAAGAGCTTGATCAGTCTGGAAGGAGAACATAAAATGAGTATTTGCCTTCACCATCACAGTTACAAGACAGATACCAAGTCATCTGTTTTCTGCAGAAGAAATAAAATATTTTCCACTATTGACTCCCACGTAGCTTTCAGAGCCTAAAATTAATAGGGAATTTTTCTGGAGTTTCAAAACTCTTCCCATGGAAATTTAGGTCTACTCAGATATTTGAAATTCTTCTTTAATTAACCTATTGCTTCAAATTCATGTCTCTGCATTAATTTACTCAGAAGATGACAGGGCCTTTCTCAACACCTTTTCCCATCCTCAGTCTTCCCATGCAGCCCTCAAACTGTTTTTATCAAAATTTCTCATGGTGGAGAAGCAGAAACCATTAAAAGCAAAGTCTCATTGACTTCCTTACATCACCTTGCTGACAGGGTGGCATCCTCAACACCTCTAATGAAACATTTGCCAGTGTGGCACTCTTGCAAGGACCCAACAACTATGTGCTTCTGCTTATCAGCTCACTGAAATGAGCTAATCCCACAGGTCTGCACAAAAACCTGGTGTTCAAGATCTTTGGGTAGTGCCTCTATCTGATTTCAAGGTGGGGTTGTTTCCCTTCTGCCCAGGTGAGTGAGACACCATCTGAAATCATAAGCAGTCTGAGTAAGGTGACCTACCAGGAGCAGTAGGCACAGTGTGAGCCTCCAAACACAGAATATTAAACCCCCATTTGATTATGTGCATGGTACAAAGCTTTCACAGGTTAAAGGAAAGTCTTGTTATCCTTTAAAACCCATCACTTGAGTAGGATCTGGAGCCCACAAGACAATCTCTGTGGAAGAGCACCCATCAGTTGTCATTAGTGTTTCTGACAGCTTAACGGACACAGAAGTGACAGGCACTGAATAAAAGCATTTCTAAATACATATCTTCTGCTTTAGTCAAGATTTATTGCAGAGATTATACATGATTGCTCCAGTTTTCCTTTAGAGAACCATCACTGTGAATCAGCATCCAGGAGCCCCCTTCATACCCAGTGTGCAGTTTGCAAGAGTTAATAATTGAATGAAATCATTTCTATATTTAAGAAGGGAGCATATAAATCTTCAGACAGATAGTGGACAGGGTGACTCACTATGCTATTTCTCCTCCTTCCCTAACCCCTCTCCCTTCCTTTTCTTAGTTCATATACTTGGTTACTCACAGTC
Source organism: Eopsaltria australis (assembly GCA_034509425.1). Classification (NCBI taxonomy): domain Eukaryota; kingdom Metazoa; phylum Chordata; class Aves; order Passeriformes; family Petroicidae; genus Eopsaltria; species Eopsaltria australis. The sequence goes on along the minus strand of JAVTVJ010000051.1, from coordinate 3,720,615 downwards.
TATGGCTGGTGAAAGGAAAAAAGCCATGGAAAATAAGGGGATTTGCTCCTGTTTCTCTTCCTCCATTGGAGTAATGACTGCCTAAGTGAAAAACAAAGCTGAGGACTGAAAGGAGCCTGAATCCCAGTCTGTTTGGAGAGCATGATCCAGCTGAATCTTCAGATCTCTGTGCTGGAAGATGACTGCCAATGTACACAAGAAAGAGGAGGAGGATGACCTTGTACCTTCAGAGTCTGCTTTCTCCCATGCCACAGGAAAAAGTGCCTATAAATATAGTTTCAAAGAGTGCAACCGATTGGTTGTACAAGCTGTTTTCTAGGTACAGAGCCATTCAGAGATGTCAGATCTCTTCTGTCTTAATCACATCCACAATTTTATTTGCACCATAGTATGCCAGAGAAACCTGAAAACATAGACACTCTTTAACAGAGCTAACACCTTAACGTTCCTTTTAAGACAAGGAATGCAATTTACCTGATGAATTTTCAATAAGGCCTGGTCAATGGAACACAGTATTACTGTTAACTTACATAAAATACATTTTTCCATATTATTATAGATGACTGATTCCATAATCACAACTATATGTTGCTCCAGACTTATACATCATATATTTTACTGGCCTGTTTTCTTGGGATTCCAAGCCTGGGCCATGATGAAGACAATTTTATGTTTGCAGGATGAAATTCTTCTAATTGATATTCTCACTCAGGTCTGTTCAAAACAGTGGAACAATTAGCTTCATATACCAGTTGTGCTCACTGGCCATATCTCACCTTTACACTTTACCTCAACACATTTTCTTTTCATTCCAGCTCTCATTCTAAAAGTGATAAATTCACTTTTCATTGGGTGCTTATTAATTTAGCTATGCTGTCTGAAATTGGTGTGATAATTTTTATTGCTCTAAAATCTTCACCACAGTAAAAGCCAAAGCAGTCCTGCTTTTGGACTGACATTGCCTGAGCATATATTGGTAGAAAGAGTAAATGGATCATGAAGAACCATGTGTTAATTGTTTCAGAAATCAATATGCTCAACTTGAATATCCCAAAGCAAAGACTGTCCTTTGCTGTGTCAAACCACAGATATTTTGTGCTCGCTTGCTTTGTCCCCAGCTCTGAGTACACCAGACTTATTGCCCTTCTATTCCATTTGTGGTTATGATCAGACTGTACTGAAAGCTTAGCTGCAATAAATATTGGGGTAAATGGACCCACTGGCACTGGAAGAGTTTGTGTATTAGTCTGACAAATCAGCTGCTTTAGCTCCAGACATGGGAATTAATTATTTTTAAACAGTGCTTTTTTAACTGCAGGAGACTGAAAGCCTTACTTCTTCAGCCAGCTGTTCCAGCACTCCCCAGGTAGTGCTGTACACAGTACCTGCTGTGGGGGTTTTATTCCTGCTGTATTGTTCCTCTCCACTGCAAAGGCACTTGCCATTTGAAGTTCAAGCAGAACAAAAGCAAATGCCAACATTTTGGGGCTCTGAAACAGCGTGTCCCTTTGTACCTTCACCAGAAGAGGTAATTTTCACCAAAGTCAGTATGTAATGTACGCCTGGTTTAAGACTCAGCCAGACACTGAATTAAACTGACTTATTTTAAGTCACAATGGTATAATCAGTGTCCCTGAGTTATTTCTTTCTTCCTCAATGAAGGCCAAATGCTTTTTCCCTCCAAAGCCTGTGTCAGCTTTGAAACCATTTACTTTTCCAAGTGTTTCTTCACAGAACAATTCACTAGACACAAGGTCCTCATCAAAATAATCTCAGGAAAGCTGTTAGTCCCTTTGGTCACAGATGGCACACACTGCCAGGTCCAAGCATTTCCTTTGGAGGTCACATTACAGGACAGCTACTCAGGTATTGCTCCCCTCTCCTGGATACCAGGCTTTTGGATAACTCTCATTTTGCTGTTCTTCCAATGGAATAATCAAGGCCATCTCCTGGAAGCGATGCACCTGCCCATGGCTGTTGTAGAACATGAACATCATCTGGTTTTCTGTGCTTGCCAGCTGGCCAGGAGGAGATCATCTCGCTGCTGAAAGAAACCACGAAGTTCCGTGCTCCCCGTGGCGCACAGGGCTCCTGTTCTGCCACGCTGTGTCCATAGCTACACCAAATCACTTCATCACAGTGGGCAGCTGAGCAAATGACAGCCACCCCAGGGGCTTTGTCCGACAGCCGCTTCACTCGTGCACCGACCAAATTACAAAGACTTCCTGGCCATTACTGGGATGAGCCAAAGCAAGGGCTCATATCAAATTATTTTAATCTACATGTACAGGAATAAAAACTATGTGATCCGCTGTTAAGCACAGGAGAACATTTATCATGCCATAACTGTAAATGCCATGTTGGTTTTGTATCACTGTGCCTCTCATTATTGGAGCAAATGAGGCTCGGGTGACATCGGCTGCCACATTCCAGCTGCTTTTTGAAGCGCCTCCACCTGTTGTTTTGCCCTTCTTGGACCACAAGCAGTTACATTTAATGAATCCTTGTCATACCAGAGGAAGATCATTGTTGAACAGCTTCTGTCGCATAGACAACGTTCTCAAGATTTACATAATTTTCACTCAACATGTCCAAGGGTTGGGCTGCAAGAAGCCTGCCCTCCCTGGGGTTCCTGTGTGGCAACCAAAAATGAGTAAATAAATAGAAGAGGAAGAGAAGAGAAACCTGGCTTTCTCAGGGTCCAAAATAACATCAAGAATGTATCCTTAATTACTCCACCCTCTACCCTCAAGTGGAAGAGGAAGAGCCACGCTCCCTCTCCCTCCCCTACCCGAAACTGTTGGTCCCTCCCCTACCTGAAACATTTGCTCCACACTTCCTGGCTATAGCTCTCAGGAAAGTGCTTTCTGTCCTTGGAAGACAACCAGTGACCACAGGCATTGCCCCACAGGGTGTTAAATGCTGGCAGCACAGCCAGCCTGCCCTTCAGGTCACCACTCTGATGCAGAGCAGGCTGGCACCTCCCTGGAGCTGGTCCCTGGAGAGCACGCAGGGCACAGCAATGGGCATCTCCCCCTATGTCACTTGTACAGGAATGCGTCAAAGACTCCTTGGCCAAAAGGATTTGTCTTCCAAGATATGGGTCTTTGAAGGAGACACATCACCTTTGGAGAACAGCTATAAAAAAATAAGCTTTGCTACCTTTTATTGTGTTTTACTCATTTCATCTTCCATCTGCCCCAGCTGTAACACATTTCAGTTCCTCCTTCACCTCTCTGGCTATTGTTTCGTTACCACGTCTGTCACTGCAGCTTTTGACAGATGCTGCTGCAATCTTCTTGCTGTAGAGTCCCATTAACTTCAACAATAACTTCAATAAATAACTTACTTCCTTTAATATGCTCAAAGGCCTGTCTTTGGTCATTTTCTTTTTTGCTTAAATCTGTCATTAGAATTTATTGCTAAACATCTGGACATTTCCTCATCTTGTTTTTTTCCCTGCATGGTTCTGTTTTACTTTTACTTCACACTGTAGCTCTTCTGTACTTTTTATTTATTTATTTGCAACTTTGGTTATATGTCTGTTTGGTTTTCCAACAAAACAAATGTCATAAATTCACAGAAATGGCAGTTGGAGGGGAATTTTGGTGGTCTCCAGCCCAGCCCAATAACTGAAGCAACACTACCACCAGTGCTAGAGAAGGCCACCCACAGCTTTGTCCAGTCATGCCATGAAAACGTCTCCAGGGGCTTTCCATGTGATCTTGGCTAATGGGGTGCAGTGCTGTACATCTCTCCTGGCCTTCTCAGCCCTCTGGGGGGAAAAGAGATACTCCTCAGCAGGAATGGGGCTGGTACAAGAGGGTCATCACTGGCAATCAGGGATTTTTGAAGCCATTTAGCTGGTTGCTTTTACTTCAACTGATCACAGGTCCATCAGAGTCAAGGAGAAGGAAAAGGGAAGATTGGGAAGGGTACACACCCAAGTGCCCTCTGGACCCAAACATGCATCCCCCAAATACTACACTCCTTAAAAGCTATGAGGAGAAAAATGGACAAACGTGGGCAGGCAAGCCAAAGTTTGCAGTGGGACAGGACTTGGGAACTGCAAACCAAGAGTTCTGTCCATTTTTTCATACAGCTAGGACAAGAAAAACAATTCCCCATATCTATTAACAGAAGTTAAGGACTTGTTTCTACACATTCGTGCTCAGACTGCTGATCCACAGAATACATGCACAAGGCCCTGGCCCAGCACCACTACACAGCTATGAAAGTATTAACATGAGGGGCCCAGGAAAATACAGCAAAGCTCATGAGTGAAAGGACTGCCAGGGAAATTTAACAGTGTTATACCAAAGGCTGCCATGGTTTTGCAGAATGCTTTGCAAGCCATTTGCTTTGTAAAAGCCAACCAGCTCTAATAGCAGGGTAGCAACTGTACAAAATGTGTGGAAGCCAGCAAAATGAGTTCAACAAGAGTGAAGCAAATAACACATGGTGTAACAGCCAGCAAGGCAATATTTTACCTATGTAAGAAATTAAGAAAGGCTCTGTGGGGCTCATATGCATGACCCCAGAAATGACTGGAAACAAACAATGCAACAAGTTCATTCCTGACACCATTCCAAGGGAGCCAGTTAGGAAAAAATGCACTGGGGGAAGATTTGGCCCCCGTTGAAGTGTTTACATGAACAGTGCAAATGTTTTGATCAATAGCTAAGAGAACCATGTTGAAAGGGGAGACACAAATTAACCCCAAAAGTGAAATATCTCTTTTACTAAAGGAGATAGATATTGCTAACCTTAAGAAATCAAACTTAAGGTGATTTCAAAACGTCTCAGTCTTCCTGTTTTGAATCCCTGTCATGTAATTGAAACTACATTAGCTTAATGTGAATAATTTTCGATTTATGCTGATGTAAATAAGAGCTGTTCAGATATAGCAGATAAAGAATTAAGCCATACACTGAAAAAGGATGGTATAAGTCTGTTTTTAATCTTGAAAATGGAGATAGGTTGATTAACATCCTTTTATGAAACATTTTAGCCTGCTGGAGCAGCCTGGGTCAGATTAACCTTACAGAGGCAAACTGCCTGCTGAGATGCAATCCAAATGAAAGTTGTTCATATATTCCTTTCTGGTTCTGTCCTAAAATTCATAGGCTCTCAAGCAGGTTTCACAAAAGTGAGTTACGCTGGGAAAATAAGAAGGAAAAGACCATTTGGAAGCTTCCAAAAAGGGACAAGTTGATAAAGCATTTTTGCCTGGTAGTGATCCACACATTAATTATTTCAGTGGTGCTTTATGGAGTTTATAAAGCTGTATACAACTACAAGCACAGTTACTCTTGTGGACAGTGGGATCTACAAACGAATCTAAAGGAAGGGGGTCACTTGAATGCCGTGCCATTGATCTGGGCTGGGGCAGGAATGCCTTTTGCTTCTTGGGATTCCCCAACCACTTCTACCAGATAAAACGGGAAACACTTTCTACAGCTAAGCCCTCATGATTGCCATCATCCCTTCCCTCTGTTCATTCTTGAAACATCACTGGAAGAGCTTTTGGTGTGAGTAGCAAAGCACAGTGAATTGCTAAACTCAAAATAATAGGATGTGATTTACCATGAAGCACAGACAACTTCAGCTAACACTTACAAATTGCTTTCAAAGGCTTGGATTTTGGAGGCTGGGGAAATCCATGCCAAGAGGTGCAGAGCAGAACTTCCACTGGGGTTTCCTCCTGTAAGACTCTTGTTTTCACACACAGAGCTGCTCTGTGAACCAAACCAACCCACCAGAGAGTGGGGGATTCGCTCCCCCACTGCACCAGTGCCCCAGAGGGACTCACTGCTGTCAGCTCAGCTGTGGTGAAACACACTGCCTGGGGCTGAGCACTCTCAGTAAGGAGGGTATTGTGGTACTGAATCCAAGCTGGAGAAGCACACCCTCCTCTTCCACATCATTCAACTGACAGCTGGCTTTGGAGGGACTGCTCAAAGACAATTCCTGGGGATTTTCCAGAAGATGGTTCACTCCAAAGGCTGCTTCACCAGCAGCAAGATGGATGACGTGACATCAACAGTCATCTTTTTCCTTACAGTGTACCCCAAAACACCCCCAGAAAGCCTGGAGCCCTCAGGCACTTCCAGCATTCCTCATGCCACATCCACATCATTCACCATTTGCTGCTGGAAGCATTCTAATCAGAGTGGGGGCACAGGATATTCACTATTTCAGGCTATATGACCTGAACACACACACACAGAGAAAATTACAATTATGACACAGGGTCACACAGGCAGAAACTAACCTTGGAGATGGCATGATCCCTACCCAGCATTTTCCAGAGTTTTGTGGTAATTCCATGTGTTTCACATGCTCTTGAAATTTGTTTTCACTTGGGCTTAAAATAACCACTAAACAGAAAAGTCGAGCATTTTGAAATTTCTGACAAAGGATAAATCGTAGTCCTGGAGTCACCTGTGACCTGGTGCTCTGCAGCCAAGGGCTCTGGAGCTGGGTGCCTCTGGCCTGGGAAGCTGGTGGGCTGGGAGCCTGCAGCCCTGATGGGAGATGGTAGGCACCCTCTTTAGTTTTTTCAGAACCATTTTCTGTGATAGACGGTTTTGTAGAAAGTTTTTATTTTAATTAATTGCCCTTCCTAATGTGAAAAAAAACAAAAGTGGTGCTAAGCTTCTGGATCAATTCCAGCATTGAAAGAAATTGCAAGCTCAAACTAGCAGTTTGTGTTTGAATAGTAACACCACTGAAAAACAAGCAAAAAAACCCACCCCATTGATAAGGTTACCTTGCAACAGAGTGAGGGGTATCCCCCTATGGTCTGTGTGGGGTTTACAATGCAGAACAGTTAGAGCCACTCTGCCACTGTATGGTGAGAAATACTTGTTACTTGTGCCATTACCAAGAGCTCAGACTGGGGAGAAAGATAATTAAAAAAAAAAATGTAGTTCAGGACTTATTAGTTTTCTTTTGAATTCCTTCCACTATGTTACTGCTAATTCCATTATTTTTTATGAACTGCATTATTTTCAAAATGTCCATTCCTCAAAATTACACAGAGCATCTTCCCTTTCAGGCATCACAAATTCACTTATTCCTGCAACTCCCTCCCCTCAGACAAGCAGCCGAGTGTCCCAGTTCTGCCAAAAGCAAGGAATGGGCCAAGCAAAACATGGCAGAGGTGCCAAGGAGGAGAATTTGCTGAGTGCCCTCAGGAAACCCAGAACAGGTGGATGCAGCATGCCCAGAAGGGACCATGCTGAAAGGGCAGCATGGAGACACGGCAGCAGAACAGGTGGTGTTGGAAGCCAGGCCAAAGCACAGTCCCATTTTATTTTAAAGAGGAACAAAAGTGTCTCTCTCTGAACAGGTCCTTAGGACTTTTTTTCTCCCTTGCAAGTGATAAAGGAGAACTGTAAACCTGTAGAAGTTAGACACAGTTTAAAAGGGCCCCAAATGACAGAGGATGTATCAGTATAAAGGTCAGTTTAGACAGAAAAATATTATTCTCAATTTAGCTGCAAAGTTTTCCACTCAAAAAGCATGGCATAAAGCCTCCTACCTAACCTTTTTCTATTAAAAAATGGGGTTGGAGTCCTTTGTCTGCAAGCCAAGCAAAACAAACTCCAAGAGCTGATTTTTTCCATAAATCACGACAGCATCACTCTGCAGAAAAGAAAAGCAGCTTGGGAATTTCAGGGCTCACCGAAACAACTGCGTCCAGTCCTGGAGAGAGACACAAAAGCCCAACCCAGCTCTGCAAACAGAGGTGATGAGAGATTCCCAGCCATTAATCTTTGACAACAAAGCATCATCTTTGAAATGAGAAGCAATTGCAGCCACTATCTCGGGTCCACCTCACCTCTTAAACTGTAAATTGCACAGATCAATCTTATGAGGAATGCAGAGAGTAGAGTGTCTGATTTATACATGCTTTATACAGGGTTGACCAGATAGGTCGAAGTGGCCAATTTCTACAGTGAACTTAATACTGTTTCTGTACACCAAGTGTATATTTCTAGGGAGTTTATGGACACAGCCACAGCCATACCAGATTTCTTAGTTTATGAAAGATTTGACAAAATGGGATTTCAGTTCCAAGTAGAAGTCTGGCTGTGTTTTAAAAGATGTTGAAGAAGTTTAAGAATACCATACTTAAGATCAAACAGGTTTTCATTCCAGCCGTTTAAAAGTATTTTTAATATCTGAGTTACACTGAAGAATATTGCAAGCCAAGACATTGCCAACTAAAAAATCCAAGTGTTTTATTTTGAAACTCTAGAGGGATTTTCTTTCCTTGAATACTTACAAAAGTTTTTTCGAAACAAAACACCCAAAACTCTTAGAAAATGCACATACCTGAGCATTACTGAACCTACTCTTCACCCTTTTTTCTCCAGAAACTTTCTTAAGGCTTTGACTTCTATGACATCTGAGTACCTCGCTCAGCATCTCCCTTTTGCAGGAGGAGGAAATGAAACAGGAGGCCGATGGAAGTAATTTCCTCAAGATCAACCAACAAAAGCAAAACAGATCATAGCACCAAGTCTGCCCCATGCTAAGAGGCATTAGATTCCACTGATCAAAACATTTTGCTTTGCAATATACAAAACTTCGTGAAAGTCTCTGTATTTTCTTTTTCTATTTGATGAACTTCATGCCATGTGTGCCAGTAGAGATCACGCAGACAGGCTGAGAGTCAGGTATACCAGACATCTTTGTGGATAAGGATTTCCAGAGGATTCTACAACACAAGCAAGTCCAGAAAATAAAGGGAAGTTGAGACCTAGGCACCTGAATTTACTTTCTAGAACTTTCTGAAAAGCATGAAGAGCAGGCTCCAAACCCTTTCCAAACATCTCTGTGAAGATGTGAGGGATTGGAGGTGTTTTGGAACACTTAACCATGGCCATGTGCTTCAAGCAGGAGCTTGAAAACATGGCCACAAGGATCGTCCTGCAAATACCTGTCCCATTTGTGTAAAATCTGGGACTACGGATACAAGGGCTGAAATCAGTGCCAATGGATTTTATGATTGGTTTCCTCTCACCGTTATTTTTGTGATTTTTTTTCTAATGTAGCTATTAAAAAAAAGCAGTAAAATAAGTGAACTGAAACTTTAAGTCTGGGGTGTTTAAGCACTTCTGAAGGTTTGTGGCAGAGTTCACATAGGATTGGTTCACTTCCCCCATTGTTTGGCTGCCACTTTTAGGAGAAGTTTCATGGGGTGAGCGCAGACTTAAGGGCAGGGCTTGATCACAAGGCTCCAGCAGGAGCAGGGCTGATGTAAAGCAGTGATTGGGGAGTGGGGCTGGGGGCTGCCAGCTGAATTTGCTGGAACAGCCATGGAACAGAAACAAGCCATGATGCAAACAGCTGAACTCATGTTTTTTTATTTGAGCTCATTTTCAGACTGCTTCAGAAAACTATTCCCTGCTCATTCCATTACAAAACGTGAAGTTTACTCCAGAATGACTCACTCTGTCACCGAGGGAGAAGGTATGATCTGCCACATGTGTCAGAAAAGGCCTATGAGGTAATTTTCATTCTCTCAACATATGAAAACTATTATTTCCTCACATAATGAAAATGCAAGGATGTAGGTGGCAATCCCCAGATGGACACAAAAATGAAAAAAAGAAAACTCTGGTGGATTGCTAATCATGCTTTGAAAAAAACAAATGCATTTCAATCATAACGAATATTTCCGTGTATGGGAAGTAGGTTTTTCTCATCTGCAGCATCCACATAACATTTGGCAATAACAGCATAAGCCAGAATTCATATGTGAGTATATCTCATTTCTGATGCTCACATTTCATGATGAGTTGAGCTACCCAGGAAATTCAGGTGCCATAAAGGGTAAGTATCCACACAGAGCGTATCTTTTGCTTCCTCTGTAGTTTCATTACTCTTTGGTACACTTCCAGATCACATGAAATACAATCTCGCTCACCAAGTTTTTTGGACCCTCAGCATTTGAATTAAGCACTCACAGATGTTCCCTTTGCTCTCCTTTAAGCATGATGGATCCCCTCACTGCAGACTCTCCGCTGAGGTACAGTTGTTGTCTCACTTTGAAAGGAATTTCAGAAAACATTTCAGTTCATCTGTGGAATTTTCCATCTGAGTGTTGTTATTTATTTGCATTGTCACCACGCACCAGAGGCCAGCCACTTGCAAGGGCCCTACTCTAAAGGTACTGATGAAACTTAAATGTCCCCACTTCAAGTTTCCCGGAGGACTGTGACAAAGCAAAACCAAGCATTTTTTATTTTTAATTACCTCAAGCTAAAAAGGAAATGTTAAGGGAAGGGAATCAGGACCGAGGATTTGTCTGGTGAATCAGTAGGGTCAGTGCTGTAACTGCTGCCTATGAAAGCACCACTGAGACAGCTGAGGATCTGTGCAGCTGAGCTCTCAAACTGGTAATTTTTCAAGCAGCATTTCACAACACCCAGATTGGGAGCATCTCTTTCTCAAGACAGGAAAAGATCTCCTGATTTTAGTCTTCAGAAACACACACAGTTGAACAAATATTGTGAATATTTCATGTGTACTGAGACTTGCCTTGAGTGGAAGGTCATATATCCAGAAAGGGTTTAGGGGGCAGGGGTAGACCTCACCTCCCTCTGCTACTGAGGTGGGACACCCACACTGCAAACCAGCTGTTATTTGTACTCCAGCACTGAAGGGCTTCTTGTCCTTTGGAGGGCTGCTGGGGCTCTGGTGACCTCTGTAAAACCCTCAGGACTCAGTTCAAAGTAGCCCTTGGTGAAGCAGGAGAAATTCCACTATTTCACCAGCTCACACCAGATAAGAGTTACACAGATTGAAAGGCTGGGTGGCCACCACCAGATCCATCTGTTGAGAAATATTGAGTCATTCTGGAAAGTGTGTGCTGCTGCGCAGAAACCCACGGAGAAATAAGCTCATGGCTTGTGTACATACACCAGCCTGCCTCAGAGGGCAACCAAGATTAGAGACACAGCTGGTAGAGGAGCCCCATCCTCAGCAGCAGGGCTCAATTTCACAGCAAGGGACAATCAGCTCCTTTACTCTCCATGCCAGCACTGACTGAGGTGACACAGAGGGCAGAGCCCAGTTCTTGTGCCCACTTTACAGCACTTTGCTGCTCTCCTGGGTTAAAGAATGGCACTGGGAGACACAAGCAGGACCCAAATGGAACAGAGCCTCCCCACAACAGGAACCCAGCACAATCACTGGAGAGGCACAGCTGCCCAGACAACCATCATCATCAGCATCATCAGCATCATCATCATCGTTATCATTATTCTCATCATCATCATCCTACCACCTGCCCAGGCCAGAGCTGCGCAACAATTCCTTTACCACCCTGAATACAAATCCAATGCAAAGAAGCAGCAAAGAACACCACCAGAAGCCAGTGCTACAGGCCAGAACTCTTCTCTTGCCTCTCAGCCCCCTCCAGCTCCCAGCTTCAGTGCAAAGTTTCTGCAAAGCCTGCCATGAGAGCAAGCAGAGTCTGTTTCATGAGCTGGGACCTTGCACAGCAGCTCAGTGCCAGGGACACAGCAGAGGCTGTCCCCCAGCTTTCCTCAGCAGCAACAGCAGTGATGTCCACACAACTGCGGGAAACAGCACAGGAATACAACTCCTGGGCTGGTTTTGATACACATTTCCCTTCTCTCTGCCAGACAGGTTTGAACTTTGACTTCAAACCTACACCTTCAAGTGCTCTGAAGGGTGGCAGCGCACCAGGCAGCATCAAGGAGCAGGAGCAGCCAGAGCATGGCTGGCATGGGGCATGGGCTCAGTGACTGCTCAGCAGCAGTCACAATAAGATGTGCTACTTGTAGGGATTTGGGGATGCAGGTAATCAGCCAGATTTAAGAAAGTTTTGCAGAGGCAGCAAAAGACATGTCACCTCTGCAGGGTTTTAAAAAAAAAATTTAACCACCTGTTCCAAATGGGAAAGTGCTCCTAGAGGAAATATTTTTCAGAAGAGATTAAAAAGATTTTGACAACTCAACCTATTTTCTTCCAGTTCTTGGATATTTACTAGCTTACTAACATTTTCCCCACCCCTTGAGAATTCACAAGGCCAAGGCAGAAAGCCAATGCAAGTACTCACTCTGACTCTTCCAACTGAAAAATGTAATGAAAAGAGGAACTTTTGGGGGGTAAACTCAGCTCATCTGCAATGGTGGCTTTTATTCAAAATGGGTCCGAGCCAAGTTTCCTTGCTTTCTCCTCCCTCCTTTCAGGACTGTGCTGTCGTGGGAGCCTGAGACTCCACACAGAGTTTCTGCAGAAGGCCTGGTTTAGGAGGTGAAGCACCTTGTAGGTGCAGCTCCCCTTGCCTCAAGTGGTGATCAAACAGGAACCTTGGGGGCCCAATCGCCCTTGTTCTTGTGCCTGTCCTCTGAGCACTGACGTCAAATGTGCTGCACATTTGTGCTGGCACAAATAGCAAGGGAGGAGAATCAATTCCTGTTCAGCCAAACGCAGGTCACTTCCATCCTCTGGCCAAAAGTACTCTCAGGATAGCATACAATTTGGTCCATTGATTTTAATATATTGGCATTTCCTCCCTCTTACTGCATGAACACATTGTTTACAATTTCAGTAAGCCACTTTGGAAAACACTGTTATAAATCAGGATACATAAAAGCTTGTCCTGTTTGCCTCCAGTGTCAGACATTGCTCGTGTGGGAGGTAGGACAATCGGGGATACAAAAAAACCCCACCTCAAGCCTTCTTCACTAATTCCTTAGCATTTCAGGTGGGATTCTGAAATTTTTTAGTGCTTCTGGACTGCAAATCTGCTGAGCATTACAACAATCACCCGAGAGAAGTCTTGTTCAGTGGAGATATTTTAATCTATGAATTCATTTACAGTAGCCACCAGTATCCCTTTCAAGTGGCCATCGCTCACACACTGAATGTCTTGGTAGGGAGAATCTCTTGTTCATTTGCTGTTTGTGTGTTACTTTAAACCAAAATGTAAAAGGATAACCTGGATCCAATGTGTATTCTGGATTGGTTTGGCTCTTTTGCAAAGAATAAACACGGAGCTCCTCTTCAATTAGCAGGAGAGGAGGCAAAGCTGGAATTGCTCTATGAATTGCCTACAGTATTTGATGAGACAGCAGAGGATATGGCTGTGCTTTCCAGACCAAAATGAGTCACCTGTTGTCTGCAGGAGCTCATGCCAAGAATGGTCAGATCGGAGCACAAGGGAGTGCTTTCCAGAGGACTTCAGCCAACAGCTGTTTCCCTTCAGCTGGATTGTGCTGAGAACCTAGCCTCAAGTTAAAGCATGAAAAGAAAAAGTGGTACTAGATGCCAAAGAAGTGTGAAGGCCAAACTTCCCGATAAAATGGAAACATGGATTGTTGGAATCATCTGCCCTACTTTTCTGCTCACACACTATTCCCAGCGTAGCATGGTGACCCTGTCAGGCAACCAATCAACCAATGGAAAGTTCTGGAAAGTTCCTGCTTCTTCAGGAACAGATGAGAGGATGTGTCATTAATAAACATGTTCAACCTGATCCAGACATTCGAGCAGTTTTAAAGTCCAGAGATTGTTTGGGAGAGGCAATTTCCATAGTGGCCAGTGAGAAGGCTAAAGTAAGGATGAGGATATGTGAGATCAGTGTCCTGCTCCATCACACACTACCTCTAGGCATATTGCTAATTGCTGACCTCCTCAAGGTATTATAGATGCCTGACCAGCCCATCCAATTTTGGTGGGAGCTTGGTGCTCTGAATCTCATGGATCTGGAGCTTGGTCAGTTTAGTCACCTTTCTGTGAAATTGTGAAAAAATGCTTTCCTGGTCCACGTGGGAATTACTGTGAGAATAGCTGAGGAGCACAGAGCTCCTCCCCACCTAAGGCCTCAGCAGTGAACTCTCTTCCTTGCACAGCCCTGCAGTGGTAAAACCGCAAGCAGAGTCCACACTGTGCTCTCTAAATGACAAGTCACCGCAGAGAAGCAGCACTTGAAACCCTGTCACCACCTCACAAACATAAGGTGTTTTCATGCAGCATCTTATAGGAAAAACCTAGTCTTTTCCACTGCAATTGTCACCAGAAGTCTTCAGATGGTCAGTGTAGGATGCAAGAGTAATTCTCCTTCCTAGCAGCTGTATCACTTGGCCAGATTCTGCAGAGATTACAGCAGTCAAGTGCCTGGCAGGGCACCTTGCTCTCACTCCCTGTCCCTGCCCTTTCCAGAGGCACACATTACTACCACACCTATTATGCTTTTTAACATCTTCACCCCTTTGCAAAGGAGCCAGAGTGAATTATATCTAATTTCAAGAAGCCTCCTCAACTTGCCTCTCAGAGACTGGTGGTTCCCAAGAAGGACAGACAGCACAAAGTGGCTATAAACTGCTGCTTTCTGTGTTACGACTGAAAACAATTTGGAAAGCCTGAATTATTTGAAAAAATTACCACTGATCTAAAAGAAAGACTTTTCAACAGACTTTAAAAACAGGAAGGATCACTGATCAAGTCTGACTCCTAGTAAAACACAGGTCAATGATTTCATCCAGTGAAGCCAGTGTCCTGCCCATGCATGCAAAATGAGCCTCCCAATTAGTACTGGTTAGAGCCTTCCAGTGCAGAATCAGGAAATGCTATTTCATTGGAAGCGAAATGTGTCAGCTTCAATTACCATTTCATTTTGAAAAAAGGATCAGTCTAGAGATTTCCAGGGCAGGCCAAATGTAAAATTCTTCTTTTCCCTTTTGTGATGGCTTTTTGTGTAATTTCTTGGAGGAATATAGAAGCATCAAAAATAAAATGTTTTGATGAATATTTAACTTTCACATGAAAATAAAATAAGTATGTTTACTCTTCTCTTCAGAAAAAAGTGGACAACCTCATTCTCACAGTGGCATCAATAAACCAAATACAAGATCATACACAGACAGTAATGGGATTAGCAGATATATGGCAACATTCACACTCCCTTTTTTGCAGTAACACCATGTTTACACCCACATGAGTAAAGGCAGTAAGGACAAAAGCCAGTTATGAGTCCCTCAAAATCTCTTAGGAAGAAACCCTTTGGCTAAAACACATGTGTGATGTTCAGCCAGAAAAATATTTTCTTCCCTGTATTCTTATTTCCTGTATTCATACTGATGGGAAGGAAATGTCATTCTAGAGACATAAAAAAGACTACTTAAACATTGAAGGTTTTAACGAATTTTCACACCCTATGTCACAAAGCCTTGCTTACAGACATCAAATGGTCTTCTAATTATTGAAACCTTCTTTAATTCAAGTTGCTTTGAGGCTTTCCCAGAGTGCTTAGAGTTTCCTTCGAAAGAAATTCCAAATTGACTGAATGAACCTGCATGTGCTGCCCTGGCTTTTGGCTGTCTGCAACAATCATAAGGAAGCTTCACAGTGCAGTGCATTTTCAGGCATAATACCTACCAAAGATTTTCTCCTTTGTCCATTTTCTTATTTTCCCCCTTGCCATTTATATCACCACAATTTTCCCCACAGAAACTTTGAAGAATTTTAATTTAAAGAGGGATTTTCAGGGGGGAAATTACTATGCTTCTGTGGTCTTCACTACCGCTTGAATAAAAAATGTAGATAACCAAAAATCAAAACAAACCTAAACAAGCTTAGACATTAGGACTAGACAAGGAAGAGTGGAGGGAAATGTACAGTTTTGAACTGGGTTCCAATTTTGAAACTGGAACTGTGCATAAGGTGTCAATTTTAACATTTTCCTGCTGTGTATCAGTTAGAAGTTCTCATTTTGTCACTTTCAGCCCTAGTGAACCTGTCCCTACAACAACTCCAAAAAGCTTTCCTCCTTGAATAGTAACTTTCTAGGAAGCTGAGCTCAAGCATAAGGAGGCTCTCCAACAGTGACTCCACACTGGGGCCAGTGCTGCTGATGGTCCCAAGGACAAGGCACCCAATGGACTGAAGGGACTCGAGCATTGTTGAGTGCACTCAACTTTGAAACATGCTCTCTCTTGGAATGAAACCAAATTTCCATCACTACAGTATCCTTCAATATTTAGATATTTCAGGAGACAGGATAATCTGAACAAGCAGCAGCGTATTCCTCAGTAAGGTGAAGCAACTTGTAGGGCATGCAGGGTCCTGGTGGAACAGACCACACCAAGACCGACCCCCAGCCCTACCCAAACCAAAGCTGAACCAGCTCTGTAGACACCTATCTGTGGTGCAGGCACTGCCTGGAGGCAATTGTGTACCACTCTATGGAGATATGAGCACACTGGATGCCTTTTAGATACCCTGAAAGTCTCAGCATGGAAGAGATAAGTTTATAGACATAAATAAAAAAGCCCAAAGCTTCCTTGTCTGAAAGAGTAATTATCTGTCTGACTTTAGAATTTATGTTGTTACTCATTACTACAGTATCTGAGAACATTCTGGTTTAAATCAGTGGGAACAGAAAAATCTCTGGTGGTGGTACTTCTTGAACCTCTCTACTTAAAAGCTGTACAAACATGTACCTTGCATCCATAAAGATTTTTTATTTCATCTGAGAGCAGGCAACTATGCTTTGTTAATGTTTGCAAGGACATTAAGGTCACATAGGTCAAAACCTGTGCTTGTATTAAGCTGAAGTAGCAATGATATAATATCAATTAATTTGACAGTACAGGGAACAAGCCACAGAGGGCCTACAAATGCACAATGCACCGGTTTTAAACACTCATTTCTGTTGCCACATTTGCAGCTGCCAGAGATGCACTGAGTTCACCTTGATGCTGCAAGGAAGGAAGGCAGAAAGTCCTTACAAATGGTTATGAGGGCAATAGGAAAGGGCAAACAGTGAACTATGTCAGAAAAAGGCAGCATTGCCACATCTGAACTCAGCAGTAACCACTGAAAACCACCCATGGCTACCTGTGGCTGTTCACCTAGAAAAGCAGGGAATTATAAAAATGGGGTAGACTGACACCTCCACCTGGAATGGGGCCCCCTGCATTTTGTTTGGGAGTCTCTCTAGATTAAGATCCCTACATCCCAAATTCCAATCCAGCCACAAAGAGATCTCTAAGCATCCTTGACACATAGACCTTAGAAATTTAGCAGCTCATACACTACAGCACCAAACACGGCTGTTATCAGCACCAAACACAGCTGTTATCAGCACCAAAAGTCAAACTTCTTGTTGTCCCAAACTCCACCCTCATTATGCTTGTCCACCTAAGGGGAGTGACAACAGAAGGACAACTGTGGCAGAGGTAAGCATCAAACTGAAGACGTCAAGCGCTTATTACAAGGAGACATGACTGCAATTTTGGTGATTCCTCATGCATTTTGCAGGGGAATGCTTTACTGTGGGGGTCCTTGGAAACTCAGAGTGCAATGGGACAACTTTTTCTCCTCCTTGAGCTTCCCTGTGTCTTGCTTAGAAGCAAGTTCTATTCAGGAAAACCTGTTCCAGGCAGTGCAAAATGGGTCATTCTGTTAATCTGAATGTTTTCTGCTTTCCTGGCCCCTTGCCACCATAGCAAACGCAGTGAGAGATAGGAAACTCCTCAGACTTGTGGGAATGACACCTCCAAAGTTTACTCAGGGACTTTTCTACAAAATGCAGAGCCTTGTCCTGCTCTCAGTTACATCTGTGCAATCCATTTGATATTTCTTCTATGTTCACCTCTAACATAGTGAGGCAGCTAATGAGCTCATTAAGTGCTAGACTCTGACTTGTCACCAAAAAAAAAGTAAACAAATTGAATATTAGACAGTTTACCACACCAGACGAGATCCTGAGACAAGATCTGTATTGAACACAGCCTTTGAGAAGGGAAATTTCCTCAGGTTCTGGGGTGGCAAATCCTTTGCATATTCTCTTGTGCTGGGTTTTGTAGGCTGATTTTCTACCAGGCAGACACTGTACTCTAGGGATAGTGCATGTACCTCAGAGAGTCTGCACTCATGTAAAGACAAATAGGTGAATTAGATAAAATCATTTTTAGCCTTTTCACACAGGAAACGTGGGCTTCTCTGTAAGTGTCAGGTTCATTAGTGGAGTCAGGAACCTGGCAGTAAAAAAGACAGATTTTATATATATATATATATTTGTGACTTACTTAAGGCATGACACAAGGACCTGTTGAAATCAATGCAAAGATCCAAGCCAGTCCTCAAGGAGGCCCAACCAAGAGATTAAAATGAAGATGCAATAAAGTGTACAGGTTCTCCTTAAATCAGCCCCACCTGGCTGAGGCTGAGAAGCTGTGGGTGATCAGGTGAGGAAGCTGATGTCATCTCCACATCTGACTGACAGATTAAACATTTCTGAGAATTGACTCAAGCCTTTGTACATGGAATCACTGAGCAACTTCTTTTTAACAGCTGTACTACTACACTTATACCCCACCAACGTGAGTGGTGAAGCAATAATCTGACACACCAACTCCACTGGAGTCACTTAGAAACAGAATGAGAGTGTTGGCTCAGCCTTGTTGGAATAAATGCATATTAACTTTTTTGTGAGTATTACTGTCATCAGTGATTAATTGGAATAATGAGCCATGACAGTGAGCTAGCAGAAGTTCCTAAAGATGAAAGGTATATCATAGCACAGAGAGAAAACCACTAACCCTTACAAAAGACATTCACTGTCTCTAGGGAAAACAGAAGTAGTACAATTACAGGCATACAGTAGGTATTATCCCCTCCCAGAATATACTTTTGGAGTATGAAAAAGTGGCATTTCACCCAGAGATTATGAAACATTCAGTTCTGACACAGTGGAGATAATTTTCAGCAGCCTTGATCTGGTATTGCATTTAATATGACAGAGACTTAAGGGCACTTAAACACTGTCTGTGGGGTACACAAACAGAAATTTAGTCATACTCACATACTCAGACAAGAACATGTAGAAGTATGACCCCTCTTTTGCAATCTCATGGCTCTGCTTCCTCTTGTCGAAAGAGAAAAACAATAGGAGCACATGGTCTTCTTTCTCTCTGGGCTCTGTTCTTCATATGTGATGTTATATTCATACCCAATTGTTACAACCAAATGAATAAATAAAACATCTAGAATATACATGAACAATCTTGTTCCCCATCAGCATGTGATGCTCAAATGCACTCAGAAACACAGACATCAAACTCATGGCTTTCCTTCACAGCTGGGCTGCATAATTCCTCTAAGGCCCAACCATAAAATTCCCTTCCTTCCCTGAACCCTGCTGGATTCCTGTATGTCACAAAGGAATCATGTCTTTTGTGGAAGAAAATATTTCCTTCTGCTGCTTCTACATTTGCAACTTTCAAATCTCTGGGTGTTTGAGGAGGAAGATAAATAAGAGCACGCGATTTATTTTCCTTAGCTAGACAGAAAGTGTGGTCTGAATGAAAGATTAGGGCTCCAGAAGCTCATCAAAATCATCAGTCGCTGCTTTCAATGGACGTGCAGCTCTTTTTAAAAAGGGACTGTTTCCACAAAGTCCTTTAGCTGAGGGCCAAACTTTGAAAGCTTAAATGTGAGCATCCACTCAAAACTTCCCCTTAGCTTTTAGAGTGGGTTTGACACTCTCCAGCCCACTCACCTGCTTTCTTTGCTGACTTCTGCTGCCGGGGGTAACTTAGTTTTTTTCATCTGGTGCTGGCCAGAGAGAATGCACAGAGTCTGCTGGCACTCCTTAGGTAGGCTTGCAAAGGCAGAGGTGAGTGTCCCAGTCACTCCCCATGAATGTTGATCGTAGCTATACATCAACCCACACCTCTCTGTTCCTGGCAGTACTATCTGCATCTATCATTTTAAATTGCTGAGTTTTGTGCCAGAGCTCCAAGCCTGGGAGGAAGACCCTGAGAGCTACCAAAGATAAAGGAATCTTGAAAGCTGAGCCCTACCTACCTTCTCTTTATCTAATTGTATCAGGAACAGTTTCATAAAAAGAGCCTGACTCACTTCTCACACTTGTTAATTAAACTTTGTTTCAGCAGTAATTCAGTGTTAATACTCCTCCCTTACAATGTTCTGTAAGGCTTTTGTAAGAAAACTCACAGAGAATAGAGAATACCATCCAGGATCAGACTGAGTAACATTCTGACACGTAAAGAACGGCCAAACCCAAGGATGGTTTCTTCCCAGATCAGCCCACAGCCTGACAAATTAACACGTACCTGGTCCTGAGAAACGCAGGTCAGATGTTCAGTTTGGGCTCCTGATGGCATAGACTGAAGCCTTTGCCTTCTCCACCTCCCACAGCTGCAAGCTCCACTGTTTGAGGGGTTTGTTGTGGATGGCCTCATGCTTGCTGTATGGGGAGCAGAAAACAAAAAGTCCCAGAGTGAAATGAGAACTGTAATCCAAAATATTAGTATGAGATGGAGAACCATTTCCTGTAAGGTCCTGGTAAGACACAGGACTATTTTGAGCAGTCAGGTGTTGAGGAGACAGAAAGGACACAATGACTGTGCCACTGAAGGGCTGTTTATCTGCTGCCCCCCTTGCCAGGTGGCTTCAATGGCCTGTGCTCACACAAAAAATGCCACACCTCTTCCTCTCATCTTTTCAGCAGCCCAGTCCTGCCTGAGCCCCCATGGCAGGACACCCACAAAAGAAAGGGATTTGCTCAGGTTTAGAGCCAGCCTGACCTAGAACAGCTCATGAGATTGTGGGTTTAGTTCTTCCAGAGACTCCTACCTTTTGCTCTGCTGTGTGAGAAGTACAGATGCACATTGAGGCAATCCTGGTGAGCCATGGATCCCAGGAGGAGTTTTACACCAGCATGGTCTGCCCCTGGCTGAGGCTGAGCATGGCATCAGAGTAACAGATGAGATGTCAGGTACGCTGCTGCCGGAATTAATCAGTTGCAATTATTGTTCAGATACATTCACATTTCATTTGGCCAGCAGCACCAAGAGCATGAAAGGGCTCCCTTAGCACACAGTCAGCATGATTTTATTGTTATGCATGAGATAAAGCATAATAAAGCAAGGGAGTATTTGCAAGCCTGAGACTGGAGAGAATTAGAGTTTTGTTTCCAGCTTTAGCATAGACCTCATCTGTGACATGGAATGAATCACTTCATTTTTATCCTCTACAATGGGGATTCTCCCTCCTCTTTGCTACTCTTATCAGTTCAGGGAAGAGTCTCTGACAGTGTGCAGGCATCTAACAGCCAGCACACAGGCACCTTAAACCAGTTAAGGGCTTGGAGATGTCTCTGTAGTTGTAATAAAAAAAATCTGCTTTGATAGATGAATTATATTGTTCTGTCTGATAAACACATTTTCTTGCATAACATTAACCAAGATGAGGTTTTTTCTTAGATATTTTATACAAAAAATACCATGTTAGCATCCTGGGAACTAGAAAGATCTACTGGGTAGGCACCCACATTTGTGAACCAAATAGAGAGACACTGAGCACATCCTCCTTAAGGACCTCTCTTTTAGTTACCTCCTGCAGTGAGCCATGAGATCAGATGGTGGGACACTGTGGGAAAACCTGCGGCAACTGAGCCTCACTTCAGAGAACAGGAGATATCACTCCAATGTTTCACCAGGGTTAAACCCAAGTTTAACTCAGTCTCAGCTGAGTCAGAGGTTGGTCCCTCACAAAGGCTGTCTTTACCAGCATGCTCTACTAAAATGCAAACTTCTGAGCTTCTGATTTTTCCAGCAGCAAAATTTTAAAGCCTGTCCTTAACTATCAAGACAACCTTTTCTTCGTGATATTTGGGTTTTTGAAAGAGACAAACTGACTTGCATTTGCTGTGTGCTGTTCCAACCCACCACCATTCCAGCACTGCTGAATGTGTGAGTTCTGACTCAGGAGAACATTTTCATTTGAGCCATGCACAGGGGTTCTCTACGAAATAAAACCCTGTAACTCCAAATAACTCCAAATAACTCTTTGTTAACTTCAAAGCCCTGGCAAGAGCTTTGGAGCTCACAAGACACACTCAGAGCTGGCAGCTGGGACTCTCAGGCTGACAAAGAAGCCTCCTGGCCACACTTACCATATAAACAAGAAAGGTCAGATCATTCCCCTGTGGAATATGACACTGATGCTGCTTCCCCACGGGGTAACTATTGGGTTACATGGACTGGCATAACCCAACCCCTGAGCAGAAGAGTGAAGAGAGCTGCACACACCAGACTCTTCTTTCGTAGACCCTGCAAGCAAAGCCTGATTGATGGTGTGGCTTTCTAGTGACAGTGCACAGCAAATGCCTCTGGCCATGCCCTTCCCTGAAAAGGTGAACACAGCCCTTCACCCTCCTGAGAGAGCAATCAACACCTCGGGGCCCTGGCTCAGCTGAACCAGCAGCTGGCAAAAGCCCCAGCAGAGGAGAAAAGTGACTGTGAGCTGCTCCTCCAAGACTGGTGCCTCACAGGGACATTTCACAACAGAATGAGGACAACCAAAAAGACTCTTCCTCATCCTTTGCCATTGCCTGCCTTCTCCACTGCTGTTCCACTCCATTCTGCACTCCTCCTCTCTGCAAGGAGGTGGGACCCATCTCAGTTATGGCTTCTGAAGGCAGGGATCATGTTTGCTCTGCTCTGAACAGAAGCAAGCGCATTGCTCCCAGTCCCAGCAACATTAACCCTCTGCCAGTGCAGTTCACAGGGAGAGTTCAGGTAAGAGTGGGATCCAAAGGGAATGAGTCACACAGAGGTGAGGCGAGCCAGCAGACCTGTAACACCATCAGGCCTCCAGACAATCAGAGGGAAAAAATGTGAAGTACATATTGCAAAATGTGTCTCTCACAGACGTGGAGTCACTGATAAACAATCCTCAAACATTGTTGTTCAAATAACACTTGAATCCTTCTCTGACTCAGTGATCAATGAGCGACAGAAAGGACAACAGTCAGCAAAGACAGCAGAAAATGTTAAAGCAAGCAATGAGCCAAGTGTGGCAGTCCCAGCTTAGCCTTTAATGAGCTGGGTCAGAAAATTACTGAAAAGGTCACTGTTCTGAATAAATCCCCTACAAAGTTATAATAGTGGAGCTTACTATAGAAAATGTTCATCAGCTGCTTTGCAGCGAATGGAAATTCTTAAAGTGGGATAGCATGTATTGCTCTGTCCAGTTTCTCCTAATCTTCATGTGTTTCCCTGGCACTTTTCCATTTTCTTGCTCTTGATTAAAGACCACTGAGAATCTCTCTCAACATAGCTGTCAGGATCAGATTACATGTGCTCCAAAAGCAGGAAAAATAATAAGAAAATTTGGATAAAAAACTTAGTTAAATATTGCTTAAGTGTTTCATTTAGGGCTTTGCTTGAAGAGCTCTTTCTTCAATGAGTTAAAAGTGAAATAAAAAGAGGTTGCTGTCCCATGGAGAAATCCACACAACTGTTGGCTCAAAGCAGTGGCTTCCCATTTGCTCAATAGAAAAAAAAGGAAGTTTTTCAGTAAATGACTAAACAGATATGTATATCCATGACAGGAATTACCCATTTCTGTAGTTGCCCAAAATTATCAAGGCATGACCATACAGTTCATTTTACAGAAGTAGTCTGAGTCAAACTGTTTCACCACAGGCAAGCAAGTCAGCAAGGTTCTTAATTATAAAAAGCCCAACATAAGCATCCATCCCTCCCCAGCCAAACCCAGCACAGGTTTAAACTATCCTCCTGAGGCACTTAGGTGTAACTCTCTTGAACAAAACAAAAGCTGCTGATCTTTGGAGACACTGAATAGAGCCACTCCCATTTACATCTTATGATGTTAAAAGGACTAAAAACTACGTGTATGATTAAAAGGGCTGCAAGGCTATGTTTTGGACGTCTGGCCAAAGTAGCACTAGAAGTCAGAGACAAAGCAGGAATTTGACCTCCAAGCACCTGTCCAGCGCTCTAATCCCCTGGCAGCCTCCCCTCCCTGCCTGATGAATCCAGGGCAAAGTCCAGAAGATGCACAAGGGAATCGTGTTGTCCAGGTTGGCCCAGACACGCCAGCAGCCCCTGCTGACATGTGGCCCATGGTGCTGTGAAGGAGGACAGTGCTCACACTTGGACCCCTTCCCCAACAGGCTGGGACAGTCTCCAAGGCACCTGCAGAGAGCACAAGGTACCCAACAAGGCCTTCACCCAGGCAGTCCAAGGAAATAAAAACCTCCATGTTAAGGTGTAAGATTTTTCTTTGCCTTGGCACTGCAGTGAGCCGATGGAGAAGCTTATCTCTCCTCACAATGCCAGCCTGATGAGAAGAAATAGAGAGCCTGCAAAAAGGTGCCACCCTTTCAGAAAAGGCATGGTGCTACATTTACTTTGGACAGGGACAGTGAAGGAGAAATCAGGAGCATCTGAGGCTTTAAAAACCATGAAGGTTGACAGGACTTGGCGAGAAATGTGGTCCTGGGATAAAGGCCCATGCCAGGGCTCAGAAGACAGTGGTCTCTCAGCTGCAGCAGCAGCCTCACAGCTGGGCAGTCACTCAATCTCTCTGAGGTGAGAAGAGTGGAAGGGGAGCTCATTTCCCCCTCTCTCACTTTCCCCCCACACACCCACCAGAGGTGAGGTGAGGATAAGCTGCTGAACACACACAGGGTGCTTCAATCCTGCAGGGATAAGCACCAGAAAGGTCCCACAGACACAAGAGAAGCAGGATGCCAGCAGCAGCTGCCAGACCTGAGCACATATCCAGACCCTGGCAGGATCTCCCTATGGCTTTTAACGGACCTGTTCTCTTAGGGCTGATTTGTTTATTCCCAACCCAATACGTTATCTTTACATCGCAAAGTTTATTTCTGAACATGTCAACACACTTCTGAAAAGGTCAGACATATGAGGGCATGCACCTGTGGTGGTGCACAGGGAGGCACAGCCACAGCTGCATTCCTGGAAATCACGACTTCAGGGGTTTTCTCAGCAAAGTCTGACACAGCAGCTGGGTTGGCAGACACACGTAGGCAAGCCACCAGCCTCCCCCTTTTGTTATCACTCCCATTTCATTTCTGTGCTTTGCATGAAAATCTGAGGGTTGCTTCTAAGTATAGGTTTCACTGGCTTTGTTTGAAAGCTTGCCATAGCTCTCAGACATGATAACACCAGCAGGGTGCTTGCTGAACTATATTTATCGATGTATTTCATAAAGGAAAAACTTAAGTGGTTTTGAGAAGTTGAGGTCTTTTCTCCTCTTTCTTTCTTTCTTTCTTTTCCTCGCAGCAGACAGCTTAGTTGTCACCCTGACAAGTAAGATCATAATTTAATAATTTAAAAGAGGAGACCCAGGATCTGTTTAGAGACAACAGTGCTTTGTATAAGTAGCTCGTGTTTAAACGAGACTTGAGAAACATTGTTATTCAGTTTCTTCTCTTTCAAATAAATAAAGAAGAAATTCCTTTAGTTCCTCTCACCCCTCAGCCTGCAGCTCACGGGTTATCAATCTCCTGTGACACCCCAGCAAAGCCAGCTGAAGGCTGGGGATTGCTGTCTGCTCACACCAGGAGCAGGGGCAGTGCCCAACCCACACCTTTACACAAGAGACTGCAAGTAGGGTTGTTTAAAATAGGAAGTCAGTGAAAACAGCCTTTAAAACAGTTAAACAAGTGGTACCCTTTTCCAGGTACATAGCCCAGGGAGGCCAGAGGTCCTGCTGGGCACCTGGAGGTGAGCCACAGCCCCGTGCCTACTCCTCACCTCACAAGCCCCTGCACGGCACAGGACACCTTTTTTCCAGAGCTTGGTCCCCACCTTCCCAGCCTGACTGAGAAAAGCAGTCTGGAGGGCAACAGAGGGATTCCCAGTGCCACCATTTCCCCCATTAATGCACAGCCCTGCCGCACTCTAAGTGTCTGGAGGAGCAGGAGAGGCTGAAGGGGAACGGCACTGGTATGGCTCTGCTTGGGCCTTTAGGCATAGAAGCATAACCTTGGCCCCCACCCCAGAAAACCAGGGCAAAATTAACATCCCAGGTCTTCCCCACCACACCTCTACTTGGCAGCCGTGCCCCACCAGGAGGGCAGGGCTGGAAAGGACAGGAAAAGCTCTCCCTGGGAGAGGTGACAGATAAGAGAGTGCTGAAATGCAGGCATTCAGCTTGTCTGGTACGTCAGCATGTCAAGGCTACAGCACTGATGGAATGTCTGCAAACGGGCTGGTGAGAGGAGCTGCCTTTGGCACTGGGCACTGGGGCACTGGTGCCTTATCCAGAGATCCCAAATGCTTCCTGGCAAGGGATAGCCGAGGGTGTCCATGCTTTCTGCCCAGAGAGGGTGGGACACCCCCAGGGCCTCCCCCAGGAGCTGCTCTGCCTCAAACAACTGCCCAATGGCATTGCCCATTCTTCTCCAGGTATTTTGATGAATGATTAACATTAGATCCAGCAAATGTCCAAGGAAATAAATCCCAGTTACCCAAAGGCAGCAAATTACAAGCATAAATATTTGTGTCATCAGTCTTGGAATTTCTTTGTTCCATGTGATAACAAAATTGACCCCATGCATTGAAAGGAACCATGCAGAAACCCTAGAAAGTTAGGAGATTTTTTTCACAACAATATTCTGATTCGCTCTAGACAAAGATTAAAATATTTGGTAAATCACAGACTAACCACCAAACCATCTGTGGGAAATTTTAAAGATATACCCATGAAAACATTCACAGTTATTCAGAAACATATCATTCACAATTTCAAACCATTTACAAACTGTACATAGAGTGATTAACTTGGCAGGGGAGCAGGGTCTGGATGACACACAGCACTGTGTGGGCAGGAAAACATTCCACAGCTCTTCATCTTGAGGTTGATGTTGGTGCCTTAACCCATATTTTTTCTACTTGTCACCTCTCACTCACGAGGGCAGGCTGTGCTTGCACACTTAGCTGCCCCTGCCATCCCAGCCAAGCCACCAGCAATGAATGCTGCCCAGGGAAAAGCGCGTGCTGGGACTCAAGATGCTTCACAAATGCCAGACACATGGCCTGATGCTCACTGAGCTTGTGCTCTGTGTGAGGATGGAGAAGGGGTCCATGGATGCATGGCGAGACACATGATAACAACAGCAAGAGAATAAATGGGTCCCAAATCAGTCAGTCACATTACATGCTTCTAAATCATTCCTTTAAGTTGCAACACTTAGTTAGGAAATCCCAAGGAAGATGCCATGTCTTAAACCTGACGTATCTCCACTTGAAATCAAAGCTGACAAACTCATTAAAAAGACCTACATGTTTTTCTTTATGCAGTACTAAAATTAGTCTTGACTTCAATGCAACTATTCACCTGTCATAAAACCTTTTGGGAGGCCACAGATTTGTTCTGCTGAATGTTATTTAACCATCATTATGTTCCACCTCCCAAATGACCACCTCTAAAAATGAGAAAAAATTATTTCTGTATAATTTTATCCCCCTACAGTATAGGCAGTTGATAAATACATACCGCCTTTCTATGGTCAATAACAGCTCACCCCCTTTTAAAGTAATCCCTATTCCCCAGCCCTCTGTTTCTAAGTATAGAATGTTTAAAGAGTGAGACTCGATGTTTGCAATCATTTCAGACTTATCTTTGGCAAACAAGGAATTGACTCCAGTATAATACCCAAAAGGAATAGATCTGTCCTTCCAAAATCCACATTCAGCCTGGCTGCCATTGTACTGAGAAATTCAGGTCCAAATCACATGGCAGCTATCATAAAAATTGCAATTTAACCTTGAGTAGTTCACTCTCAGTTTATCTTTTAGAGGATCCTCTAGAATTAGCACCAAAAGTGTTTTTACACCAAAAAGAAACAGAAGTACCCATAAGGTGAACTGTTCTTCCACACAACTAGAAAACCTGGAAACTGCAGTGTTCTAAAAGCTGAGGGGGGCTGAGGGAGGTTGAATACATATCTGTAGAGATATAGCTATAGAATCTAGGTAGTTGTATCTGTCTCAGTATAAATCCTTCTCCACTGCTGCTCAACTGCATAACTACGCAGACATCATTTCACTTTTTATGCTTCTCTCTGACCAAATGAAGCTTGCTTACAACCAAATTGATACTGTTTGGGATTAATTCAGCAGCATATCTGAGACTGTTTAAAAGACACTATAAATGAAGAGAGCCCCAGCTCAAAAGAGCTCTCTACATCCATGCCTTCAGAGACAATGGGTAGGTGGGAAAAACAAAAGGAGCATGGAAGGGATGGATGAAACCACAATAAAATGACAAAGCTGCAGAAAATGTTACAGCACATCATTAAAATTAAATGATGAACTGATCTTAGCCTCAGAGGGTGTCATTAAGCTCCACCCAGTTTAATGGATCCAGTTGTTTCCATAGCAACAAATTATTTTCAATAAAAACTTAAAACCACAAACACAATAAAGTCAGGCAAAGATGGGACAAGCACAAAATATGGGATAAAAGTTTTATCACTGCTTGTCTGGCATAACCTGAACAATTCATCCATGCTTCTGCCACTCCTATTTATTGTGCTCATGGCTGTAGAATTTTGCAGCCTCCTCACAGCTTGGCAAATCCTCTATTGATTTGTCTCTTGCAAACACACCAAGGGGAAATGTGAAAGGGCTAAATCACAGAGGCACTGCCTTTCCCCTCACAAGACACATCCATGACCTAAAGCTAAGCAGGATTGTGGGATGTGCCTCCTTTTCAGGTCACTTTGTACTAGTTCAGTGTCTGCACTTGTTGGTCTTGGCCCAACAGAACAAGCAGTCACCAGCAGGGATCTCATCTGCTTGGTGGGTGATGCTGAGATGCTGTCACCTGTGAAGTTTGCTGCAAGTACTGGAACACCAGAGCCAGGAAGGCCCAAGACATCTGTTTCTGTGCTTGCAGCAGTACAAACAGACGATTTACCACAGGGTATTGGCCACTCAGCCTGCTGAGCATCATCAGCATTCACATCACAACAACCTCTTGGTGGGAATGAGAAGATGCAGTGGCATATAAAATGTGCAGTACACATCAGCTAAGGCCCTCCTCATGGTGTGCAAAAGCCAATCACTCTGGCAGTGCTTTGCCTCAGCAAGAATTGGTTTGCTCAAATGGGCAGAGCTGTGCCCTGTGAGGGCACTTGTGCAGCGCTGCTGCAGTGACTCAGCTGGCAGCAGTGGCCTGCAGCACTGCTCTGCTGTGATGCCTGAATCTCAGCCCTGCTGGCTGCAGTCAGGGCTTCAGCTGTGGATGCAGCAGACCTCAAAAACACTTCACAGCACAGACAGGCTCTTCTCTCCAGAAGGAGTGAGCTTGCCTGAGAGGAAGGGAATAGCTATCAGCTATTTTCATCTTGACCTGGGTTTGATCTCATCAGAACCACGAGGATAATTTAGAAAGAAATACGTATCAGCAAGCCTAGAAGATTGAATATATATGGCCAAGGATGCAGGAAGACTACAGAAAGTGATTTTTCTTTAGTCCCTCTGTATATGATCAATGTCAGCATTTTCCTAAGTGTTTGAAGAAGTGTATGTTACATGTTTTTCCATATGGATAAATGATTAACACAGAACATCACAACTGCATGAAGCTATAAACAGAGCTTTAGCACAAACAATGGAAAATATAGTGGTCATCATTAAAAAGTGAACATTTGCCAGAAAAAGTACCATGCTGTGGTATATGAAAAGACCACAGTTACTTCCTGCTCTGAGTATAAATGGAAAATGTGGTGTCTCAGATACCAATAGGCTGGTAACTGTTAGCAAATGTTGACTCCTATGGTAGCCCAAACTGAATCTAAGCCCTTTTTGAGATCCAGCCATTGCTATTTTCCAACCCACAACAGACTGCATTTCACTGGTGCATGAGACGATCCCTCTGCCATGTGTAATAAGTTGTGCAACCCTGTGACAGAGCACAGAGAGGGTGGCTGTGTGCAAGCACCACTGCCCTCTGATGAGTGCAATCCGAACTGCTCCCAGAATCACCTAATCCCCTCCCACTCCGCATTTGGCCAAACTCCCCCGTTCCAGGACACTCTCGAGGCCAGCAGAGTTGTGCTCTTTCCCATGTGTGCCATCAGCTTCCAAGCAGCCTCTCTGTGAGACAACTAGAGTTGCTTGGAAAAGTTGGGCTGGAAAGCTTTTTGATGAAAAACGGAAATTGTTTCCCAATGAAATCTTTTCAACAAAATGTTCTATTTCCTCGTTAACTATAGAAGTGGTTGGAAATTTCCATTTAAAAATCTTTCCAATGGAAACCAGATTTGCCTCCCTCCCCACCCGCTCCTACCTATTCTGCATCACCTCCCTGTTCCAAATAAAAATATCAGTGGAGAGCAAACGTCATTTTTTAGTAAGGTCTTCTGAGGACCACTAAATTTTTCAGTGGTTGTAGATTAATCCTTAGAATAGCACCCTACATCCTAGAGCTTGGTTGTTTCAGTTGTTTTCAGTTCCTTTAGAAGATGCTGTTGTTTGATTCATTGAGATAGACAAAAAAATCCCATGTTATTTCTCAATTGTTGCCCTCCAAGTCCACTCCCTGTTCTGGTTACACACAAGTTTCTTTAAAGTTTTGCCCACAATGCAGTGCATCAGTCTCACATCTCTGATCCCATGTGAATTTGTCTCCATTACTTATATTACTGTTAATTTGTTCCTAAATGTACTGATTTTTCACCAGTTACACTGAAACCCACAACATCATTTCAGATGAAGATCTCCAAAACCACCCCACTAGCTTAACGCTCTTTCAAATTGCAGGTTGCTAAAAATATAAACAGATTTGGCTTTATGCACTCATTTCTTTCCCAAATGCATTCTATGCCTAGACTTTCCAATAAGCAAAAGGGCCATGACATCTCTCTCTCCCTGAACACCCTGGCGAGCCATGTTAAAATTAATCACTTTTTAAGAGGTACATACACACCCCTGAGGATAGGATCATAACTGGATTTTTTTTGTTGGCTCAATGGCAAATGCAGAACTGCTCTTAGGAGGAGGGGGAAGAAAGAGACACAGTTTTATACTTACTCAGAGGATATGAGAGGTGCCAAGAGAAACATAATAGGAATACAACCTATTATACACATATGGTCTCACTTATCTGTTATTCATGTAAGAATTCCACATCTTTTGCAAAGAGCAAATAAGAATTTGAAATGAACATGTATTATACTTGAGGAACTGAAGACTTCACTCTGTTTAAGCAAGGCAGAGTTGAATATGGAAATCAGATCTGACACAATCTTCTAGTATAAAATAGGATTTAAATGTGAAACTTTCAATGACCTTCGGTTATTGTTTCTGCTTCTATCACTCCCTTTATTCAGAGAATTTAATAGAGACTGACACCCTCTCTGAGAATTTTTTGACCAATGTGGGCAATACCACAGAGTAGAGCCCTTCTTAAAAAACAACTGCTTGATTTAAACATCCTCTTGTCAATTGCCTTCCAGATTAGCACACTCATTTTCAATTCTGCAGGATCAAAAACCTCTGATAGCACATTCTATACATTTGCCAAAATGACCTTTAGAGGGAAAACTGTCTCAAGGAGAGACAGCAAAATCTGGATCCTGCTCAGGTGCCATTCCCAAACCCCAAACCTTCAAACTCTGACCTGCAATCAATTTATCGTGACTTTACACAGTACTGCCCACCAGTGAGCTTAGGCAAACTATCCATGTGTTGGCTTTAACTTGGAAGAAATAAAAAGCAACATGAGTAAAACCCTGGCAAGTTTGCACAACAAAGAATTTAAGCTTAATCCCAAATCCTGTTTCCTTTCCACAGGCTTGTGGCTATGTTCAACTGAACCAGTCACAAAAACCAGATTTCAAATGTCCTTGAGGGATGGGCCTGCTGAGAACCTTCTCCCACTCCCCCATGAAGTTCTGGACATGTAACTCCACAAACAGTTCCGCTGAGCTCAAAAGCAGTGATTTAAGACCAAGTTGCGGTTCAGGATGAACAAGGGTGGTGGCTTCCAGCTTCATAAAATCTTCGGAAGATCATTCCTCCCTTCGCCCCATGGAAGTCCAAAGCATTACTTTTGTCTTATTTGACCAGCTTGCTCTCTCGATGATCTTTAAATACAGGAGACAGCTTGTTTAGTTTCTGTGCTCACTTGGCACTATCACTTTGTCTAACAGTACTTCCTACTTAGATACTTGAGGAACTTAACACTTAAATTTAATGAAAATTTATTCGTTCGTGTCCGTGATCTTTTCACTTATTTAAGACTTATTTTGCTTGTGTTTTATTTCTTTCAAGTAATACATACAGAGAGTAAAAACCTCATTAATTTACAAAAGAAGTAGAAATAATGGGTGTTTGCAGTCTGCTACTGAAGAAATCCATTTCTAAGTGTCCTGCTGTGACCCATTCCCTTTTAATAGAACAAGTTGCTTTTGGATGGGTGCCTAATGCAAACATATTCCTGCACTGAATAAACAAATGAGTAGATAGTTGCTTCCAGATCTTCAGTTCCTTATAATCCCCAAGGAATAAAGTGAGCAGAACATGGTCCAAGAAATACAGGCTGCTCTGATCTTTAGAGCTCTAGTTAATAGAAGCTTATTTGCATCCCCAGTTATGGTTGTGTATTTGTTTTCTTGGCATTCATATCTGCTGTAATACTTATTGATCAACACAATAAAGCAACGAAAACTTCTCTTAATATCACTCCCACTTCTTTTTATTTCATGTGTAGAAAAAATACAGGAAGACAAATGAAGCAATTAATGCATTTAAAAATATACACATTTACGTAAGATTATTTAGTAAAGGGCTTTTATGCAATGTACGTGGTGTAGTTAATGAGCTCCTATCTTGTTTGTGGAGCAGGTACAGCCTGCAGGCCACATCACAGCAGAGGTGGACTGCACTGCTGCCCAGCCTGGGGTTCTTCTGAAGAAAATGTGCCCCAGGATAAAGGAAAGCCTCTGGGACATTTAAAGAGTTCCACAGAGATTGACTGTCTAAAAAGTTCGGATAATTTGAATAAAGGCAGGATAATCCTATGGGGTTGTATTTTTCTTCATTGAAGTCAACTGTAAAACTTTCACAGCTTCAGAGAAGTTACAATTTCACCTCTGAGCTGCTGGGAGGTGATGCAGTTCCAGGATATTGAGTAACACCCACCTCCTGGGTTGCAGACCCTGTTTCCAGCTCTTCCCAGTTTTGTTACCCTTGGCAAGTTTCTTAATGTCTCTACTTCTTTGTTTTTAATTTTGATGGCAGTAATTAGCTTTTATAAAATCCTTTCAATTTGACGGATGGATAATGTCATGGAGAACAAGATGCTGTAACTCATCCTGAGCTTTGCAGCCCTTTGCTGAAAGCCTAACAAACAATCTAACCTGAAACATCTGAATCTTATATGATGCTACATCCACCAAGAGGTTTGGCTGGTGATTTTCTTCTGAACTTGGCAGGGGCTGATAGTGTTGAAATGCTACAGAATGTCTGCATTTAACCAAAAACCTGCAAGACTTCTGATGATATTCCTAGACCAGAAAGAGCTCTTTGGCTTTCCTTGACAGCTCCCAACATTTTAAGTGAAGTTTGTGATCTTTGAAAGACCCCTTCATCACTTTGAAAAATATCCATTCAGCAAAAGTGCTGTTAAAGCCTCTCCTGTCACCAGTAGGATTGCTTATGGGAAATATGGTGGCCATAAAACACCACTGAGCTCCTCAGCATTGCATTTGGGTGTTACAGGCTCTGGTGTAACAGGCAGCTCAGGCAGCTAAGGACACTCAGAGGGCAAGATCACTGCTAAGAAAGGGAAGGAAATTGAGGCAATCGTTCCAAGGCAATATGGAGAACAAAATTTACCAGGCCTGGGTAAATTTTGTTTGCCATGGAACCCTGCTTCTTGTGGGGAAAAGCTGTTAAAACACTTTTTAAAACATCTTGCCTCGGTCCAGTTACCAGATGTTTTACATGGAAACAAAACCACATCTGCTAACACAGAACCAATGTCAGGGAGCTTCTGAACTAAAGACATGGTTGTATAATTTCTCCCTCCTGTACAATTACACACTCCTCGTGCCTGATTTGTTCAGCCCTTTTATCCCTAGCCAGAATCAACATAATTAATAGGACTGCTGGGCACTAGCCTGGCAGAAGAGATCACAGCTTGAACTTGGCTGGTTTGTTTCTACACAGCTTGGTCTTTCACGATGAAAGATGTGCAAACAAGAAGAAACATTCCGAGTGCAATGTCCAGAAAACTGGTGGGGCTTGACAATATGGCACCTCAGAACATCCCAGCCAATCTGTTGTCCTGTGTGCAAATCAATTAAGTTTAGCAGCTGCTAAAAAATACAGTACGATACGCCAGATCCCATGGAGCCTTTGATTATGCCCCCAATACTGACCTTAGCATGCTCTTTAATTAAAACCAGATATAAACTTTGGTTCTTATCACTGTTAGCAACAAAAGCCCTCACTGACTGTGCTATAAAGCCCCACAACACTACGAGGAGCCTATAATCTGGGTTGAGAACGATGTATCCCTTTTGTTACAGTTGTCTGTAACAAAAAAAGCCATGCTACTCTTTAGAGGGCAAGTGAAGTGAGAGGAGCGTAGCAACAAAGTCCTAGAGCCTGGCTGGAAATGCTGGATACACTTATCTGTTGCATTTGGGAGGTTGGTGAGAATTGGCCTGAACACAGCTCACACTCACCACCTGCAATAATTCAATGTCACACAGATGTGCCAGCAGGTGAGACTAATGACTGTCAAGCTACGTCTTCTCTGAACTCTGGAAGATGATTATTTGTCCACAGCAACTTTCTCAGTTCCCTGTCTCGGGTATGACAGCAAAACACAGCCTTGATAACCTGAGATATTTCAGATACCTGGCTAAAGTAACTGGGGATCTTTAGCTTGTGCTGTAACATGGATCCAAATGGGCCTTTAAATGCATATTACCCCATTATTCCTCAGCCCTCTTCTCTTCTTGCCTGGAAGACTTTGGGCAGTTTCCCCACTATCCCACAAGTTCATTCTGAATGGAGTTCCAATGGGCCCAGAACAGTGGCTTCAAGTAATTTAGATCTGGGGTAATTTCCCTCTTTAAAGACACAGGAGCTGAAGTTCAGCAAGATTCAAACATCTGCCCCTGTTGATGTTCCTTCCACGGGGCTGGAAGCAGGGTCCGTTCATGGTTGTGCTACAGCCATCTACAGTGAGAAGCTTAGTGGAAAGTTAGACTGATTTCTGGTGATGTTCTCTGAGCCTCCATATGAAGGCCATGATAATCTGGTGCTCACTTCACAAAAAGGGTCTCCTGCAACATTTACAGCCAGGACTGAAAACACACAGCAGACACTAAGTCAGGACTTTATTGTCGCACAGGTCCTGTGATCCCAGGGTATTTCCTACCCTAAATGAAAATCATGATGGTAGTTGCTTCCCGAATGAACAGTGGCAAGAAGGAGCAAACATTGGATAATTTGCTTTGAACTGAAACGACTTCTTGCTTGGAAGGAATTTCAGCAGCTTTGGAAATAATTTGTCTTGCATGAATGGGCCTCAACCTCTCTCTGTACCTTGTTACTCTTCTTCAAGATTATTTCATGCAGCAGAGGAATGGCAGGTCCTTCAAAATGTGCCTTGGAAATGAGGAGGGAACTACCACATTATTTCTGCAAGTTTTAGATGTTTCCAAAAGCAACTAGAAAAGACAGAATAAAGGACAAGGCAAAACATGACACCAAAGTAGAGCTGCTTCTGTTCTGCTGTCCCTAATTCAATGTATTCCTCATTGGCACATAACCATGTGTCTGCAGCCCAAGGGTTGTTCTTTAACTCCCAGGATTGCTGCCATTTTCCATTCTGCCAGCCAAATGAGCACTGTGTGAATTCTGTCTCAGCAAGTGGACTCAATAAGTCCTTTTATTCTTCTCTGACCCTGCTAAAATGGTTGTTAAAGCTGCCCACCATTTGTACCCTGTGAGTATTTCACACTTTGGTTTCTCATGACTCCTGCGGCTTTCCCTTCTTTCTTCCCTGCAAAGCCAAAGCAAGACTCTTCCCCTCTGCAACCCCACTATCTGCTCCCTACTGAAGATCTTTCCCTTTTGATCACTTCTGTTATTCACATCCACTCAGCCAGCTCTAGAGCAACAGATTTGGGGGCAGTGTGTTCCCTCCTCCTCCACTGCAGAGATCATTGCCTGCCTAATTGAAGGGGATGATGTCATGCTGGCTGCACTTTTTAAGGCAAATAAAAATACATCCTGTCCCTCTGGATGCTGCTTTTGAAGCTCAAACCTAGCTGGAATCAAGAAATGGGTTAAAATCCAGCAATGTGCTCATACTACACCCAAATCTACAGCTAAATCTTTTTAAAATGACACCAACCTACCGACCTGCTGTACAAGCCATGCTCAGGACCCCGTGGAAATGACCTCACTTGCTTGTTGGGTTGTCACAGGTTAGACAAGGCACAGAATCCTTTGTTTGCTTAGTGCCTTTGCCCTGGCTCACCCTGTGTGTGTCCTTCAGCAATGCTGTGCCTTGGCTTAATCATCACTGAGCTGAAGACAGAATGTACCTGCCTCACAAGGCAATGAGCTCACCTGCAAAACTCCAATGAAACTGCAGCACCAGCAAGTAAAAGTAACTTATTAGGGCTGAAAAACACAAGTAAGTGTTCATGAGAAACAGGAGCCAGGTCCTCTGATTCATTACTAAGGTAATTTCAGAACCAAGAGGTAATTTGATTTAGGCTGATTTAAGCCTGATTTCTTGCTTAATTCACCTGAGTATTTTTACTACAAGGCTTAGGAATTTTTTTGTTCTCTCTCATATCATCTGTTCTGTGGAATCACAGGAAATTTATCTTAACTCAGAGAATTAAAAAATATGCCATCAGAAGAAAAAAGACTGGAATGAAAATGTATTGTTTCATTTCAGTGAAGCAGAACAAAGCACAAAGTCACTTAACCATTTAATAAAATCACAGAATTCAGAACACATTATTCGTGCAGAGCAACTGTTGCTGGTGTGCTTTTTCTTGACTGCTGAGAAGGAAGGCTTTGTTGCCAAATATTGTCATCTTATTTCATTTAATGAAGTGCCTCACTTTCCTTGTCCCAGCAAGACAAGTGAAGGCAAGGGGTGTGTGCTGCTGCTCACATAAATTTCTTTCTTAACCCCAACACTACACATGATCTGAGGTGTCTGCTCCACGCTTTATCTCTAGTACAATTTGTGTCATGGAGAAAGAAAGACATAAAATACCCAGTGTGAAATCCTCCATTATAATTCCTCTGTTTTACCTCCACTGAAGCTGATTATGTTTTAAAACAGAGCCAAGCCTTCAGACACCAGCACAGAAAACATGGACCACTACGTCAGGACATCAAAAGTCGCTGCTATCTGCAGACCCTATTTCAGCTGGACCTTTTATGTCAAAATTCTGGAAAAATGTTTCATCAATACTCCCTCAAAAGTGTTGAGATAAGGAAGTGAGGAAATCAATAGAACCACTCTGCAAACACCAGAACTAGAATTATTACAACTCTTGCAGATAGTACGGATGTGTTACTGATGCCACTGAAATACTCAGAGAAGAAAAAGGTGGAAGGAAAAATGTGACTCTTCAAACTCACAAGCAGCAGAGCTTGGAAAACAATCCTCAGATTCCATTAAATCACTTCCTAACATCATGTATCCCAAGCAACTCCAAGAGTGTTTTATATAACACAGTCAACGTGGATATGTGCTGCAAGCATCTAGGACTAGAGGTGACTTCATCCACACAAAGCACCTGATCTCATGCAAGCCCCTGGACTCCAGGTGAACAGTCCAGAGCACAGCATGTTGAAATGAGGGAGTTCACAGCTCCCCTCACAGCTGATTTACTATTGCAGAGATTGAGGGAGAGATAGGGAGAGAGATGGAAAAATACCAGGAGCTAGAAGCTGTCCAATATTTACTTTGGAAACAAGTTCAACCCATTAGCTGTGAAACTGGGCAATGTCTGACATCTTCCTCCATTTGATTGCTAAAGAGAGAGTGACCAATAAATTAGATACAGTCCAAAGCCTGCCACGGGCTTTGAGGAGTTTACACATAACTGAGCCCTGACTCCTGCTCACTGGGGGCATATCATCTTCTCATAGAAAAGCAAAGCCACTCTTCCTGAGGGTGGTTACAATGAGAATGAACTTCTGTCTCCATCTCAGGTCAGTTTTCCTGTGGCATGCATTAAAAAATGCAGCCTTCATAACGAAGTGGCCCTTCTGCTCTCCAGGCTGTGTGGTACCTGCTTTGGAAATAGCATACATGTGTACCATGTGAGTGTTGTGGGCCTGGCATTTCCTGAATAACATCCTTAGGGGGGCTCCCTCACTATCCCTCTTCTCCTAGTGGGCTGTTGTTAAGCTATCATTAGAAACAGATACCAAACCAGTAGGAAGCTGCTACCTTTCTCCATGGCCAACACTAGACAGTTTGTCGGTGCAGTGCAGTCCTGCAGAGGCCTGGTAGGTGGTGTGTTCTTACTGAGACAACTGGGAGAGCAGCACACAAACTTGTGAGCTTGTGCTTAAGACCTTGTCCATTTAGAACAGGAAACTGGAGCCTTCCCACTTTTCTTAACCCACAAGAGAGAGAGAGAAAAAAACAGCAGGGGAGAAAGACAACATTTAGCCAAATAGTGGGTATTATCTTCCATTTAAAAATAAAAAAACAATGGATTTACACATGGAACTGATTGAAATAAAGTATAACTTGCTTCTGAACAAGGAGACAAAAATGCAGTTGTAGCAATAAAGGCTGCAAAGCATTGTCTCACAGGCAAAGAAGGCCAAAAGCCCTGCAATCCACAAGATGTGCCCAAGCTTTCCAGCTCTGGAGGAACAGTCATGTGTTCTCATCAGAGAGCAGTGTTCAGCACCGGAGCTGTGAAACTGGGTGACAAACACCTTTCTGTCTCACAGCTGTGAAAGACAGACAACACAACCACTGTCTGCTTAGTGTGTCAGGCAGGAAAAAAAGCAAGTATCTTCCCTAGATCTAGTCCCCTGACCCAGAGCTGTTTGCCCCAGATAATAATATGGACAGACCTGGATACAACACATTTGGAATTATGTTTCCAGAGCTCTTCTACACTGTTTACTCAGCATTTTGCATTCATTGCTAGGGGGAAAAATTAGTCGTTTTTTCTAATTTTGGTGCTTTTCTTCACATTTCCTGGAGTGATCAATACCCCTTAGCTTGCTGCAGTGCAGTTTTCTCATCATGAAGTGGTATTACCTGAGCTGGGCCAAGCCCGGGTTTAGGCATGAAGCAGTATAATTCCAAGTGAAAATCCAGATTTCTTCAGCACAGCATTAGCCCCAGAGATTCCTTTCATTGTTATTTAATCATTAGATTGCAGTAGCAGACAAAATCCCCATGAAACAACCCCAGCAGTACTAGGCACCATACACCAAACTAAAAAAAGAACTCGCCTCCCTCAAGAGTTTGCAATTTAATATAAAAAGCAGGTGTGCCATATAAGCAGCCAGGAAGAAGAGGGTAATTGTGGCACAGGATCTCTAAGTGGATTCAAACAGATTTTAAAAACACAGGACATAAGTCAATGCATCTCAGATGTCCCTCTGACTCACACATTGCCCAGTGGGGCGCTAACAGGCTGTGAGTGCAAGGCACTGTTACTGTAGGCTCTCCCATCCATCCATCCATCCATCCATCCATCCATCCATCCATCCATCCATCCATCCATCCCAGGGTTCACAGCACAGCTCAAGGCTGTCCTCACACCTCCTGGGAGGCACTGCTTACTAAGACTATCACTACTGAAACCTACACAATAACATAAATAATTGAAATTCATGTCAAGGGAAAGGAAAAAAACCCAAAGTTCTAAGATTTCATATTTCTACTTTTCACCTTACAGGCCTCAATCAGATCTCTCTGCCCTTTCTCTTGCAACACAAATATGAAAGTTGCCTGGACTTCTCTATGAAAAAAATCTCAGTGATAGAGTGCTCATGTAAATCAATGTGGGCGTCTCAAGTTGAAAGCGAGAATCAAACCAGCAACAAGAAAAACAATATGAAAAAAAAAGTGCATTTTTGCCTAACTTGGTTAAGATTAATTCTGCAAAGCCAATACACTATCTAGGAATAACCTGAATTGCTCACACTGACAAGATTACATTGTCCAGCTGTGAACAGCAGGGCCATGCCTTGCCTTTGTGACCCATTGCTACAGTCATAACACCGATGATTTATTGTGTCCTGTGGCACCTTCCACCAGCCAGCGATCCAAGACAGGCAGTGAACAGCTCTTATTTCTGTTTATTTGTTTTCATCTCAAT
This sequence comes from Eopsaltria australis, assembly GCA_034509425.1. NCBI lineage: Eukaryota > Metazoa > Chordata > Aves > Passeriformes > Petroicidae > Eopsaltria > Eopsaltria australis. The sequence goes on along the minus strand of JAVTVJ010000051.1, from coordinate 3,680,411 downwards.
TTATTAAAGTTTTGAGACTTTATGACTGTATTAAATGTGAATGCCAATAATAGGAAATACAGAAAATAACACCAGGACTGGGAATGTGCACGAATCCAGCATGTTGGACTAAGATTTCTACAGTTTCAGATCCAAACTAAACATTTCAACATTCCTAATAGTTTAGGTTTCCCATCAACTGTAATTGAATCATTTCTGAGCCTCCTATGAAACAGGCTCTGGTGTTCTGGAAGCCCCAAGAGCATCACCATCATATGATGTACAACAACAGCTAAGGTGAACACAGACAAATGACAGCCAGACCTAAATCAAAATTTCATTTCACAGCCTCCTGGTGGAGAATCAAAACATCTGTTTCTCCTCAGATTGGCAGGACTTTGCAGAAGCCGTCTCTTCCACAAGAGACTGCCGAGAACTTTCTGCCTTCACTGTTTTTCACTGCAATGTTTATTGTTATATAAACTTTCTGCATGAGTGTACAGACCAGCTTTGATGACAATGGCTTCTGGTCCAAAGTATAATTTTCTCCATACTCACTTGAGCAAAGAACAGCACAGAGTCTGGACAATTCACTTGAGTTGCAGAAATATGGTATTCAAGTGCTCGTTGTGCCTAACTTCCTCTAGTGACTTCCAGGTGAGCCCTCAGTTCCATGATCTGAAGCATCCTTTGATCAGCATGCTACAGGATATTCAAAGTATTGTAAGATCTCCTGAAGAATATACACTCCTGTCCATAAATAATCTTATTGCAGCAGAGACTTGTGTCTCAGTTAGACCGTGGTCCCAGCTCAGCTGGTGGGTAATAAAAATTCTCTCCGCCTTTCCCCATCCCCTCTGTCTGGCATGTCTTTCCACAGGCACTTCAAATGCATGTTTGGCTGACTGAAAGCTGATGAGTGAAGAATGGGCAGAATATTCAGGAAATTACACCTTCCAGACAGGATACTTCCTCACATCATCTTTGTTTCTTTCCCTTAGTTAAATCTTTAGCTCAGGCTATCTGCTCTGTTGACAGGGAAATAATAATCTGTGTACTGCTCATTTTCATGCTGAGCAAAAATGCCTTACCTGGTAAACCAAATAACTCACTTAATATGAAACAATATAGCTGATAAAGAGGATCCAAGGGAGATGCTGAAAAACAGATTGGTGAAATATTCTGGCTACTGTAGTAGAATAATATACAAGTTTTTGATTAAAGTGTAATTTATTGACTTCAGTGATATGGGGAACAGGATGCTAAATTGGTTCCTGGGATGAGAAATCAGCTGCTACCAACATTGTGCTCTCTACATAGAAACAAATCAGCCCATGCTGTAATGCCTCTTTCTGCTCAGGCAGCATTTGGTGGTTGGGTTTAGGGGGCTGGGTTTTGTCATGCAGTCAGAAATGCTTTCATAAAGTGTACTGTCAGTCAGAGGCCACCTTAGGTATGGGGTCCACCATCCTTCACAGCACGTGTCTTGTGAAAGAGAAAGTGGGGTCAGCCTAAAGGCCTGGTGAGAGCCAACTTACTCCATTTGTTGGGAGCTTCATTAAAGCCGCTCCATTAAATCCCCAACCTCCCTGGGGTGTTACCCCTCTGCACAGCAAGAAAGAACAGCATCGATCGGGAGGTGTTTTACACCCACTTTGCATTGGTGAAAATCAATAGACAGCCCTGACTGAAGCTGCTTCACCAGCACTCTGCTTCTTCCCAAATCATAAAAGCATTTGTAGCCCACTACAGCTGCTTGTGCTTAGCTGCAGCAGCTTTGTGCTGCCAAAACAGCAAAAGGCTGCCAGAGGATATTCAAGAATGAGTGTGATCTAAGCCATAATGACTTTACACTTCTTCTTCAGTTCAGTTCAGTTCAGTTCAGTTCAGTTCAGTTCTTATTTAAAGGAATAAACCTTTCCCTGGTGTCATATTTAGGTGTGGCCTGCTGGCTGCCCTCTGCCAGGGGTCTGCAGGCTTAGTGTGGCTGGGCCACAGAATGGGGCAGGGGGGTTTTGTGCCTCCCTGCTGGGTGTTGGTGCCTACATTGCACTCAATGCTGCCAGATCTGCCCACCTTCCACCACACTCCTGTCCTATCTCAGCACAAGTGGACATGCCCAGGGCTATTTTCTCTTGCCTGACTCAACTCAGCGGCATTGGGCTGTCCTGGAGCATCTGAGACTTCCCCCCAGATCTAGCAAATACAGGCCAAGATCCATGAGAGGGTTTCACCCCTCTGGAGAGACAGCTGGAGGTCAGGTGCTACCCTATAGATCCTCGGATGACACTAAGCACACAGTGCTGAGTAACCCTCACTATCTTGCTGCAAGTGGCAAATATTTTTATTGAAAGCCTGTGAGGATTTTTTTTAAGTAGACATTATTCTGGGGTTTTGTTATTGAAATCAAAGGTCAAAAGAATTCATCATGCCCAGACAGGAGAAAATGCATGACAGCTCATGGGGAGTTTGCCCAGAACCACAGCCCACCTTCTTGACAAAATTTAGAAGAGCATTCCCAGTTGAGAACACATCTCAACTGCAACACCAGTGGAGCAGCTCCAAGGACTGTCCTCCTACCAGCCCTCTGGTGTGTAGGGCCCAAGCCAGCTCCAGGGTTACAACAGGATCCTGTTCAAGAGCTGATGGAAAGCCAGACAATTGAAATGCAATTGCAGGAGCTGCTGGGTCACTGAGGTCTGTGTCTCTCTCCAACAGACCTTGCTGGTTTTGTTCCCACTGCCCCACACCAAGCAACACAGCCACAATGTGATGAGGGCATGACATGAAATCAACTTGTCATTTTTCAGAATGATGGAAATCCTCCACTCATTTGTGGACGGTAAAAAGACTTCAACACAAATGCTGCCACTGAGCACCAACAAGAAACCTGAACTCAGAGCAGCAAATTGGGAGTCTTTACAAAGGAGGTCAGGAGCTGCATAGCAGCTCTTAAAAATGTTTTCTCTACCCATCAAAGTCCCCTGTGCTGTCAAAGAAGCTAGACAGCAGGGAAAACACAGTGGTAAATCACATCCTGAGAACCTCACAGCATAAAGTTCCCTTTGATTTTTATGTATTAAACTACAACTACACAGCTATCTTTTTTTTCCTATCTTTGCAGCAGAAAATACAGTACAGGAGGGTCATTTCTTTTACCTAAAAACACAGACTTAGGAAGAGCTCATTTTAGCATGAGGCTGTTATCTGTTTAAGTTTGCATTTCTTTGTTCCTTCTGTGCTGTTTTATTACCTCCTTCTATCAGCTATATCCAATGGCTTCTTAAATTCTGCCTCCAGCCACAAGGAATGTAAGCAAGTATAGCTGATGTAAAATGACATCCATGCCTTCATTCACTGAGCAGTGATTGTCTGCTGAGTACTTGCAGGGAAAGTCTTTCTCTTTTTTTTCTCCCCAACACAAATCCCAAGGCAGCTGAGGTTACACAACCAGCTTCATACTTAGTTTAAAATATGTCTCAATTTATACGCCATCTGCAGCACTCATCATTAAATGAGACGGCCACAAACAGGAAAACTCACAACAACGATAAATAATCAGGACTCAAATGAGCACTCTAGTTTGAGGCAAGAATCTACATTGATCAAAATGCTCAGATTGGTGCCAGCTCAATGAATGGGACAATCACATCACAAACCACTTGTCTGGGGCACACGGCCCACTTTCCAAAGTCACGGATACGTTTTCTGGCTCAGGAAATTCCTGACCTGCAAATCATTAGAGAGTAGAAGAAGCATCATTAGACGCTTGCCCTTTTCTTTACTTTTTCCTGAGGCATCTGCCTTAGCACTGTTGGCAGAGAACAGATGTGGAGGTACGAGGGCTTCTGACCTGACCTGCTGTATGTGATGATTATTGTGGTCTCAGGCACAAATCCATGGGGCTAGGAGCAGGGTATGGATGTGCTATGGAAAGCAAGAGGCAGAGAGCAGTTCAATAGATGTCTCACCTTCCCTCACTGAACTTTTTGTGTCAAAATTACTGTGAATTACTTCATTTACTCACATTCCTACTCATGCAGGAAGAAATATGTTGGGAGGACTTGTTACTGAGAAAAAAAAAAAAGCAAATCAAAGGAATTCGATTCTGCATTTGAATCTGGACATGACCAAGTCAGAGGCTGCCCTGGTATTGTTCACAGAATAAAGCTCTCCCCACAATGTCTAAATGCATTACGGAAGGCAGCCATGAGTGATACCACTGAAAAGAAATGCTGGACTCATAGAAATTGGAGCCCTCATCTTTGAGAGCACATAAACCCAAACACATCTATATCCCATGATGAAAATTACAGGACAAGTGGCATTTATTTGTTTGCATAGTCAAGACCAGGCAACTTCAGTCTCCTAAGATTTCCCCCAAAATATGTTGATTGCCTTTGCGATTTAGATTTGCAGAGGGTTTTCTGATTGCATTTCAAGGCACATTATATGCTCCAGAGAGGCACTATAATTTCTTTACTTTTTTTGTAAGGCCCCAGGAAGATTCCTAGATTTTTGAAATCAGACATGGAAAGATTTATCTTCCCCTCTGATGAACCTCCCACCAGGACAAGACTCACTTCTAAAGTGTACTGCCAAGGACTTGCCTAGTCTGGAATGACAAAATTTGTATGTGGAGGCAACTCTAAAATTTAAAGGGTCTCACACTATAGGCCAATCATCAACACGACTGGTCCTACTATCAGCTTTTGTCTATTAATCCTACTTTTTAAAAAACTCTCATCCATCCCCATTATTCTAGGAAAATTGCTGAATTTCAGAAATATTTGTAAAAGAAGCCACAATGGTAAAGCTGAACAGACTCATGCCCAGTGGTACCTTATTTTCTAAATAAATTCCTATCGAGGTCATTAGTGATCTCTGTAGAGTAAAATCAGCAGGCTTTGTCTCTCAGAGCTCTCATGCAAGAGGAATAAATCAGAAAGCAGTGGAGCAGAATCTGTTCTTGTACCATTGTCTGCTTTTTTTCTTGTTATTGTTTTCTTTGAAATCTCTCACGCTTGATTAAAGAAATTTCTCCTCAGTTTTCTCTTCTGTTTTTATTATGCTTTTAGATAAAAAGCCTTTGCACGGCAGGAAGAAGAGCAACAATTTGCCAACTCAAGCTGCATTTACCATCTGGTACACAAGAACTTAGCAGACTGCCTGTTCCATCAATGCAATAATATTGTGTTGCTTTAAATGACCCCATGCTCTGATTTGAAGATAAGAAAGTTGGACTCAAGATGACAGATAGGGACATTCACCTCCTGTAATAACCTGCATTTCCTCAGCTGCTGTCACCAATTACCACAGCGCTGATCACAGACTGATAACAAAAGATTGTTACAATTTCAGAAAAACAGCTTTCTCTGCTTTTTCCTTTTTGTGCCTTCTTTATTTGGGTGTAGATGGCTGCAGTGCCAGATGCAGACAAGCTGCTCTGAGTGAGACCACAGAGTTCCATTTCCCCACAGAAAGCAGAGCAGAGCAGTGCCCTGCTCACATCACTAAAGCCAAATTTTCCAAAGGAGCCAGCAATTCTGAGGGATAAGTGTTAGACACCGTAAATAACTCTTATTTCCCAAAGGAAATTATTCAACATACTGCAAGAAATGACAGTGGGATTTTTGAAACCTGGCTGGTCAATGATTGCGTCTGACATCAGACCTCCACAGCTGTACAGCAAGAAATAAAACACAGATTTCTTAGGAAGAGCACTACAGTCTGAAAACCTTAATATGAAATGAAAGGAGCACAGCTTCTCACCCTCTTGATGTCCAGCTGTGGGACTTAATTAGCAGTGGCAAAGAGGAAAACTCAGTGATAACACTCATAATTCCTGTATCTGGCACTCTTTGCTGCCCATGTACCCACCTCTGCTTCTGCCTCCAGTGGCTCCTTCTTACTGGAAGCCACTTCTTTCTCCTCTTCCAACTCCACAACTACTCATCAGCTTTTGCTGCAGTGAACAGGAAGTGTATTGTACACTGTGGTGTATTCAAAAATCAGCTCCCAATTTCAGGGACAAGGATGAAAAGTTGAACATGGAGGAACTGTTATATTTATGCATAAATTGTGTGCCTACTATATCACCTACGACTGTATCACTCGACACCAAGTGATAACACCAACAGCCACCAGCCACTGGCTATTGATCTTCCCCACAGTCAGTAGGAGTCTAAATAATGAAAACACAGTATTTAGGGCTCAGGCAGAAAGACAGTAACAGTGTTCCCTGCAAAGTAAGATTTGGATTTGCTGGAGTTGCTGAAGTGTCATCCTTTAATAGAGAGAGGAAACACGGGAATAATCAGACGATCATAATTTTTGGAGACTTAAAAAAGCCTGTTAAGCCTTACCCCCTGCCAGGGCATATTACAAGCAAAAACTCCCTGTCTCTGCATTTACCAAATGAGAGAACAGACAGAAAAGGTGGGCTGCTTCCCAGGTTTTCACAGCTCCCATCACATGATGGTGAAGGAAGCAAAACACCGGGGAAAACGAGGCAATCAACTTCAGCAGTCCCCAGTCAGGACATTTCTATGGAATATTGGCATGTCCCTTACACAGCATGAAACATATATTAACCAGTCATATTTTTGCCTCGTGATAAGGACAAATGACAATGGTTATATGTCAAGGACACTTTTATTTCCAGCTGTCATGATAATTCCTCCCACTATAATACATTTACTAAGAAAAGTAATAAGTAAAAGCTAAAAGGAGGGAAGGATACTGTCTGTAAGCAGAAGTCATGAATTTTGAGTCAGATATTAAATCTTGGCTCACATCCACAGGATAACCAACTTCACAAGCATCTATGTGATGAAGCAAGGGAACCCACAATATGTGAGGTGTTCACAATACACCTATTGATGACAACAAAGATAAGATCCACAGTGAGATATCTGCACAGCTTTGCTGTGAAAATAGCCACAAGTAGGAGGTGGTACAGGAAGGCGCTGGAGAAGGAGCTCTCCAACAACAATGGCAGCAAACCAGCTGAAATATCACAGCTTCTAAATATTGCAGAACAAACTGTTATGTAATCCCTACTAGAGTTTCTAAATATTATGAGTTATTGCGCCATGTATATTTTATAATGTCAATGTTCTAATTAAAATGGGATCTCATTTATGACTTGGAGGAGTCTGCAGCTTTATAAAGACTTCTCAGGATTCAGGTACCACACTATTGGTCAGGAGAGACAGTGCAGAGCCATGGAAGGAGTTGTACTCCCAGAGCAGAGCTGATCTGTCTGACCACTGCCAAACGGGGCTGCAGCTTTCTCAGCTCTCCTGTCTGGGAAAGGGACGTAATATCCTCTTATTATTCTCTGTCTCCCAAGAATAGATGAAGGGAACAACTCTAATACTGACCTTGACTTCAAGGCCTGGAAAAAGGCTTTTTACACTTACTTGCAACAGTGCCACAGACTTCATTCTGCTTTGTACCAGTTCCTAACAGAAAAACTGTTCGTACCATAGCAAAATGCAGGGCAAAAATATATTAAAATAAGTCATTTAACTATTACTGCTCCTGCTAGAAATGCCAGGACTAGCTGGGATCCTTATAATCTAAATCCTTCCACCTTGAAGAGTGACTGAATAGTGCAACACCCCAAAGCTATTAAGATTCCTTTGTTCATAGCCTTGTTACTATGAAATGGTTATTAGAGAAATGTCATTAGGGAGAAAGAGTTGTTGCTCAGTTTTCTGGAACAGGAACTTATGTAGAAGATAACTTCATACTATTATCTCTTCCATTTTTCTCTAGTGTGTTTACTGATGTTCTGCCCATAGGAGAAGCCAATCTTTCTTGATGAAAGAATAAGCTATTTGGAAACAAAAAAAGCAGATCAAAGAGGAGAGCAGCTCAGTGATGGAGGATGTCAGCTAGAGGAGGGGGTGAAAGATAATGTACCGCTGATTGAAGAAGCCGTTTTTGTTCAACTCCGTGTGCACAAGATAAAGAGCAGGACTCACTTTCCACATATCTGTTCATTTCACAAATTGTCCAAAGTGATAATTTTTCAGCCCAACTATTGAAGCAGTATCTGCATCTATAAGAGATGCATTAAGCTGTACAACAGAAAAGGCATCATGCAAGCAAGCAGGAATTGATTTGCCTAGAAAAAGGGATGGTTAGAGCCCCTCAGCACCACAGAACTGATTTTGAGGCTACAGCTCAAAATAATACTAGATTCTTTGTAAACCTTTGTTCTCAAACCCCAAAACTTCTCAGAGCTGTATTTGTTGGCCTCTTCACCAAGAGACCCTCTGAATTATTTTATGAGGCCATGCCTTGTTCCTAATCTCACCTCTGAACTCAATAGCACTACAGGGACACTTGCCATTTTCAAACCTCCCTGGAAACCTCCCTTTGCCAGACTTCCTCAGGGAACCTAGCTGAGCTATATTTAAAAACACACATATATTTCTTCCTATCCTTTCCCAGGTGTTCTCAAAGCTCCACAGAATGGGGCCATTTTGTTTATAATAAACCAGGCATCTGGCAAGACATTCTGAGCACTTCAATAAAAGATGAAGAATGAGGCAATGCTGTTTATGCTCAGTGTCTCTGTCCCACTTGGCTTAGCCATTTAGCATCTTAGGTTAATTACTGCTGGGTCTACTAAACCTAAGTACCAGTCGCACACCATTGGCTTTTAGAGCTCCAAGTACAGATTTTGGATACAAATCTGGATCAGCTCACTGCAGTTGGCTGAACATCTCTTCATCTACCACTGAGCAGCAAAGGGAGAAGGAACTAAAATGTGGGTGCAGATGTGAATTCTGATCTTCCCCCATATTATTCTAGAACCTCCTGGAAATAGAGAAATCAGAACATAAAGTTGCTGGTTTGCTTATTATGGTGTTCACAGTCACTATACCAAACAAAGCCTGTTGGAAACCTGGCAAGGAAAATCTTTCTGCAGATTATGCTCCTAAACTGGAGGCTGCCACAGCTTGATCATAATTATCAGACTCAATCATGTAACTGAAACTAATTCTTTTCCCTTGAACTCCCAAGACCCTGTAACACAAGCCCTCCTGATTGTAACGTTTGGATTGACCTCCTACCATTAAAGTTAGCAAAGTTTACCAAGAGATTTATAAAGATTGGTGTCACAAATTCTAAATTAAATGCAGGAGAACAAGATGCATCGCAATTAATGGTTTATCTGTGTTCACATGCAGAGGCAGAGTCAGCTAAATTCATGTATCCTTGCTTGAAGCAAGTTATTTTAGTCATCACCTTATCATTACAAACAAGCTAATTACTGGTGTACAGGTGCATGTGCAGCCACCTACACTAAGCAGTGATGCCAAAATGAAATGGACTGCATGAGTAACCAACCCCAAATCCACACTGCCTACATTAGCTGGGAGTAAAATTGCCCTGTCTTCTTTGTAACATCCATTGAGATTTGACACAGGACAGTGCCTGGTTATGCAACCCTTCTACTCAGGGCTGCTACTGAAATATTATTTCACATCATTCACTCCTGCTATGTGGCCTGGAAATAATTGTCTGGAAGAGGCTGGATTAATTTTTTTTCCTATGGAGAGAGCACTTCTTTTAAAAGAGTGGTAGCATTTGCTTTAGCCTATGTGTAAAAGAGGGTTATATAAAACTCAATATTGGTGCATGTGTTTTCACAGGATGGCCTTCAGACTTCTTTGGGATTCAAGGGGTCTCCCATGGACCTGCTGTGAATCTAAACAGAGGGATGTTGCACTATTGCAATGCATGATGTGGAATAAAGAGTGACACCGAAACAACTTCTGCAACAGCCAAAGACAGAGAGAGAGGGGGCAAAGGAGAAGGGCATTGTAATACCTGCATAGCCTTCTAAAACTTGGCATCCTCCTCAGGGGCATTCTGACTTATGCTAGCTATTAAGCTTAATATAGCAGATTCCAGCTATCCCAACCTGGGATTTATGGGAGATTGTTTTATGAGGCAGAGTAAAACTTCATCTTTGGCTCACACAATTATAAAGCAACATATTGATTAGTAGTGGAAGAATGAATAACCCAGGGAAATCTTAATAGTTCAGTAATCTCCAGTTCTTGACTTTCTACCCTTCTCCTACCTTGCATAGCAAAAGCAATTAGCCTCATGCTTATCTCTGTTCCATACTCATCTGAGGGCAGGAGGCTTGGACAGATAGGGAATATCTAACCCAGAGCCTGTTTTTACCAGAACACTCACTAGAACCCTTTCTGTAGCAAACTCTTGCAGTCAGAGTACTTTGCAGTTTGCCAGCCTATCCCTGATGAGGCTGATCTCTGTCCCAAGGTACAAAGCAGCGTGGACAGGGCCACCACTGAATTCCACACACCTGCTGGAGACAAGCCCAGCATTAAAACCTGGGTTAGGGGGGACTGGAGGAGAGGGCAATGCTGCACCTGTCACAGAGGGATGTGGAAGCCCCATGCAAGAGGGCTCCTCATCTGGCAGCCTCCTTCCAATCTCACACACACACTGAAAACTATTCCCAACAGCACTGTACTCTCTACCCTGCAAATTCTCAGATGAGCCACTGCATGGAAGACACACAAGTATCCCCTTCTTCTCCTTGGACTGCTTTCTTCCACCTGCTCCTGATGCTTTGAACAGTTCTCTTGAAGTCTGAGGGAAAGGGAAAGCTGGAGAGAAACAGTGTCAGGAAGACAGGGAAGGCAAACCCCAGTGTGACCTTTCACTCCCAGCCAGCCAAGAAGCTGCTCCTGCTCCAGAGGGGACACCCATAGCACGGGCAGTCCTGCCCTGCCCCAAGTGGGACATGCAGGAAGACCAGCAGAGCAGTGAGGGGGTGATTTCCTGCTGTGGCCTGAGCCCACTTCCATTTGCAGAGCAGCACATGGCATCACCCCTTTAGAATGTCCAGTGCTGTGATCCCTCCCGTTGAGCACCGTGCGATCAGATTAACGAGCAGCGGCCCTGCTCGCCACTGAATGCCAGCATTAACTGCAACACAATAGGAGCACAGGCCTAAGCCCATTTTTTTTGCAGATAGCAAACCTGTCAGCGGAGCAGGAGTGTTGATGTCATCTTCTGACTCAGTGACAGTGCCTGTTCCTGGGGTCACCCAGCATTCCAACACCATCAGCATCCCCTCTCCAAATCTCATCTATTATTTGCTCATTGTGGTTAGATTTTGCCTGGAGGAAGAAAGGAGTGACAGGCTGACATCACCTGCTTATTAATAGATGGGCAGAGAAGAATGATCTCCTATAAAGGCTTGGGTAGGATGTTCTCTCAGGGAGTGCTCAGAAGGATGGTGTGTTTGGGAGCGATACAAGCTGGTAACCTTTTAAGGGAAGCAGCTGTCTGCCCAGTGGCTGCTTCTGAACCCTTGAACCGCAACTTTCTGGTCCTTCAAGGGCATGGCCAACCCCCTCACTGGAAAAAACAGTGCTGGGGACAACTGGCAGCAGACAGGGTCCTGCATGGAGCAAAGCCATTTGTCGTTGCAAAGGAAAATAACAGGGTACTTCAGGGACAGACTTAGACTTCAGCTAAGACACTGTGGCCTTACAGAGCCATGGCTCCCACCACAGATCCCACAGCCACCAGTGACATCAGGTAAGGGACCAGCAAGAAGCTCCCCATCCAGCCCTTGCTGTCAACCGATCTCAGCCTCTGGACTGAGTCCTGCAGCTGGATGCAAGTAGCAGTGGGTAAAAAATGTGAAACATGTCATTCAATCAGTAAATCTCCCCCTCTCTGCTTGCATGCTTCCTGGTGCCAAACAGTTAGAAATGTTATCAAAGGCATTTGTTATTGAAAACTGTTTGTGTTAGAAAAAAGCCCAGACCCTTGGGAAAGAATTATTTACTGCAGTTGGGAATGATAACTCCAGGTCATATGGGATGGGGTTTTTTGTGATGTTTAAAGAGTTGTGTGTGACTCTTGGCATTATGCTTCCACAGCAAAATCACAGGACTGCAAGTTTAAAATTAATTTCTCCTGGGTCAACTGCTACATTAAGTCCAAATGCATCTTTCCAGGAGACTTTCTGTCAAGGAGGCTGCTAACAGAAAGTAAACTTGGAATAAATGAAATCCAAGCAAATTCATTACAAAATATAAATACACATTCTTACTTTTTTTGATTCTCCCAGGCTGATGGGAGGAGCTGTCAAACGTGTTTGAGTTAGCCAAAACAGACATTAATACCTACTCACATTTCTAAGCCTCCTTTCACATAACTCCTACATATTATTCCCATTTACCCACTTCCAGGCCATGGAGACTCCAGCACAGTCTCCTCTCAGCAGCAGCACTGCAAGATGAGATATTTGTTTGCTTCTCTCAGAAAAGGCAGAATATTATGGTATTCCCTCCCACGTGAACAGATCAATTTACCCAGTCTTGGCTGAACCTACTGTCCCTCATAAATTATCAGCAGAAAAATTAAGCAGAGGGGAAAGGCAGCCTGAACCTTACAATTCAGAGGTAAAGGTATTCCCAGCCAGAGAGCACTGATGCTGCCAGGGACAGGCTGGTGGCCCTGACACAGAGCAGAGGAGCTCTTCTAGGATGAACACACACTCTAAAGCACAGCACTAAAACCTGAGGCACTCAGCAGCACCAAACTGGCAGATTTTCAGCTTCTTTCTGAAATGTGAGTGGTTTAGTGAGAAGAAACACTGTTAATAAGAAATCGGCTTTCTTTTTTGTGTTTCTTCTTATTCAGAGGGACAGTAACTGCTGAGGAAGCATTTGCAGAAAATCAAGTGCAGCACATCCATGTTGCCTCCCTCCCACTACTGGCTGCAAACATGAGAACTGAACAGGAGTCACTGATGCTGTGGCTTGTTCAGTGACATGAGTGTCCTGCTCCACATTCTTCTCGGGTATTCATGCTGGCAAGCCTGCCACTGCCTCTGGCTGCAGGTCTGCCTCATGATTCAGACCGCTGAAGTCTTACAGAACATCATTTTCTTTTTGCTGTCTGATTCATTTGCTTGCTTTCATCTATTTTCAAATTAATTCTTAGAATGCTCCCTGGGATTTCTATCAGTCAGTGCAGGAGGGAGGCTGCCTCTTCCCAGAGCAACATGTTCTGACCTTCACAGCACTGTCATGCCAAGAGAGCTGGGCCATGTCTGTGCTTTGGGAACACAAAATGGCAAAGTGACAGTGCCATCCAACAGCTCTGTCACCCTTCCTGCAGGCTCCACTCACACCTTGTGCAGTGGAGGAGGACAAGAGCCACACTAGATCACACTGTACCAAAAAGGAATGAAAGTTCTCTCTCTCCATTATGCCCCCCAAAAATGAGAACTGGTTCTTTCCTCCTTGGTCCACATACCTACAAACTTCTTTTCTCAGTCATAAAAGCATTAAAGTGTTTCAGCTACGGTGTTTATGTCTGAGCTGCAGTGAAAAAGAATCAAAAGTTAGCAACCAGATGAGATCAGGTTTGCATGGATGCACCTGTACATCAAGTATGCCAAAAATGCACTTTCTTCTCTATCATCCTTCCTCCTGCTGCAACTTGCACACAAGCTTGGAAATACTAAGGTCAGCATTCCATGCCACAAGATGGAACAGGATCTAAGTGATCAGGTTTTCCTCACATTCTCCACTGTTTACAGCCTAATAAGGGAGAGAGGAAACCCAGGAGGAAAACAAAACAAATGGTCAGTGTTACCATTTGTACGCCACCTTCCTCGCAGAGTTACCAGCATTTTATGAAACCCGAGTTCAGAATGAACAGTAAATAGCAAAGTAAGATTGTTTCACCTTTTTCATACTTCTGGGATAATACAGTCTACCTCACACTGGTATTATCCAAGGCTGACACAGATTCAGATTTGCAGACTTTGGGGACTTAGCATCTAAAATTACATTCAGATCTGAGCCGAGGCCAAATCCAGAAAATCAATCTGATTCAGATTCCAGTGATAAAATCTCTGCCCTTTGCTTTCTTGTGAATTTTTAAAGGGTGTGAAGCCTACATAAAATGTAGCTGGTTTTCACAGCTTTATTTCTGAAGTTTGATAAGTTTTATTCCAATTCAAAAGAAACACAGTGAGTGATAAGCTGTCTCTTGCTTTCCCTTTTCCTCAAAAAGGACTCGATTTCAATTCAGCAGTAGATACAGTAACCACTATTTGCCTGGACAATCCCTGTGATTCACTGAAATTTGTGGCCTGAACTTTGCAGCTCATATCTCTTACAACAGCATATACCTAAGGGTTTGAACACCTATTCCTATGAAGAACTCGGATCAAGAATTATACTCAGACTTTACTGTCCAGACCCACCTTTTTTTAGTATTATTCAGTTTGAAAATCAGGATGTTGTCCTACTCAGTGGTGATACTGCTGTTCTATGGGATAAGGGATCAGCCTGAAGGTTTTGGTACCTGGATATGTGGAAGAAGTAGGTGTTCTTAACTGGAGACAAGCTTGGGCAGACAACAGTGAAGATAAAAACAATTCTTCTAAAGCACTGTCCCTCAGAATCCCAGTCTGGCCAGCTGTGTTTCCCAGCCCACATTCATTTAGCAATGGACTCCACTGCACAGTGATGGTGTGAACATGCCATTAGAGTGCAGTAAAAAACCCAAGGACATGGTCAGCAGCCAGAGCAAGCCACTCTTCTGCTGTTAGCAAGGATGGGGAGGCTATAAAATTCAGATCTAGATTTGTATTGTGAATGTTAAGGAACTTCTGCCTAACTCCCAAGTCACATGTTTCATCTTATGGATGTATTATTGCTTTTCAAGTGAGTTGCCCTCATGGAATGCACCATCAAATAGGCACCAAGCTATGCCATTCCTATTTGCTGTGCCCAGGAACTGTTTACACAATACTTCATACACAAACATTTATTCAAAGGAGCTTTGAAATTGGCCAGAGGCCAAATATTTGCAGATGGGTTTTATGAGACAGGATAGCTCAGTGCCCGGCTGGACACAGTTCTGCCCACAAACACAGCCTCCTTGGGATTCCAGTTCTGCATCTAAGAGTACAAAATGTCACACACCAGAAGATGCAGTGACAAACATGCTCAGAACCATCCCTGCCTCTCAGAAAATCTGCTCCCCTACCCATTCCCCAGCTTGCTTATTACTAAGGTGTTTCATTTTTAAGGAAAATGGGAAATTGTCAAATATAAATTTCCATTTACTTGGCACATTGCCCCTGAAAAACAAAGATCTAAGGTGCATATTCAACAGAATTTAAACTGAGCATTAAATTGGATGTAGAGCTCAGTCTGGTCCTGCAAAGAAATGCTCCAGTTGCCTGCAGGATTTTCTATTTCTGTGCTGCTCAGGATAACAACAGATGGGACCTCTAATTCAAAGGACAATCTCGAGGCTAGAGACAACAAAACTGGACCAGAATGTAAAAAGCAGGGTTGTTGCAGATGTGGGGGAAAATGTGTATTTTCAGCTGGGGGGAAAAAAAGAAAAAGGATGGAGTGCAGATTGTAGGGGAAGGTACTCTGGATTGATAAAAACATCTCAAGATCTCACTGTATTTGTCTCCTTTAAAACCCATGCCACTGACTTCACTGAGGAAGGCAAAATTAACTAGGAAGGCAAAAGAGGAATTTAATCTACAAGACAGGAATTGTGTATGAAAATTTGCCACCAGCTCAGAGTAAGAAACTTTCCTTCTATGCTACAAGTAGGGCCGGTTGAGTATTTTCTTCCAATGCCTTCTGAACAAAAATTATGTTGGGTTTTTTTATTATTATTATTTTAACCAGAAAACCAAAATGAAAGCTTTTGTTCTAGGTCCTGTTGACCCAATTGAAACACTTCAGCTGACCTATTTGAAAACACTTCTTTTTAGGTCAATTTTTTTATTAATCTCTGTCTGCCTCAGACACCACACTGTCTCAGAAAAGTGATGTCTCATGTTCTTCCTTTCTTTTTTCCTTTAGCTCTTCCTTTCCCTACATTCTCTGCTTGGATTTAATCTGAGAAGATGCTGTAGGATGTCATCCCCACTGACCCATTGCTGTGTACCATGGAGATGAATCCAGCCACAAATTAAAAGGGAAGCCTAAGGCACTACAATTGATCCAGCGGATGTGGTCAAATCAAGCTGAAACAAAATGCTTTGACTTTCAGACTGAACCATTTGGAACATGTGATAAATTAATGATAAACTTCAGTATCCACTTTTTGTCGAGCCATTCAACCAAAAGCACTACTGAAGCACCCATTTTCCACAGGACTTGAATTCCAGCTAATGAAAATGCTGTGCATGACCATCCCAGTGACCTGCCAGCCAAAACCTCTTGGCTGCTTCTCCACCACTTGCCCTGGCTGGCTGCAATGCACTCTCCTACTGCTTTAGCTGCTCTGCTCCAGCCTGCCTTGGATTTGGGACCAGAGGAAAAGCAGTGCTCTGCCCAAGCAGGAAGCTTCTCTGGGCACTGCCTGTTGTTCCCACAGCAAGATAGCCTGGAGCAAACTGCCCATTCCCACTCCAGCACAATTGAGCTGTTTGTGGCTAAAACAACTTTTAGGTCCTGGCATTGAACTTCCTCAGAGCTACCTCACAAGCTCAGCCTCACCACCTCTGTCCAGAAGGTGCAGGGGCAGCACCTGCACACTGGAAAGGACACACCTGTGGGAGTGCAGTGATCCAGCTCCAGCTCACGCAGCCTCAGCACAGCCAGCACACAGAGTGCCAGGCCAGCTCTGCCCCTGGCACCCCAGTGAGATGCTCACTTGGAGGGGGAGGCACGTCCTGAGACACGGCCAACCCTTCCTGCCAATTCTGTCACCAACAGCCACGGGCAGCTGGCAGCCAGGAGGACAAACTCCAGAATGCAGAGTGGGGCAATTCCAGTACAGAGCCAGGGACCCAGTGCTGTACTGGCAAAGCCTCCTAGTTCATCCTGAACAGGATGAGAGCAACACCAAGGGGTCATGAAGGCAGAAGGATTTCTGCTGTGAAAGTTCTGAGGAACATGGCCAGGAGCAGGGCAGCAGTCAATGTCATGCCTCACAGCTGCTGTGCTCTGCTGCAGCCATTTTAACCTGGGCAGGCCAAAAGAGCCCAGAAACACTCATGTCATCAGTGACATCCAGAAACTCATCCTTCTGCAAGATTAGTAGCTCTGCCACAGGCTTCCAATATGGTCTTACAAGCAACACTAAGAAGCAGCACTTTTCTAATGCTACAAACATATCCACCTTCTCCAGCACTCAAAATTCTTCTCCATGCCTCGATTCCCCCTCTGTATGCTTCTGCCTGCTCTGGACACCACTTAGGGAAGGGAAGGAGTGTCTCTCAGTAATGTCAGGAAAAGGCTTATCACAGAGTTGTAAGCACTCCTTAGAATTCTGGTTCAGTATATTTTCACCGTATTAATATTTGCTTGTACAGCATCTGTTCAGCTGCAAATTAGAAGAGAAGCAAGATGCCCCAAGAGTTGCATTAAAGGGTTTTTTCTTTTCATGACTGACTTGGATCTGTTCCTTCACTGCTTGTGGATGTTCTTCACGTTCACGCTATAAGCACAATAATCTCATGTTAACAAAAGACAGCTGCCACCTGCATTTTTTTTCTTCAAAGTGCATACAAGCTACACCTAAAACTACGTGCTGTGCAATCAAAGTGACAGTCAAAATATTACTTACATATTTTGATGTCCCCTAACCGCAGAGAAATGCCCATTGAACAGCTCCCTCCTGCACACGGCAGGCTGGTGACCACAGCAAGTTTGCAGCACCCTCTGGAGGTGAATCCTGGGCTTTTGGGGGGAAAGCACTGCTCTTGGAGGATTTTTGGAAGGCTTTTAGGGAATGTGTTGCAAAGCACGAGGAGCTGATGATGTCTGGGCTCCCACGGGCATTTGCAGCCAGCAGGATTCGTGGGGTACACTGGCTTCTCGTAAGCACAGGCAATAAAACGAAGAAATCCACAGAGAGATTCCTTTGCTTGCCTGTAACTCACTCTCCAGCCCATACACACATGCAGTTTGGTGGTTAGAAGCACAGCTTGGACCTCCAGCTGAAATTCTGAGCTGTGTTAATCAGGACAAACACCCAGGAGAAAACACTTGAAAAATCAGGAGCCCTTTGGAATCAGCACCACAATATGCTGCTCATCTTTGCTGTATATTTCATCTACACTGTAATGAAATTCCTACATGAGGTCATTATCTTTGTTCCATTTTCCATTTTTAAGGAAAATTTTAATTTCTAGGTGCTATGTGGTACTGGAGGAGGAGCACTGAAATGTTAGGGAAAATAAAAAACTCTTCCTATAAGATCCTTTTCTCATCTTAAAGGGGTTTGGCCCAGAAAAATCTCAATAGAAGCACCAGAACTGTTTCATCTCAGACTTGGAATATTTCAAAATACTTCCAGCCTGGATAGCATCCCTAAGCCTCACAAATAAAAGGAATAAGAAAGAGATTCAAGCATATTTTAGATACCACCGAAATTTCCTAAGGGTATCTGCCAGCATCCCAAATTAAAAACCTTTCAAGTCTAGAAGGAAACATAACCAAAACCAAGGAGAATGGGAACAAATGTGGTTCAAAAGCTGGTATTATTTTGATTCTTTTGTCTGGCTAGGAGAGCACTGCAAGCAGAACAGTTGATCCCTCCCTCCTTGGAATTTCAGATGAGAGATCCCACAGTTTGCAACCTCAGATCAGCCCCATTACTAGAGATGAACAATTCATTGTAAGCAGAAAGCTGACCTTTTGCCAGGAGCATCATGTTTCTGAAGTCTGGAGCTAGAGCTAGGAACTGTATTACAGCCTTTGGAAAATTGTATGAGAAAAGCTCATATATAACCTCTGGTTTTTCTCTGATACCTCCATGGCTTCCGAAGCATAATTCTTAGCTTCCTGTACATACCACATTTTCCTAATTGCTGTCAGACAAGTAGATAAATGATTGATCAAGCACCAATTCTCTGGGATAACCCACTATAAAATGCCCCCACCATTGCAGTGTTTTATTTATAAAAGCATAATAGTTCTCCCTTTCTTCTGGGACCATCACATCTCTGTCTATGTGTGTCCTGTTCAGTCCTTCAGACTCCCAATGTGTACCTGGCACAAGAAGTACAGGAACTTAGGCAGAGCCTCTAGATGTCAACACAGGTAACAGTGAATGCTTCAGAAAACTGTCTGTATGCATTAGGGGAGAGTGGAAAAGGGAGAAAGTGACAGGGGAGAATGAAAGAGAAACACTTTCCATTTATCAGCCACTACTATTCAGCTTTCCCTCCCCAAGGGGTCGTAACATCAATAATCTCAGGCAAGTAAGGGATCCAGAAACATTTTCAGTTAAATAATTCATGCCTCTTCCTATTCTGATGCAAGAAACGGGAGACAGCTGGTAATAACAGAGAGACATTGACTTTAAAGTGTGCACATGAACCTTCCCCCTGCCTGAGTACACAGATAAGACACAGAGCTTAGCCTGTGCCTTAAACCAAGGCCCAGATGGTAATACAAACAGCACTTCATTCACTAGTAAAGATTCAATGAGAGACCAGCACAGTCTTCATAGACAGAAATAGGAGGCAGCAGTCCTTGACAGCTCAGAAACATTTTTATCTCCTAGCCCAGACACACTTTAAAAGGGAAGAAAAGCAGAAAGAGGATTTCCAGGGGTCTCATGTCCACAGCTTCCAATTCACTTCTGGGCTGTTCAGGATGCACTCAGATCTACAAGGCAGAGATCACTGTGGCAAGAGGCACCAGCTTCCTCAAAGGGCTGGATCCAGCCTCCATGACCTACAGGAGCACAACTACAGGGAGAAGCCTGCCTTAGAGAGCTTGTCTGTGTTTAACGCAACAGATTTTGGCCTAAAAACAGTAATGTGCTCTTAAGTGGACCAGGTCTATGGACTGCCATGTTTCAAGAACCTGGAAGGAGAAGGAACCAGCGCTTTCCAAAAGAAAAAAGGTTTTCTGCTGCTTCCTGTGGGAGATAAGCACTACATTGTGAAGAAGGAGGAAAGTTGCCAGGAAAGAAGCAGGACATGAGCATGTTTTCCAAAGCCACGCTGAACAAATCTGTTATATTTCACAGAGACTAAATCTTAGCAAATGCTCATGCCCATAAAAATTTGTATTAGGTAGTAAGTAACACATAAGGACAGGAAACAACAGTTCTCTGGTTTTTTACAGGGATTTTAAACCTTGACATGCATTACAAGATTCCTTCAACCCTGCAGTGCCACAGCCACCACTAAACAGGGATGATCAGGTGGCAGGTAGGAACTGGGTTGTATGAATGACAAAGAAGAGCAGCCACATGAGCAGGGTTTGCACCACCATCTCCAAGAAAGAGTATTAATTTCACAAAAATGTGGAATTAAAACTGTACTTGATGTTGATTATGGGGTACACAGACATAGCACAAATAAGGCTCATCAGAGGGAGGTGCACATTAATGGGTTTCAAAGGCTACTAAAACCAGCCAAAGCAGGGAAGCAAACTGTGGGGTGTGCTAAGCACCAGGCTGGTTTGTCAGCTTGTTTTACAGACATCCTGGGAAACAGCAGATATTCCACAACCACAGAACAAGCCATGAAATTAGCCCCAGCATGCCACAAGGCAATGAAGTGACTGTGGAAGGCAGAGTGTCAAGAAAAAGCAAAGCTTCAGAAACATTTCTGAAAGCAAACATACTTATCTCCATAGCAGTAGTAAGAGAAAAGCAGCAGAGTTTCTGTGCACAGCACATGCTCAAGTTGGAGAGGTTTACCCTCAGACTGGACTTAACATGAAATGCACTCTGCATAACTGAAAGCACATAAATCAGTATCAGTGTTTTTCAATATAGCAAATTATGCTGGCTTTATAACCCATGAAGAACAATTATGGATCTAGAAAAGACATTATGATTAGAGAAATAATGGAAAGTGGAACGGAGATTTAGTTCCAGGTGATTGACAAATTGCCAAGGATAAAATGGCCCCGAAAGAAAACATATCCTATGTTTAGAACAACTGCATGCCCACTGCAGCAATGCTCAGATGGAAGAACAGCATGAATAATTGGGGACAATACAGCTCCTCTTGTTTCTGGAAGCAATTCATTTGAATTATTCTGCTTGTTAAGGGGAAAGAACAAGTCACTTGAAAATAGCCAGCCTGTCATGCGACTCGGATAACCAGGGAACAGCATCCCGTTTTTTAATCAATTTACACTAAATGTTTTGCCCAGAGCTGGCTACTAATAAACAAATTAATAAAGTCACAGAAAGCTGAACCAACACATCTTTGTGAATTGCTTTGTGCTGCCAGACTAAAAGCTGGAGCATGCAAGACCTACTCTTGCATCTGAGCTCTGGCTTGCAACTGTTCCTTCCTGTCAGTGCTAAAAGCACCAAGTATCTGCACTGAAGAAGGTGCAGGGGAAGCTGAGGATAAAGTGTTGCTGCCCTGGTGAGACCACTGGGAAGAACAAGTCCCTATGTCTTTCTGGAGAGTCACAGAAGATGGGTACCTCAGGGGAGGGAACACTGATGGATGGACTGACAGACTGGTGTCACTGGTATAACCGGCACTTAGAAAGACTGTTAAGAGGGGGCTCTGGCTGAACTGAAATAACAGAAATTACATCAGTGCATCCCTTTTCTTAACAAAATCAAGACACATTCTTTGCTTCTGAGGACATGTACCAGAAATGCCACTATAACCAGCACAAGGACAAGTAGCTCCTGCTGGCTGCAGCATGCATGCTGAAGAGGAGATGGAGTGATGAGGGTATTATCCAGCTCAGTTTGTGGCTGCTGGAAGGCTCCAGGCAGGAGGTACAGGAACTCACTGGCATGAATCTGAATTGCCTGTGACTCTCCCTTGAGGAACTCTGCTACCTTTCATGCAGTACAATAGGCTTTAAGGACAATCTAGGCTGAAGACTCAGATGAAACACCCTAGGCAAACATTACAGTCAAGAGCTTTCTTGTGCATTCCCAGAGCATTTTAAAGAAATGTTTGACTACAGCTTGGAGTTCTGAGGAAACCATTACGCAAAAAAGTTTGACCAAATATATTTTGGCTTCTGAAGTCCTTCTTGTATTCACAGCTGAGCCCCAGGCTTAAGTGATGAATATGTCCATCCTTACAACGGATGCTGTGGTTTTCAACAGGCCTTCCTGCTTCATGCCAAAGGGGAAAACAATATCATTTGTGAGGACTAATGGCTGGGTTAAAAATCACCAAGGTTAAGTGTAGGAGAAGACAGTCTCTTCCTTAGTACTATACAACATCAGGAAACTGTTCCTGAAAATGCCATCCATTATGCAAAGCAGTGGAAAGGGCTGGAAGTGGAAGAGACTGCAAGTAGTGCTGACCTGGTAGGGACTGCTGACAGCCTGTGGAGAGAAACCCCTGCCACCAGTCTCCTCCTTTAAAACGCAAGACTGATTATCTTTAGAGGCACAGTAAAATAATTTTGCATATATAGGGCCAAGTTTCTCTTTACTGTGCAATAAATAGTTTCTTCCTTGTTCCTAGCAGTAAATGGGTTTGTCAGAAAAAGCAGAAATAGCAGAACCTTCTGGTCACCTGAGGATAAATGAGAACAGGAGGGAGCCTAAGAACATCCAGGCAAGTGGGGGCACAAGTTGGACTGACCTGGGATTCACTGGTCTCTGTCCCACATTCAGGCCTGAATCCACATTGCCTCAACAGCTTTCGATGCATCAGGGGAAGGTTTGACTCCACACCGTGGTAGGGATCTCCTGAGAGCTGGTTTGTGGCAACTACAAGGCTGGAAAGCAGCTGCTACAGACTGGGCACTTGCCTGCAGAGGCTGCAGGCTAAGTTCATTTCTTCTTCACTCAGAACAACTTCCCCTATTCCATCAGGAAAAGGTGTATGTCACAGTCATCCTTCTACCTGTCCTCCCTTTGGTGCAGTCCTGATACTGTGTTCCTCTGCCAACTGCACCTCCCTCAGGAGTCACACCCAGCTGCCAGAGCCATGTGTAGGGAAGGGCAGAGTTGCCTCCTCAACCTTCTAGAGGATCATAGCTCACAAGACTTCAATCACAGCCAACCACAGAGACCAAGACCCCATGCAGGTCCTGGGCTCAGTCACCTGCAAGGAAAACAGAGAGTTCTGCCAGAGGTTTCCAAAAGAGACATTCAGAGTCTTCTGCTGCCAGCACACACAAAGGTATTGGGATGCCCAGAAGAAAACACTGAAAAAATGCAGCTGCCCTTACAGGAGCCTGTTGTTTTTCAAGACAGGAACAACCAAGAGTGCTCCACTTCAGATAATACAGACATCCCATATGTTTCAATGCCAGCTCTGGCCCAACTAATTTCCTGATGGGGAAATTAGAGCTGGCATGGATTACTCAGTCTCAACTCTTTCCCAGTATTTTTTACATACATAATGAGCTACATAAATGGTGTGTACTTTCAGAGAGCAAAAGAAAGAAAACAAAATTACTGAGTATTTCAAGAAGCTGGATTATGGACTGGGTTTACATCCATCTAGTCAGAGAAAGGAAACTTTCTTTGTTGCTGAGGGTAAATCAAGTAAAGGGTTTTCCATTTCTATTATTTCTAATTTCTTTCTTTTGCATTTCCTGATAAAATAATGTAAAATAATGTAAAATAATAGCCATGTATTTGAAACATTA
The DNA here is from genome assembly GCA_034509425.1 of Eopsaltria australis. Classification (NCBI taxonomy): domain Eukaryota; kingdom Metazoa; phylum Chordata; class Aves; order Passeriformes; family Petroicidae; genus Eopsaltria; species Eopsaltria australis. The sequence continues at coordinate 3,656,817 of JAVTVJ010000051.1, read as the reverse complement.
CTTGAAGCTTTTAATTTATGTTATTGATAGGACTTCACAGTTTTAAAAATTGTAAGAAAATATTTGGGCAATGATATATCACAAGACTCAATCCAGCTCAAATGAATTATATTCATTTTCCCCAGACAAAAAAAATGGGAAGTTGTTCTGACTTCCAGAGTAATCATGAAAGTCAGGCAACCTTTAGTTACTGGAAATTATGCACTGGCCCTGAATGAATGCACGGTGCATGATCATATGAGAATTTTTACTCACTAGCCAGACAGAAAGTCATTCCATCTTTCTTTATGATCACAAAACCTCTGAAAGAGAAGTTTAAGAAAGCCATCAATAAAAACTGCTAAAAATACTTACCCTTAAATTCTATAACAGTTAAAAGACTGGCTATAGTCAGTGAGTGCAACAGACTGAGAGTATTATATTTGACACATAACTTTTAACCTCCTCTGCAGTAAAGAATTTCAGGGAGCAGGTCCTTCAGTACAGTAGATTTATCTCCTTCAGACAGGGCAGGCTGCTCATTTTTATCCCCTTGCATTGTGCTTCCAGTCACAAGTGTTATATAAGGATGAGTATTAATTACTAAGTGGAAAAAGTCCTAAAAAAGGGATCCAAATGCAAGTGTTCCCAAGCATTCAAGGGAGACAGTATATTTACAAGCAGTCTCTAATGAGGAGAGGCATTCCTTCAAATAATTTAATCCTGGTTCTGAGAGAATCCAATGTACAGAATTTACACCTTTCAAAAAAGGGAGATAAAATGAATTTCTTTCTGGTTTAGGTGGGTGTGAGGTCTGTTATTCCTAACCCCCAGCCATTCCACAGAATATGAACAGAGATGGATGATAGCACAGAGCTGAGCTGAGAATGCAGAATTTGAGCAGGAATTTATTTTTTTTAAATATGAAAAAGGAAGAATACAGATTTAGGGTCGCATAGGTCACTCTCAAACAAAGAGAGAAAATCCTGCAATATGCCAGATACTGGCAGGATCACAAATCCTAAGAAGCTTAAGATAAATCCAGTTTACTAACATTTTTAAAAAGTAGATAAAAGCTAACTCCCTGCTAGGAAATTAATCACCAAATTTATATTGCAAAAGCACTTCTGTGTTGCTTTTTGCTTGACTTGGTTTTCTGTATCTTACAGAACAAAGTCTGAGGTTTCTACTGTTTGCCCTCACTTCTTATGTGTGCATTAGTAGCTGAGCTTGCACTAGAAATCCATTACTCTATAGCTCAAGAATGCAAGGGAGAAAACACTTAATTTCCTCACATCTTTAATATCTTTAATGCTATTTCATGCCATCTATTTTATGTTATGTCTAGAGGTCTGGGTAATAGAAATGACTCATGTATCCCATGCTTAGGAAAAAAGCATGCCTGCTCTGGGTGGATAACCTGAACCATAGCAAAGCTATCTGACCCTTGCACTAAACTATAAACAGAAATTTCTCTGCACACCCTGTTAGTGTTGGGTGGTCTTTGTACAGGGATAAATTTTATAGACTCAGCTTTGAATCTGAAAATACACTAGATCAAGTGGTGCTTTGGGAGGAGCCTGGTAGTTTCAGAAAGCTTTTACAGACTTCCCAAGTGACTGAGCAGTAGTTAAGATACAGCCTCACTCCCGTAAAACCTGTCTCTTTTTTTCCTAGTAATGCATCTACTCCACAATAGTGAAATCCTGTGGGGTCCTTCCTTGGCAAGCACAGCTCTGAGCAAGGGCATGGTGAAAGCTGAGTTGCCTCCATCCCTCTCGTGGCCAAGCTTGCAGGAAGAAGTAAAGGTGTGGAAAGTTTTCTAGAGATGCTTTTTAATAGCATTTCCTTTCAATATGTCCACAGGGGACAATAGAAAGGGCGGGGGGGAGGCTTTGTCTCCCTGTTCAAGTCCTCCAAACCAGGGGAGATAATGGGATATACAGAAGGCTAAAACCAGCTAGGCCAGTAGCTTAGGGGGTTTTGCCAGCGTCATTCAACCAGGGACAAGTTTCACACCAGAGTTCACAAGAAATGACCCACACAACTGCAAATGTCACCACTTTCTCTGCCAAAGGCAAAACCAAAACAGCTTCTCAAAGATAAACGTACAATGCTGTGTTTACATAACAAATTCTAAGTGCTCCTTTTCGTATGCATGAGGAAGAGGAGGAAGTCAAGCCACTGAACACCTGGTATGTTACTCCCACATAATTTAATGTCCTGCTGCCAGGCACTCAGACACCATAGTGATGAGTGCAAGCCAAAGGCCAACATGAAACACAAGAGAAGAGATCCATCTATTTATACAGTGGTGACTTCGTTGTTTTCTCATTGGAGCAACCTTTTTTTTAGTATTAACCATCTAAACGTTCACTCGGGATTCAAGGGGCACAAGATGAACACAAAGCTGACATAAGCCCTAAAGACGTTAAGTGCTGCTGCAGCAAACAGAGAGGGACAATAAATCCAGCTCTGCAGACCTCCAGAAGGAGCCGGGTTATCTTGCTATAACAATGTTTACAAGGGGCAGCATTATGATATCTGGAAGGAGGGAAGCCTGTTTTGTTTAGTGATCCCAGATCTAAGCACAGCAGACAGACCAATCTTTCCAAACTTTCCTACCAAATCTAGGTTTTTCTAAACTACAAGTCAATACTATTTCCTTATATCAGCTGCTGTTCATAAAAACAAACTGCAAAAAATCCCTGAATGACCAAGTCATTTTCACAGCTTGCAGAAAGGCTCAGTCTCCAAGAGTCATGGTTTACAGTCAGGGGAGCAAGTTTATTTACACTTTGTGTAGGTGACTGCAATTGTCTCACAGCTCAGCAGGCCACCATGAGAGGGGGTGGCTTTAGCAAACCCTGTTTCTACAAATTAAATCTCAGTATCACAGCATTTTAAGACACAACTGTTTTTTACAGTATAACTAAAACAGATCAGGTCCATTCTGCATGTTGGCAACCATGCTGAAATATCTTCACACTTAAACCCACCCACAAGCAGTTCTTTTTGTCCAGAGGGATTCTCTGCTGAAGCCAGGTTCCTTTTACAAGCTTCCCTGCTTTTGCTTGGCCACATCAAGCTGGAGCCAGGGGTTACAGGGAAGGTTTCCCAAAGATCCTGAATTTTGGGGAATAGCAGAGGCACTGCACAGTAGAACACCAATCAGGTTAATGCAAAGCGTGCAAGAAGACAGTCACATAAACACAGTTTAGGGATTGTAAAGGTTATAAAAAGCAAAACAGATGATTGCTCACTACCTATCCATGCCAAGCAGCTCAGTGACTTTTAAGACTAGTGAGTCTTAAGACTTCTAAGTACTTTTTCACTGGACCATCTCACGTTTCTGGCCTCTCTGAAGAATCATAGACATATCTGCAATAAAAAAAGCCTCTCATGTACAGGACTGATAGACAAGCTTAGAAATAACTCCTCTGCATAAGACGTGTGGATGCCAGTGCTGCTCTGCTGTCCCCTCAGAGGACATCCAAACAACCGTGCTGGGGTCAGCTGGATTTAAAGGTTTTTTCTTGATTTGCACCAATAGTCACTTCCCTGTAAAAACAAGTTATCACAGAAGAATTCATGTCCAATACAATACATACAAGTTCAGGAAGCCACTCCATCCCCTTCTGTCTCCACCCCAGAAATGTTGAGACAAGGCACGTTTATGGCAGGAAGGAGTAACAACAGGATTAGTGATTACAGCAAATCCTGAGCATCAAAGCAATCTCATCTCACCTCACAGAATGGTTTGGGGTGGAAGGGACCTTAAAAATCATCCAGTTGCAAACCCCCTGCCAAGGGCAGGGACACCTTCCACTACAAGCAATACGGGTTGCTCAAAGCCCCAACCAACGCGACCTAATCTCACTCTCATCTGTTTCTTTACCCTCATTCTTTTCACTTGTTGATCTGTATTTCCTCTGTTTTAGGTTAGTCTTCCCTCCTTGCCTTGAAAAGTAGCTCCTATTCCTTCCCTCTTCCCTCTGTGCCCTCCATTCCCCAGGCAATGTTACATCAACCTCACAGCTCTGCTTCAGCTGCACTCCCTTGGCACTGCCATGCTTTGGCACACAGGAGAAACTTATCATGCTGAACACTCACAGAAATCATATTCTACAAATATGATTTACATTCTGTAAATGGCACAAACGTCCTTTCTCATGCCTGACAGGCAGGCAGTAAATATACCAATCACCACCTTCCTGATCCCCATCAGGTGTGAACTGGTGTAGCTCAAGTGACTGCAGTGCTGCTGCCCCACTCCCAGCAAGGGGAGGTCGTTACTCAAAGCCTGCAGCAGGAAGCAGCTTGGCTTCCACACGGCCACCCACAAAGACAGGATTTGAGTGACAGCATTTGATTCCCCGAGTCCAATGCACATTTCTTTCAATAACCCCATCCAGATTTGTTTTATGTCAGCTGGAAAGCCGGCTCCAAGGTTTTCTTTTGTGCTGGATAACAGCCATAAGAATCCACTTGACTTTAATTATGGGGTGTTTCACATGTCCAGCACGCTGGGGCCATATGTACTTGCAAGTGCTCATAGTGTTCTCAGCAAAAAACACTTCTGCACATGGTAACTTTGGGCCTCTGAGTTTGGGCTGCACAGCAGCAACTCCCCCCTTCTGCCAGGCCTCCAACTCGCTGCTGTTTTGCTTCCATTGCCTGTGGGATATGGTGTTACTGCCAGCTTGCTGGCACAGGCTGGAGTGCTTGAGTTCAGTTCAACAGCTGTTGACTCATACATGAAGTATCAGTCCTGGGTCTGGAAAAGCAAAACGCTCTCATGGAAGGGCTTTTTATTAAGGACAGAGTATGGCACTCCAAGGAGCTGCACCAGTCCCCTGACCACAGCCTCATGGCCCCTTTGGGTTGCCCATCATCAGATCTAAGGCTGCTAATTGTTAACCCAAGCTTAGATACTGCATGGTAACAGGTACTTGGGTCAGGCAGCTGTAGTCCCTGAGTTATATCACAGCAAAGACTGGTCTACAATACCCTGACATATTTCTTCAGTGATAGTGCAACAAGATTTGCTTGAAACTCTCGTTAATGACTGGGCATCTTACAACCTCTCTGTCAGCTTTAGCATAGATGGTTAAGCAACTTATGTAGCATGATAAAACACATCAGAAACACATTCAGAAGTTAAAACTGGAGGAAACTGCTCTTCTCTGCCGTAACACAGACTGAAGATGGCCTGAGATTTCCTTGCAACAGTTTTCTGACGTACCCATAACCTGAGCCCCTTCACCTTTCCTTAAAGCCATGAGCAGTAAATCAGTCTTCTGGCCCACCTTTGTCAGGAGCTTAACCAACAAGGTTTCATCACCAAATCCAGACTTTCAGGTCCCAAAAGACATTGCACTTTGCAGGGAGATGACAAGCTGAGAAGTTCATCCATGGTTTCCACTAGCTCATTAAGGGAGCAATAAAACATCTGTATTCAATTACTTAAACTGTTGAACAGTGAGGCAGAAGGAAGAGACTTACACCCATATTTAGAAACATGAAGTCTGCTCAACAGATCAATTAGGGAGATGAATTTACAGCTGACAATCTCATCATAACAGGGGTTATTTAACTCCTATTAACAGCTCAGAAGCTCTCGCACGTCAAAGTATGAGGCAGAGCTTTCTTTCTAACTTCTCCACTGACTGACACTCATTCAGCAAATCAATCCAACTCTTTGCCAACTCATCCAGCTCTTTGACACGAGTGTGACCCCCCTCATTAGAGGTCACTGCCAAGATATATTGCAGCCAAAATCAGGGGTTTGGAATTGCCATTCCCTCTTGCAGGGAAAGGAGGGAATCTTTGCATGAAAGCAAACAGCATATCCATATGCTTATACCAGGGCAAAGAGCTTCCACTAAACACAAGATTTCATTAAATAAAAGCATTATAACAAAAGGGTCCATCTACTCCACACAATTTCAAAGATCAGAAGTCTCTCCACACTGCTTTATTGATTACTTAGAACCAGACTGATATATTTAACAAAAAATCAATGGGAAAAATAAAGGACTGCCTATCTGACTCAGAGGAAGAATTTCATTCACAGGATAAGAGACCCTAATGAGGCAATTCAGTATTCAAAGGGAGCTATTAGCAGTGAAGGAATGAAGTGGTTGTGTAACAAAATGATGAGCACTGAGTGCAGATGGAGGAAATGGTGTTTGGTAAATTCAGAATCCAGGATTTTTTTTTTTTTAATCTTTAAATACTTCATACAGATATACTGTCTGCAATATTTAGCATGATTTAGGGTTTCATTCATGGCCACTTTTTTCCCCAGATGGGGCACCTGCAAAAATATGCTTGAAACCAGTAGAAGTACTTGCACACAATTACAGATCACTTATTCATATGGGCATGTCCAGTACTTCCTCTTGTAAGAGTCAACACTTTTGAGACTCCAGTGCTTCCCCCAGCAAAATAAACAGCTGTAAGAGCCTATGGACTGACACAGCTTTAATTTGTAGCTCCATTTGGACAAGAAATACTGCCTGGTGCTCATGTTTTTAGCCTAAGAGTGGGGATCAGGATAGGGACTGAGCAGGGCACAAGTCTGTCCCACCAGCAAACTCCAGTGTGTTGCAGATTTACAGTGTTTTACCTGAATGGAGAGAGCTTGGTGTCTACAGCCAGCCTGGCTGTAGGTGAGGCATGAGTGAGGCAGCCTGGCTCCCACTTCCAGCTCTGTCTTACTCCATGTCTTACTGATCCAACCAAAACCAGGGCATAGGTTCACCTTCTGCTCCACCCACCTCAACTCCTGAGCAAGAGACCTGAAAGAATACAGCACAGCTCTGCTAAATACAAGCCAGATTGAATTTTACAGGGGAGCAGATAAACAGGGAGGGAATAGCCTTGGTTTACCATCTGCTAAAGCTTGGAAAACACTCCTTGTCAGGCTCAAATCCCCACATTTACTTGGGCAACCAACAAACTCCAGGCAATGTATGATCTAGGCACAAGAACTCTAGAGGTCTCTGCACAGGAATCACACCCTTCTTCCCCACCATGGGTGTAAAAAGCTGCCCCAGCCCCTGCCCAGCCCTCCACTGCAGACTGTGGCCACTACTGCACCTCACCCCCCACAACTCTGCTTTGGGCTTTTATTACAACACCAACATATTTAGCACAGCTCCTTATTCTACATCATCTTCAGCATCTTTCTGCTTGATGATTTCTATCAGATTTGCAGCTATTCAAACACTTTGCAGGAATTCAACACAACCCCTTTTTTTCCTGGACAGTAGAACATAGCTTTTATGGTTGAGAAAACTGGAAGTCTGTCCAGCTTTTATCTCCTTCATTATAGAAACCCCACTAGATCTTAGCTGCCTACTAGATTCTAAGGCTTAGAGCCATACCCAATGCCAAATTAAATTACTAAACTTCTTATTAAATTAATTAAAACTCTGTGACATAGTGTGAATGACTGAAATATCTGGATTAAAAAGTCTCCCTGATCAGTATGGAAAAAATTATTGCAAGAACAGGTAGAGAAAACAGGCTGCTGGAAGATACAGAAGGCAATTGAGAAATATCCCCTGAAGTATAAAAAGAGGAGGCAGCAGAATTTTTGTGTTTCAGAATCAGGATCAGACTACAGCATTTTCCTTTAGGATGGTACTGAGAGATCTGAAGCAGAGAGATGGTTTTGGGAAATTAAAAAAAAGAAACAGCAATAACCTCCCCCCTCAAAAAAAAAAGCCAAAAACAAACAAACAAAAAAAAAAAAAGCCAAAAACAAATTTTAAAAAAGACAATAACAAACAAAAAAAACCTATACAAACTTCCCCCCCAAAACTGCTCAATAATCCCCGCATACTTCTCTTTTTGGCAACTGGGTATTTATGCCCCTTTCCAGATGCCTGGCAGTTTATTCCGTGGCCCAGTGGATGCCCTGTGTGGAGTACTGGATGACAAATCACCTCCTGAGATCAGGCTGTGTGAATTTCAATTATTCTGTTGGGAGAACATTGATTACAACTGCTGTGCATTTATTGTTTGGGCTCAGCTTGGTTCTGCTTGGAGTTTTTTTTGATCTACAGAAATTTTGCTTCTGGTGATGATTTACTCTGATTTTTCTCTTTTTAATCATAGCTATGCAAATGTTGCATGGTTATGAAGTAAGAGAAAAATCCTTTCAAAGAAAAATAACTGGCTAAAAGACAAAAAACAAAGGGTAAGAATTCACAGTGGAGAGAGATCATCAGCTGATTTCCTCAGGGAACTGTGCTGAGATTCCACTCACTCATACATAAACGGCTAAAGGTGAGAAAGTTTTTTGCTGATAAAAAATTATTCAAGACAGTAAGAATGAGGGCAGACTAGGCAGAATTGCTAAGGGGCCATGCAAGATTTGGTGACTGGGCAATATGAGAAAGAATGACAATTTAGGTAATTATGCACATGGAAAAAAAAAATCTTAACTTCAAATAGGAAATTATGGACTCCAACATGACAATTATCACCCAGGAACAATATTTTACTATATCCTAATGTTAGTTCCTTAAAACATCAACTCAACAGGAGTCAAAATAGCAAAAATAAAACAGAAGAAAATAAAATGTATATTATCAAGAACAAACAAACAACACAGAAAACCTAATTATGTGATTGTTTGAATCTGTCTCTTCCACATCTTCAATATAGCCTGTGGTTCTTGTTCCCTCATCTGAGAAAGGCTGGATCACAACCACAAACACTCAGAGAAAGGCAACTACAATGACCACATCTACAGAACAACTTCCCCATGGAGGGATTTTCCTATGTTGCCTTTAATTTGGAAAGAGGTTATTTTAGTGGAAGTAGGACACCGATCCACTAATCAAAAGCAGCCATGATTAGACAGACAGGCATCAATTACCCACCATCTCTGCTAATACAAAATGTAAGGCCATTAAATGAAAGGAGAAGGAGGCCAGGCTCAAGGTGAGGTAAAGGAGATGGTTCCTCATGCAGCAGGTGGTCAGTGTGTGGAAAGCCTTGCCAAGGAATGCTACTGCTGCAGATAGTTTAGAGGAGTCCATGAAAAGACCAGACACTTACTTGAGAGATGTAGTGAAGAGAAAAAGGATGTGAAAAAATTAAAAAGTCAACAGAAAATCTTACATATGGCTGTCCTTTAACCATCTGCCAGTGGGTGCTGTTGGCAGAGGATGCTGGGGCAGGTGACCCTTGCTCTGAAGCTGTGTGGCTCTGCTGTCTTGCATCTCTGCCCTTTTGTCCTGTATTCCTGCTGGGTGACACGGCACACTCGGGCTGTTGGCTTTGGGATGGATCAAATGTCCTATTTTTATACACGTTAATGAATAAAAATTGAATTGTTTTCAAAAGCTCATCTTCCCCCACTGTGAGGGCTGCAGCACAGGCCCAGAAGGGACTTTACCTCATGCTTGAAATGTCTGGCAAACCATTTTGTACAAAGTCGACGATAATGAATCCAGCAGCTCATTTTCCTGAGAAACAGGAGCACACCATTCCTTTGTCCAGTAGGAAATTCATGGATAAAACGCTCAGCTTTGCAAGAGAACTGGAGTTCAAAATGAAAGGATTTCTACTTAGATGTAAAAGCCATCTGAGTCAATAAGCATGAAGCCTTTTAACTCTTCCACTGCAGGTATCCATGAAGAAGCTTTACCTCACCCTCTAGAACTTTCTCGGTAGAAGAATCACCCATTCTGCTTCCTCAGGGATATGAATAAAGTCTTTACCTGTGAGGAAGCTGGACATAGACATAGATGCCACACAGATTTTCAATGCTAAATAACATGAAAATGATGCACAGAGTCAGTGCCAGTTTTCCAACTCTCCCTTTGAGGGTGAAAGGGCTGCTATTGGAAAGAAATTAATGACTGAACAGCAGTGAGGCAACTTTCAGAGGGGTTTTTGCAATGCAAAATTAAAGTCAAAATGTTGGCAGAGCTTCATTTGGATAGGGCTCTATCAGAATACATCAAATAAAATATGTCTTACCTTCTCCTTCAAGCTCTGACTGTGCCTGGCCTGACAGAGAATTAGTGAGACATTTCTATCTGCTGACTTACATTTTACTGAAACAGTCTTGTTATTATTTTTGAAATGTTGTTCAGAGTTTCAGGTATTTTCTGACTTAAATTCAGTGACAGTCCTGCAAAACCATTCAGGATCAAATGGCCATAGTATGTTCTGCAGACATACAAAATACCCCGAGGAGAGAGTTAATGGGAATGAACATAATAAGGCTTTTTGAGGAGAGTGAGATGTGGTATATATTTTATCTTAGCAGATTTTAACTAACTCCCTGAAGGTTCTTTATGTGGGAGAAGTTTTTCTGGTTAGGTGAAACTCTAGTTGGATTCAAAAAGACATTCTAATTTTGTTCTCCTCCCCTAAGAAGAGTATTGATAGATTTGTTCTTTGCTATTTTGGGGGTTTTCTGATCTCTCCTGCCCTAGCAGAGATCCTCTAGATGCTGGATAATCTTCACTAGCAAAGGCTACAGCAGAAAAGATGGACTAGAGTATTTAGATTTTGAGCAAAGATTACGATGGCTGCCTTTTCAGGTCTCTGTTTCTGTTTCCACAACACCACTCCTTTCATCTGTACAGTTAAGCATCACTAAGAACCCGATTGTCAGGGAAGCAAGTGGAATATATCTCCAAATAAAGGGTCCCAGGAAAGGCAGAACTGTCAAAACACAGCATCACACCTACCCACAACAGGAGTCCAGCAGAGTCTTCCCTTCCAACACAAGGAAGATTTAGGAACCCCAAATGATGTTTTACAAAGGCCAAATACACCCTTTTCAGGAGCACTAGGGTCTCAGATCAGCTTGGACCAGTGCTGAAATAACACCTTTCTGAAGTTTAGAAAGTCTTTGTCACTAAATCCTCTGAAACATTTAAAAGCCATCTTTGAAACTCTCCTCCTTCCTCCCTTTTTATACAGACAATAGCACGTGTGCAAGTGTGAGAATGCCACAGGGATCCAGAGCACTCCACCAAGTTGATGTGGCTATGCAGGAGTCACACTGAGCAGGGCCACTGGGAATTCTTGCTTAAGACAACTTGGATGTTTCTTTTTAAGCTCATTTGTAGGACGCACTGCAGAGAATTTAAGTATCTACTTCATATCTTGCATTTTTTATCAGTCTTTTCAAAGATGTTCCCATAGCCCAGCTTCAAAATCAAATGCAGGGAGATTCAGGACTCTCAGGAGTGTTACCTGCTCTTCTACCCGCAGTGCATCAGATGAGTTCTGCCGTTCATGGCCATGCTGGTAGCCATTCTGTTTTAGATTGCATAGCTTTAGGTTCATGCTCCAAATACTTCTTGCACCATTGCACTGTGGGAAATGCTGACAAGAAACAAGAAGCTGCAGGTTTCAGTCTTGGATGTGTGATCTGTCAAGTGGATTGCACTGGCTTTTTTTCAGGCATGTAATATTATAAAAGTATACACTTTTTAGTTCAGTCAATGATTTCAACATCCAGACCCCAGGTGGTTTCCAGAGTGAAAATACTGAAGTTCAAAAGAAATATCTGGCTTAGAAATGTTCTGAGCAGGCAGCAAGGGAAACACTCAGTGCTGCCCACACAAATACAGGAATGAAACAGAGAGAAAATCCATTCTCTGAACTGGCTGTGTACTCCAGGGTCTGACTGTACCCAAGCAAATCCCTCCTTTGACCGGTGGGTCACTTTGACACTACTAGAGAAAGCATATTATATTTATTCCAAGTCCAATACTCTGTAGGGTTCTGGAAGGGCAGCCTCCTTTCACTCTTCATGTCCATGACTCACAGTATAAGGCAACCCCAGCTGTTAAATAAACCTCAATATGCAAAGCTTACCATGCTGAGATCTTTTCTCCACGTTCTTCTCCCTGCCACACTAGCAGGCACACAGAAACTTGGACACAAAAAGGGTGGAAGGAAGGGAATTCTTTCTATAGAATTCTTTCCAGTTAAATACTAGAGAGAATACATGCAAGCTCTAGCTTTGTGCAAGAACTATATCTCAGCAGAAGCAGCATCCAGAGCCTTGCATCAAGCGTGTTTTGTCCAGCTCCAATAAAATGCTGGGAGTTTATCACCCACTGAACTCAGTGCTTCAGGCAAAACCTCTCAGGAGGCTGCAAAATAAATCCAATATGTGAATGATATATTGCAAAACTCCTTTATGGATCTTCTCAGGGTCATGTCTACCATGTCTTGGACTGTGAAAAGTTGCTGTATTTTTCCTGCGATCAGCTGCCAATCAGGTGGATGAAAGACAAAATTTATCAGCACCTTAACACAAACTATTCCTCAAATTTTGCAGAGGATTGTGAAGAATTTGAACCTACTCACACATCCCTTCCAAACCATTTGAAAAAGTGGATGATGGGATGACTTCTCTTCCTCCATCCATGATGGGTGACTGCAGCAGTACAACAGGATTACTTTGCTCCAGAGGAGCTGTTTCCTTACCTTGCACATTCCGAGCCTCTCAAATGGCTTCACTGCTCAATATGATAGATGTAGAACTCATTGTTTGGAAATAGCTTATAAAGACAATTTTTATCTTAAGAATAAACCTGAGAAATTTAATGTTAGATCTGTAGCTTCAATTTTTAACTTTTTTTAGCACTTCCCAGTAATTTTTCATATTTTCCACATATTTTTTTTCAGTTTTTCAGAGCATAGTTATTATGCATCAGAGTAATAAACTGAGGATTAATTGTACAGGGAGGGGAAGGGAAAAGGGAAAAGGGCCCCAGTGAATTCCATTCCTGAAACCACACTGTGACTCTAGGAGTGAAGTGTCTCAGATAATACCTCCTCAGCAACTCTCTAGGAAAAGAAACCAGGCCATATTCAAAAGCTACTTCAGTACACTTCCTTAAATCAGGTTCCACATATGCTGAGCATGTTTCCAGCTCTGTCCTCCTGCAGTAGTGGCACAGGTGGATTCACCTGAGCCCACAGTCCCCTTCTGCACAGGGAGTTTCCCTCTCAGCCCAGGCTAAGGGCAGCAGACCTGCAAATCCTGGCAAGTACAGTGCAATCAATGAAAGCAGGCAACCACTGAGAAGTTTGTTTGTCCATTCTCATTAATTAACAGAGGATACCAAAATAAATGATAAGAGAAAAAGTGATGCAGAATTTAAAAAACCATCAGGACTGAAGATGACAAAGTTAATAGGAATGAAGCAAATGATCTTTGCTCAGAAATGGTATTTCCTTCACTGACTGCAAACTTGTAGCTTATAAGCCCTTCTGCAGCTGCCTGGTAACAGAATAGGAGACTCCAGGTACTGCAGCTTTGCCATGCTTAAGCCAGAGGCCCTGCCAGGCAGTTTGGTGTGGCAATAGAACAGCCTGACTGCACCTGTGGAAACAACACAACTGCCCAGCCTTGTGCTGCAGCTGCAAGCTGAGAATTTACACCAATGGGTCAGGTCATGAGTAAGTTAGAAGCAGGGCTTGTTCCTACTGCTGTTTTATGGCCACTTTGATAAATTAATTTAACAGTCGTATAGAGGACTCCTCTGTCAGCCTCACAACCCTATCTATTTCACTCTTTCTGACCAAGCTTTTCACCTTTTTACTATTCTGGCAGCTGTTGAAAACTACAAGGTGCTGATGAGAAGGAGAGAGAGATGCCAGACCTGCACTAACTACCCCATCTGCTTCCTGCAAGCAAGGTGAATGAGAAGCAGCTACAGTATTTTCAGCATGGAATATTTATCACTCGACTGGCGCTATCACAGAGGCAGCCTGAAAGGTTTCCAGCCTCTGAAAGTGCAGTATAATCATTCCCAGAGTACAGGGGCAGGTGTTGAATGCCAAAGAAGTGCAAGCCTGGGCTCCATGCTTGCAAGGCATCTGCTATTTTCACAAAGCACAGACACGGCTCTTCAGGGTTCGTTTCACAATGATACATTGGCATTTGTCCCTCCTTATTTATGAGTTGAGTTTCTCTTCATATGGGGTGCTATGGAGGGAAAAATTACACCAGCTCTTTTAATAAAAGGTCTAGAAAAATAAGGCATCAAATTCTGAGTCCTTGAACAGATTAAACACTGCTCTACTGCTTGCATAGGTGTTTCACAATCCAGACCTTTCATTCACATCCACAAAGATCTCCCTGACTTTAAACTTTATTTCAACAGCTGACAAAGAGCTCAGAGGAGAAGGGGGAGGCAAACTTTGGAATATAAGGTTAAAGGACTTACTGGCTTCCCAAATTACTCAGTCAAGCTCTTTACAGCACGTTCACAGTTCCAAATGAAGGCCTATACAGAAACAAATGATGAACATTTTTGAGAAGCAGGCCATCAGAGGAGTTAGGAAACTCTGTACAGAATAAAGATGAGTTCAGCTACAAAATTCCACTCTATGTCCATGTACAAGTCTTCCATGTAGAGTTCAGCAACACCCAGTTTCAGGACCAGGCACTTGCTGTCTCTTTCCATCAAGAGGCATCTGTTCTACCCTTTAAATTTCAAACTGTGTCTGGTACACAAATTTCAGGATTCTCACATCTAGTGCTTTTATTTAGGCATAAGCACAGCCCAGAAGAAAAACAAGTGTTCTTCCCCTAGCAAAACTATTCCAGATCCTTTTTAAAGGCAGCAAAGAAACTATTTTGGTTAACATTTAATGACTTCCAGGATACAGAGACTGCTAAAGTAATTGCATTTCATTTTATTGCAGCAGCAAAGAAGGAGTCATGCAAGTAGGGTCTGTAAGTATCCATCGTTAGCAAACCTGTCCAGCACAGGCAAGTGCTGCACCAGGTTGCATTAATGACACTGTAATGTATGAATCAGCAGAGATCATTCAGTGGTGTCTGAGTCTCATTTGCAGTGTTAGACCCACTTTAGGACACCACATTTCTTTCTGACAGGAGCAAATAACTGAAAAGCCACAAAACACAGTGGAAGGGTGGTTTCACTGTGGATCGTATGTTGCCTGCCACACTGGGAACTCCCTGGCCAAACACTTTATGTACTCCTAAACACACAGGACACTTTATTCTTGCAGTGCAGGGTTCAGTGAACAATTCTGCTACAAGCCATGAGAATTATCAGAACAGGGGAAAATTCTCAGTAAATTTCTGCAGAGATGACGATTTTGACACTTGGGCCCAAAACACTTCCAGACAAAGAGCTCATGGGTAGCACTGAGCACTGGCACAAGGTTCATGAGATTCACCTTTATCCACTTCCCAGAGCACAGAAGGAGGAATCAGAAATTTCCCAGAGTATATTTCAGATGACCATATTTGAAAAGCAGTCAAGTGTGATGAAAGTCATGGTAAACACAAAGCCACTCCAACAGCAATACACTCTCCCTTGCTTTTAACTTCACTGGAATCTCAAAGAATTTAGCAATGATCAAATTGTTTAAAAGTGATCAGTCAACAGAATTTCCATACCATTTTGACTGCAAAACACTCACCTGCAATTTGTCCGGGAGATCTGGAAAAAAAAAGGCAACCAAAAGCAGCATTACTGTGGATCCCATAATTCTGAGATTGTCCCATCCATCAAGCCATAAAATCAGACACAGAGTAGGAGAGACAGTTACATAAATCCATTCACAGCATTGTCTAAAGCATGGCAGAAGAATGTCAGCACTTGTCGAGTTGGATATAACAGCCATGAGAAACTGGCCACAGATAAAAACAGAAGTGGACAACCAAATTAGTATTAACATGGACAAAGTGTCCAGTGCCTTTTACCTTGCAGGTCTTTATGATGGAGTAAGAACAGGAGGAGAGGTTACACTGGGACTGGCATGGTTCTGATAGCCAGCTGTAAGTACACTTGTTTTAGACTAGGGTGGAGGCCAAGTGAGCTGGAGTGTGCCTTCAGATGTGAGATGGAAAATTGAAGAATTCCGGATTTTCTGTGATGTATTTGAATGTCTTTCAAAGTTCCCCTCTGCCCCTAAATGTTAAGCTGATGACCAGCCTGCTTTCTACCTTAATGTGTCAGATTACAGAGTATCAATTTTGCCTTGGTTTGAAAAATCATATTACACCTCTGTTTCCCATACTGCACTGATTGCTTGTAAGCCAGTATTTGGCACAGAGGCCAATATCTGCAGCAGGATGCTTTCCTGACTGAAACATGGATTATATCCATAATGTGGGCAGGATTATAAACCAATCTTGCAAGGAACAGCAGGTACTCTTTGCACGTCCACAGAAATGCTTGTAAGAAGATACTCAGCGCTAAATAAAGAAATTACAATAAAACACACTAGATAGGGGGTTGGTGATTATTTTTTTAAAACACTGTAACCATATCTGAATTACAAAACATGTTAAGGGAGTGTAGGTAGAATCCAGAGACACAGATGTTAATCCATACACAATTCAGGATACATAGCGAAGTCTTCTGCATTTCAAGATGGGGAATTTAGGTATTAAATGGCAGTCAAGAAATTACACATCTGCAAGTTCACCTGAGGTGAAGAATTTCGCCAGAGACTGCTCCCACATGAAGACAGCAAGTAGGTGCTATCTGCTTGGCCTCTGAATTCAAAGGGAAAAAGTTAAATGAGTCCTTCAGCTCTCTGAAATGGCTCAAATTAATTAATGTTTCAAGTTGCTTCTAGTGCATGATAAGATGCATGCAGTGAGGGATGAATTAAACGAGAAAAATGCGAAGGACTAATTATAACACTGTGCTGAAGAACAGCAAAGGAAGAGATTATCTAAGCACCACAATCATCTGACAGACCTACATTTTTTTCTCTCTTATTAACAGAAAACCCAAACACTGTGATTTGTCAAGTGGTACAAATCAGCATCATAATACTTCTCAGACAGCCTCTTGGCCATTAAAAAATGGATAGCTGAAATCTAAGAGAATTAAAGTTTGTTGGGAAAGAACTCATCACTAGCACAGCATGTCCCAAATACCAATGTTTAACCTGCTCCAGAAACCTAAGTCATGTTGTTATCCCAATAAGCAAGATAGGGAACACACCCCAAAAAATCACTTGGCCCAGGCCACCCAGAAAAGTTTTTATAACAGCCAGGGAAACCAAAGTCCTGCATCTCCAAATCCTGTGCTTCTTTACAACAGAGTTTAATTACTTTCTATGCTTTACTGAATTTAGGAGGAAAAAAAATTTTAAAAGGTGAGGGGGACACACAACACAAACCAAAGAAAACCCACCAAAAAAAAAAAAAACAAAAAAAACAAAAAAAAACTGAACAGTTTTTTGTTGTTAAAAAGACACAGCCTCTATACTTGCAGCTCCCTGGAGTTTCTGTCCTGGAAGTGCCCCTTGGCAGCTCCCACCACTTGGGCTGTGCTGAAACAGCTCATGGCAGTCACTCACTCCCTGTCTCAAAGCTCACGACCTGCAGCTCATTTTTACCTTCCTCAAGCTGCTTACCTCCCAACACATCTCCAGCTGCACTCATTTCCTTGAAATGTTGTTTGCTCTTGTTTTCTATGACTGTTTCCTCTGGGTTTAACTTTACACACCTGCCTGGGCACCTCTGATGCTGCCATCAGCTCTCACATTCCTTTTGTTCTCCACTAGATCGGGCCCTATAGCCCTGACGCTGAAAAATGTGGGTGTGGAAACATGATCAGACTGATGAACTGCTCAGATTTCTTCAGAATTTTTGGCAATTGGTCTGCATTCCCCAGTGTACTGGACAAGAAAACTACATGTTCTGCTTACACCTTCACTCTGTAGCTGCCATGACATCAGCTGCTTTTAATCCCTTAGCAAGCCTGTCAACAGTGTTGTGCAGGTGCTACAGTTATAGCAGTTATAGCCAGTGCACCAGTATTTAATAGAAATTGAAATTTATCAGCCTTTTCACTAGCACCACCTCACTTATAAATAACATTTTACAATGTCAATTGGGTGAGCATCACTAAAAGTGTCTCCTTCCTGACCTTGAGATTTTATCACAAGACAGCAAAACAAACCTCTGAGAAAAGTCAGGAATAATTAACATGTATTTCTGGGGAGAGGGTCCCCATCAATAATGCACATAAAGCACAGACACACCCTCTCCATTAATACTAGCTTAATCTTTAACGAACTCTTCGGTTGCAGCAGAACTCCTTTGTATTATTAATAAAGGTTTATTTTTATTGCAGCATGTTTTCCAGCCTCCAGACCACATCCAGGACACTAACAACACATAAGAGCAGCCTTGACAAACATGTTCTGTGAGATGGTCCCTGCCTGCCCCGAGGCATGACTAAGCTAAATAGTGTGGAAAGACAGCATTACTCTCACATTAACTCTGAGCAATGAGGGTCTGGATTCTCCTCCTTATTTTTATGGAAATTACATATGAAACTTTTCACTTGGGGTCATGTAGAAAGCCAGTGGCAGAAATGGAACCCAGAAATAATTCCCAGTTCATTTTCATCATCTCCCTTCCGTTTACAGTCGTCTTTTAAGACTCCATTATATCTATCAAAAACATGTGACAAGAGCATGCCGAAACAACGTGCATTTTTCCCTTCATTAAAGAGAAGGGAAACAAGACACTGAATAGGTCCAGGAATTTGCAAAATTTTGCAAATTGGGGATTTTCTAAGCTCTTCCCAAAAGCCTTTCCCCCTTAGAATCCCATAAATGTTCTCTCTGGGGGTCTCTGCAGGAGGTGGTCTGTGAAGCACTGCTGCTTCTCCATCCCATATGGTGGGTACTGTCCTTGGTCACACCTTGCCAGCCCATGGGCACTGTTTGTTAGTGCTGCTGGGGCCACCCAGCCCTGAAAAAATCCCTGGTGCTCTGTGCTACCCTCCCTGGGGCATTCTCCTTGCATTTGAAATAAAAAAGGGTCATTTCCCACACCTCTCACTCTGCTGCCCACAGTTTGGGTATTTTTCTGCCTACTCTTTGTGCTGTCGTTACTCTTGAATGACAAGAGCAGGACTCCACCATTCCCACTTATCTCCTAGATTAAGTTTGCTTAGACCTGAGCATTTGATATTGCATAAGTGGTTGTTTTAGCCTTTCTTGGGGTACTGTGACCACCTTGCTCTCTGGAGACAATTCCTTAGGGTCACCTTTTTTTCTTTCTAAAACCTCTGCAGTGTTGCAAGCCCATCACAGGCAATCCCAGAGCTTACAGCTCTCTGGGGAAGTTAGTTATCCACTTCAGCAGCCAAATCAAAACCACAGGAACACCACCTTATATGCACACAGTCTTGTTTTGGTCAAGGTCACAAAAATCACACAGAATCACAGAATGGGTCAGGCTGGAAGGGACCACAATGGGTCATCTGACCAAACCTCCCTGCTCAAACAGGGTCATCCCAGAGCACAGGGCACAGGACTGTGTCCAGGATTTTGAATATCTTCAGTGAGGGAGACTCTACAGCCCCTCTGGACAACCTGTTCCAGTGCATGGTCACCTGAACAGTAAAGAAGTTCTCCCTCATATTCAAGTGGAACTTCCTGTGCATCAATTTCTGCCTGTTGCCTCCTGTTCTATTGGTTGGTTAGAGAACAGCCTGGATCTTTCCTCTTGGCACCCTCCCTTCAGATACTGACAGACATTGATGAGATCCCCTCTCCATTGTCTCTTCTCAAGGCAGAACAGGCCCAGCTCCCTCAGCCTTTCCTCAGAAGGGAGATGCTCCAGACCTCTGATCATCTTCACAGCCCTCCACTGGACCCTCTCCAGCAGCTCCACATCTCTCTTGTCCTGAGGAGCCCAGGACTGGACACAGCACTCCAGATGTGCCTCACCAGGGCTGAGCAGAGGGGCCTCGACCTGCTGGCAATGCTCTTCCTGATGCACCCCAGGACACCTTTGGCTTTCTTGGCCACATGGGCACTGCTGGCTTTTGTTGTCCACCAGGACCCCCCAGGTCCTTCTCCACAGAGCTGCTCCCCAGCAGGTTGGCCCCAGCCTGTGCTGGTGCATGGGGTTGTTCCTCTGCAGGTACAGGACCTTGAATTTGCCTCTGTTGAATTTCAGTTCCTGTTCCACTGCTTCAGACATCAATCTCACAGAGTATTAGCTCTCACCCACCTTCTCAGAAAGTTCAGGTTTAGTTCTTCATCTTGGTTTGTATGGTCAGCTCACTACTCAGTCCAGCAAGTACTTCCCCTGATGCCTTGCTTAGGTAAAGTCTCTGTCAGGAGTTACAGCTCTACATGCATCACTTAAAAAAATGCACTCTCAAGCCACAAGAACTATGTTAGAATCTTAAATAATGCATTTATCTAAGCAATAAAGTATATAATGCATGTTGACAATTTTCAAGGCAAACATGGGCCTAGCACCACAAAGACATCTTTTCTTTATATGGTTTATAGCATAAAAATACTCTCTCTTATACTCTCATGTTATAGGACTAATCCCAAACTGGTCATCTGAAGAAAAATCATCAAAAGCAGCTGGCCATTTTTATTATGTTGCTGAGTTAAAGAACAACCAACCAAAATCAAAATGAGAAGAGTTCAAGTCATCAAGTCCTGTTGAACATTTGTAAGAGTAAAGCAATTTGAAACCTGCATTGACTAGCTAAACCTCTGGTACTTAAGATAAAAATAAATTTTCTCCAACTCTAAGTGCATTGGGTTACATTTGGAAAAACTGAGACTGGAATGTCCTTGAAGCAAAATGTCAGAGACTGGTCATTCCAATTCCAAAACCAGTTCCTATTTCAGAGGAAAATCAGAGACTTGCTTCCTAAATATAGATAATTATTCTCAAGAATAACTTAAAAAGTGCCCTGCATAGACTGCAAGTCAAAATGAGAAATGCTATTTCTAATTTAGGAGAGACAAGCTCATAAGTGTTTCGATAGTATTAGCTTCATTATTCTGTTTCAAATAGTTTTTTGCTGTTTGAGACAATAAACTCTAACAACTGTTCTAATCTACACATTAACAACACAATAAACTACAACAGCATTTTACATTGTGCTCTTCAGCATTTTGTGTGACTGAGAGTTGAAGGTACCAAGACCAGAAGAAAGGGGTTTTGATCTCAGGACTTCTCAGCACACTGACCTGTTCCTGTTGACAAAGGATAGCAACATTTCTCACCTCCTGGGACCTGACTTCACACCTCTTCCCTCGTGCATGGTGTTGCCCTCAGCTGTTCTGACTCAAGCTTCCTCTTGGCTCTTAAGCCGAGACAGGTCTTGCCTATCAGCCCCTTGCCATTACAAAGAGTGACATCCTGCACTTCACTGGCACAGTGCTTAACACAAAACACTGCCCATGATGAGCAATACATTGCATTTGCTGTTAGGTATTACCTTGAAATACAGGAAATATCTAGATTTGGAAAATGTATCAATCTAATTCAGCTACTGCCCAAGAAACAATTCATACAGTACCCGTCTTTTACTTTCAGTAGCCTCAAAATTTCTCCCTGACCGCAGTTCTCAAAGGATAATGCTACAGACAGATTTCCAGAATGCACACTGGGGACAAGAAAAGCACACTGCAAAAACCCATGTGTTATTTTTATTATCAGAATTGATAAAACCTCATTGCTAGTTTTATAGTAGCCTGTTAAAGCCATAAAAAGCCAGGGAGACAGCTGTGTGTCAGTGCTTGAGCATCGAGTTCGCAGTATGGGATATCCAAGCAAGCACACTGCTACTCTAGTCTCAAAGCTCACTACAAAATAGCATCCTACAGACTTATCTGTCAAGCTGCAAATATTTTTTTTACAGCTACCCTGAAGAAGAAATTTTTCTAATATATTGAACTTTTGGATGGGACTGCTCCTAAAAATATTGGCTAACAACTTCTTCTAGCACCTTCTTTTAAGCAAATGCCACTGAGCAAAGAGACAGATGCTTTACCAGGCACAATATTGTCTTTTAAAAGGCACATAGATCTGTTTCGGAATTTTCTATGTGCTTTGTGGATTAAGGAAAGAAAATGCCATCTGCTAATCAGCTTCTGCTGCACACAAAGAACCACTGCCTGGGCTTTTTCTGATGGTTTGGGGTTACAGCCTTTCTCTGCTGCTTGGGAAAAATATGCAATGCATGTCATAAAATCAGTTCCACTGAGCTCTTTGTAGCTTATCCCACAGTGCCACTGTCTGCCAGGGGGTTTCCTGCTCACCCACAGCCAGTGAAATTGTTCTCCAGTTACACACGGCATGGTAACCTAACCAGCTGTAATGCTTTGACCAGACACTGGTATTTAGCAATGCCTGCCACGTGCCCAGCTACCTGCTGTGCTGCCAGAAGCAAGTGCTTATGCAGTTCCCCTCTCTTCTTGGGCTTATCCTTTTGGTCTGGAACACAAAGAGGTGAGAAGGGACAAAGCCTCAGTGCTGGCAGTGCTGTCTGAGGGCAGTCACCCGTTTGTGAGGGAGCACATGGACATACGCAGCTCTGGAAGAACAACACAAGCCTTGACCAACCTGCACAAGGTTGGGAGACCCTGGGCTTTGGCACAACTCATGTCAAGTGGACACAGCTAACAAAACAGAGAGCACTGCCTTAGGACAGTCAGGCAGAAGAGGCAAATGGCAGTAGAAGAGACATGAAAGTGATCTCCATTTATTTTATACAAAAAGTTCAAATATTACTCCAAGCCACATTCTGATCTCAGGCCTTTTATTTCTTAATGAGAAGTAAATCAAACCACCCACCTCGAGCTTCTGGTCATCATCAAAAAGTAAGAGAGGAAGAAAAAATAGAACACAGTTATGAATACTCCAGCAACTTAACTAGAGCAGCTGAATCTGACAATGGGATGGGTAGAGAGGGAGGATTATTTTTCTCATTAGTGACCACCTGAAAACCAGGCCTCTGAATTGTCTCCTACCGAGTACTGTACATCACTACTTTGAAAATCTTGACCTAAAAAGCAAATGTGTATTTTTAAATAATTAATAGCATTCTCTAAATGGAATTTTCCAGCCCCAAATGAGATGTGCAGCTGAGTTCCCCTGAGAAGAGGTATTTATAATGGAAACATTGACACAACTGAAATGATGATGCACTGAGTAGCATTAAAGCTCAGCACATGCTTAGTCATCTCATTCTTCTTATCAAACTGGACCTGGTCCAACAAAACTCTCATTGCACTTCACTTGTTTGCTTGGCCTCAGTTTAAGCATCTCCACAGCTTACAAAAACACATTGCCAGGCCAAGTGTTTTCAAAGCCTAACATTAATAAACCCCATAACCTGATACACACACAAACACACATTTTTTACAGTATCAAAAGCAACACAAACTATGTTTTTGAAGGCTTTGAGGGGTCAGACCCGAACCTGGGCAGCATCGTTACTTTTTTTTGGCTCTATGTGTGTCAGTAAGATTTTTCCTCCCTGTATATTGGAACACATATAGCCTGGATCTTTACTAAATGAGGTTGTTTTTGAAACTGGATCTTCTACCTAAATTTTAGGCTATCTTGGACAAAGCTAGACTAGAATGTCCCTGAAAAGACACAGGATATGCCATAAAATATATGAACCTACTTTTAGGACAGACCAAATGGGCAGAATGACAAACAGGAAAAATCCAGGGACAAGAAAACTACAGGAAATTGTTGAACAAAACGTGATTACTTGGTGTAAGATACAGAGATGCATACAAGTGAAACATCTGTATCCTTGCAGGCAACAGGATGTTTTCATTGATTTCCATAAGATCAGAAGCTCATTCTCTGAATTTTGTCATGACTTAGACACAAGCAAAAAGAAGTCAAGTGGAGCTGGTGATAAAATTTGGACAGCACAAGAGAGAAAATTTCCACCAAAAAAATTACAAACCTTCAGCCAAAAATGAAAATACACTAACCCAAACCATTAATAGCATGTGTACTTCCTGGATTCAGGAACCAGGGAAGATTCCACCTGACATTAGCCACACTCCCTCATTAAAACATGTGTTAACTATCTACCACATACATCACCCTGCTCTCAAATAGGGACCAAGGCTTTTGGGTCAGTCCACCTTTGCCATGATGAACCATGTTTTGATTTTGTTGACAAGAACAAGCACATCCTAAGAAAGCCACTGTGATTTCTTCATCACATCTGAGATAAAATGGTAATAAAACGGTAATAAAAACACTCTCCTTTTGAATTACAATGTTCAGCATTTCAAAGCCTTAGAGCACAGACTCACTCACTCTGACAGAGACCATGAGTTATCTACCCAAAAAACATCACTGGTTTATAATAACGTATTTGTGTAATCTCATACATTGTAACAGTAACTCTTTAAAGTTTATCACACTGGCTGCAGGCAAGAAATTTCTTGAGTGTCAGAGAAATGGTGGAAGATGAGTCAGGGAACTTCTACGTCAGCATCATCTTGAATAATAAAACACATGCTGTAATATTTCCCTGTGGTATCCAGGAGCCAGTCAGTAAGGGGGGAAAAGCCAAACCTTCCTAACATCAGCCTTTAATACAACATTTAAAGTCTATTAGTGACGCACATCGCAGATAAGTAAATAAATAAGCAGAGAATTAAAAAAGCACAGCCAGGCAGGTTTTACAGTGACGTAAGGCCATGATGTTTTATTCATCTGCTGAGAAGAGAGGAGTTTGCAGCTACCCAGGGAGAGCTGTTTCAGATGCATGGGGAAGGGGAAGGGGGAGGACAGGATGCAGCTCAGCGATGCTGTTAAGCAGCAGGGACGCAGGTGGGGAAATACAAAAATTATATTCCTCCTAAAGGTTCAGGTGGCTTCACTGCATGTTTATTAATCAGGGCAAGAGCTATGTTTTTCAGACAGCAGAAGAGACAGCTGCTCAGTCAAAAGCAAAAGAAGGGACACTCAGGACACTGCAGGCTGCTGTTTGTGCCCCCAATGGCAGGTGTGTGGTGTCCCTAAGCTGTGCTGCTGCTCAGCGATCAAATGGGCAGCACCAGCTGCCTTTCAGTCTCATTGGACACTCTGCTTTCTAAGATCCTTCCCTTGTTATTTGGCCATGGCAGGATGGAACAGGATCTAATCATAGCATTGACCTGCAATGGATCCTAACAGTGACAAACAGAACTCCCAAATGCAATGGGATAAGAGAGCTGGATTTCCCCTACCTGCACATTATGCATCCTTTCCCATGCCATTTATTTTTACAGAGCCATTTTCCCATACTTTCTCCAAAATACAGACGTATCCTTCAAACCGAGGGGAAATCAAGACATTTCCTAGGTTTGTAACATGGGCCTGAGTAGATGTGAGAGCAGCATCCTTCAACCAGACCACTGAAGCAATAAATGATGCCTGCTACACCATGGGATGCAGGTTTGTGGGTAACTGCTACCTACATTCCCTGTTTAATAAACAGAGCATGCTGCAGTGGCAGAAGGCATCACAACTTTTGGGAAGTAACATCATTTCAGAAATGATGGGCAACAAAACCTCCCACTGGGCTCAAGAGCAGCTTCTAAGTCTCAGCACTTCTGAGAGGCAGGCTATGCAGCAAAAACAGTCATGGAGCTTTGAAGATTCCAATGTTCCAAGTCATAAGCTGAAAAATGCAGATAGTAATAACAAAGAGAGAAATAAACAAGAAAGGCATTGCTGTGAAGGACTGGTAATAGAATGCAAGGAGGAGCTCACTGCTGATTACAGCAGGAACCAATCTCCCTTGTGAATCAGAGGCAATAATATCCGTAAAATGCAGAAAAAATACCTCTGTCTCAGTTGACCTTATGTTCCACCTCAGTGACCTTCCACTTTGTTTACACTGGCCACATACAGGTGTAATTGCCTGCAGGGACTTATCAGCACAATCTAATACAAAAAAAAGGGGGGAAAGAACTGGCAGGGGAAAAAGCAAATGGTTATGTTGCCTCCAGACGTGTCTACAATTCATATCCATAACCTCCCTGTCAGAGCAGCCAGAGAACAAGCTGCGACAGCAGGTCTTGCCTTTTACAGGAGTTCTGCAAACACAGGAACTGGACTCCAGCTGCTACAGCACCTGAGCAGTACTTCAGGATTTCCTGTGGCACCTCAGTGCTGAGAAGAAATTAATCAATCAATCAAGTCTCCACTTCAGTGAGGGCTGGCAAATTCTGGTTTCATGTACCGCCAGTAGGACCCAAGCAACCTAGCCAGTTACCCAGCCATTATATACCTATCTCTTCTCTCTTCCACACTGAAAAGACACAGTCTTCTGAGTCACTCCTTGCACAGAAGCTATTCCATATCTATGGTAACACTTTCATACTTGCTGCCCTTCTCTGAACCTTTCCTAGCTTTAATACATCCTTTAGAAATGAGGGGAACAGCACACTGTAATCAAAGCATGTGTGAATCACAGTTCTATACAGTGGCATAGTGGCATTTTCAATTTGTTCTCTGTGCCTTCCCCAATCACTGCAAACATTTGATTTGCCTCTTCAAGTGCTGCTGAGATACAAGTATCCCCAAATGAGTGTCCTGAAAAGTTTTATTCTATGCTGTCCTTAATGGAGTTCACCATGGGCAATGCAGAAGAAGAATGTTATTATTTCAAAAGAGGCATTTCCAGACAGATAATCTCCTACTTCTCTTTGGTTTTGTGTAAAAGTGACAACAAATACATTAATTAGAGCATCCCAAACACAACAAGGAAAAATAGCAGATCACACTCTGCTCTCCAGCCCTGGCCCAAGATAAAAATTGTGAGTACAGAGGGGTGGTGTGAATAGGCAGCTTTATCTTGCACCACCAGCAAAAGTGAAAGCAAAAAAATGAGGTGCAGTGGGACTTCGTTCTGTGCATTCCTCTTGAGTGCCCTGTCCTTCCCCCTTGTCTGTGCCCACCCCCCTGTCCCTTGCACTCCAGGCAGGGCAGAGCAGCCCTGTGGCACACAGGCAGCGTGGGCATGGAGGCACTCCCCAGCCAGGGTGAGCCGGCTCTCACCTGGGATGCTTCAGATCTGGCATCCAATTTCTTCAAAACAAACAACAAGAACGCTCTCCTGTGTGAAGCATTGCAGACATGACACACTGTGATCCAGCAGCAGCATCACAGGGAGTTCTCCATATGGGTGCACAGTTCACTGTAAATGTTTCTACACCACTGCTGTCATCCCCCAAGAGTCACAGTCACCAAGGTGTGTGACAATTTCCAGACAAGCCAATGCTATGTCAAAGCATTTCATTTACAACCTTCCTGCCTCAGTACAGTGGGGATTTGGCTCCCTGCAGCTGAGGGATACAATGGAGCAATGATCAGTGAGTGCTAAAATTTGGCAATTTCACCAAGACAACCTAATAAAAGAGATAAAGAAGCATCTGACAGGAAAAAAAAATCAGTTATCTGCTGAAGTATTTCCCCTTAGTGCATGTAGGAGCCAAAAGCAAGAGAGACAGACAGAGAGAAGAAGCACTCTTGGGTGATTAAGTCCAGGAAGTGAGTGCTGAGAGCAGCTCCAACAGGATAATTTGAGAAACTTCTCATTTTATCAGATTTCAGCAAATCAATGAATCTTTTGCAGGATTGGACCTGTTTTGTCAAAGCAGCCATAACTAACAGACAATTTCCATTCAAAAACTTGGTTTGTTAGCAAATTTCTGACAGCCCCCACACTCCTTGCTGTTTGGGAGTTCAGGCTTCAGGACCCTAACACTTCCAGAGCAAACAGCCATGCAGAATGTCCCCCATTCCCCGGACTGCAGTGCCAGGGAATCAGGAAGAGGGCTGTCCTATAGCCTTCCACAACTCTGTCCTCTGATTGTCCCATAGTGCATTCTGATCAGATTTACATCCCTCTGAAGGTAATTCAGTGGGAAAAAAATCTGTTTTCTGCTCAAAAAAATGCTTCATTCTGCACATGCACCTTGGACCTCAATTATTTTAAATCTTTCTGCTTGGTTCTGATGACAGGACTCAGGTTCTGCTCCACACTACAGGGACATCACCTATTCCCTCTCTGTTCTGGGCTCCTCATCTGCAAGACAGGCAAGACAGATTACAAATTTAAGGGCTGGTGTTCACAGTAGACCAGTGCATTACTATTAATACTCTACAGAGATCCTTTGTCCACCTTGCAGCTGAACATGAGCAGATTCCCAGTGACCTCATTTTCATTTATGCTGGGGTCCCTTACACGATGCAGAAATACAGATGGACCATAAAGCAGAAATAGATCATAGTAATTGCAGCTCGGAGTCCCTTTAAACCAGACAGAGTGACAAAAAGGGGCTTTTCTGTAAAGGAGAATCTGGTCCATCAGTCTTTTTAATGCCCATAAGCAGGTGATAACAAGCTGCAGTGCACTTCACAGATGGCTGGCAGCACCTAATACAGAGTAACACACTGTAAATAGAGGCACTACACATGTGAAGCCATCGGGTGATGTAAATTGTCAGAGGAATAATGCTTTTAGCAGGGAACTTTAGCACGGGGTTTGGGTTATGGATCAGCTCTGGGCTTTCACACATGAAATTGCTCCTAACAAATGCAATAGTGTGACTTGGCCTCAACTGAGCAGTCAGGTAGGATGGCAAATATAAAGGAAAATGTGTTATTTACCCTGTTTTAAAATTATACAGAGCAATCATTTTGCTCTGACCTTTCAGTTTTTAACCTGTTCTGGACATGAATATGATCACCATAAAGAGAAATTATGCAGCAACAGAGAACCCCGCTATTGTTTCATCCACATCTGTGTCCCTGCTTTTGATGGGCTGTGTCTGATCTGATCCAATCAGACTACCAGATCATCCAGTGTCTTCTCCTTTTTTTCATATCTTTCAAGATAGAATT
Organism: Eopsaltria australis; assembly: GCA_034509425.1. Taxonomy (NCBI): domain Eukaryota; kingdom Metazoa; phylum Chordata; class Aves; order Passeriformes; family Petroicidae; genus Eopsaltria; species Eopsaltria australis. The sequence goes on along the minus strand of JAVTVJ010000051.1, from coordinate 3,628,145 downwards.
GCATTCCTCTCATGCAAAATTTGAGAAAAATATCTGAAGAAAACCCCTGTATGAAAGTTCCATCCACACCTACTCCCAGCAGTAGTCCTGGTGCATCAGTGGAGAGCTCTCTCCCTTCCATGCAAACCATCCCAACCTGGCATGGCAAAGCACTGTGGCCTCATTGCCCATGTATTTCACCAGGAATAGTAAATGCTTTAGAAATACTTCAACTACTTCAGGTTAATCAGTTATTTCATGTTTAACTTGAGCAACAGCACAACTTCATCAGAAAAAATACAAGTCTAAACATAACCAGAGAGAGAAACCAGTCAGATCAGATGGGAAGGAAGGGTCCATCCTCAATGTTCTCTAAAGGGACTGCTGGTACCTTCAGCAAATGCCAGAGCAGGTTTTTATGCCTCTTTTTATGCCTCTGTGGAGTTGCCCCGTTCAAACAGGACTCTTTTCTTCACAAGCACGGTTTCTCTGTTGCCACAGCAGAAAGTGACCTTCAAAAATCAACCATGACAAGTTTTTACAGTAACAGGACCTTTGTTTTATGAGCTTAAATTAATCAGGTAATCTTATCTACTGTGGAGATGTGTTTGTGCTCCAAAGCTGTTACTGCCTGCAGCGAGCTTTAAGGCTCCAGGATTTGGGTTCAAAGCTCGTGAAAAGGGCATCCTCAATTTGAAAAGCCTCTTATCTGATTAATCCCACTATAAATGACAAGAAGTATTTTACATTATTTGCTTGGAAGGCCTCTGGCCATGAGTTTTCATCACAGCACAGAGTCAGTATCAGTAACATTTGCTCAGAAGATCTCCTCCATGTGTGTGCACCTAAAGACCCTCTTCCTGTAATTTGTCTTCCATTTGGCACTCTCCGATGTATGAAGATACAAAGCAAGTTTGTCTTTAACAAATGGCCACAACATCTCAACCAAAGCAATCAGGACTGGATTATGTGATGCAATGAGAAGTGGTCTGCAGCTTGTCCCTAAAGCCATAATCACAGAATCATTTAGCATTGGAAAAGCCCTCTGAGATCATAGAGTCCAGCCTTTGACTGACCACCACCATGCCAACTAAGATCATGGCACTAAGTGCCACATCCAGTAATTTCTTGAACTCTTCCAGGGATGGTGACTCCACCACCTCCCCGGTAGCCAGTTCCAGTGCTCAACAACCATTTCTGTGAAAAATTCTTCCTGATGCCCAACTTGAACCTCCCATGGTGCAGTTTGAGGCTGTGCCCTCTTTCCCTGTTGCTGGCTGCCTGGGAAAAGAGACCCCCACCTGGCTACACCCTCCTTTCAGGCAGTTGTAGAGAGTATAAGGTCACCCCTGAGCCTTCTCCTCCCCAGGCTAAACATCCCCTGCTCCTTCAGCTGCTCCTCACAGGACTTGTGCTCTACACCCTTCACCAGCTCCACTGCCCTTTTTTGCATTCTCTCCAGTACCTCAGTGTCCCTTCTGAAGGGAGGGGCCCCCCGTGCACAATCACTGCCCTGGTCCTGCGGGCCACGTAATTGCTGATAGAGGCCAGGATGTCATTGGCCACCTGGGCATATGATGCCTCATGTTCAACCACTGTCACACAGCACCCCCAGACCCCTCTGCCCCCAGCCCACAGCTCTGCATGGGGTTGTTGTGGTCAAAGTGCAGGACCTGGCACTTGGCCTTGTTGAACCTCATAGCCCTGCCCTCAGCCCATCGATCCAAGTCCCTTTGCAGAGCCTTCCTGCCCTCCAAGCAGATCAGCACTCCCACCCAAATTGGTGCTGTTCATGAACTTACTGAGGGCACCCTCGATCTCCTCATCCAGATCATCAGTAATTATAATTTACATTTTATTACAACAGTAATGATAAAAGGGTTGCTGTGGTTCTTGGGAAATTTCTCATGGTGGATGAAGGCCCACCGATCTGCAAAAAAATGTGATCTGAGACAATGCATGGTCAAACTGGCCTTTCTCACTTTGACTAAAATAAGACTTCACTGAAAATGAAAACCAAATTTTGACTGTATGTTCACATTTCACCCTCATGTGTGAAACCTGGCAACAGATGAAGGCTAGTGTGACTTCTGATCTTCTTAGAGCAATACCAGGTTGACAAGTGAGCCACAGCTGCCCGAATACAGGAAGTAGTAATGTGTCATTTTCAGAAGGTCCTTTGCGTTTTGAAATTCTAAATCCTGTTGACTTTCAGTTAGAACTGTCATCAGATTTTGTTAAGCACTTAGGAGTGTATGTACTATTTTCAGAAGTCAGACTATTACAAGCTCAAAATGATGTGCATTCATGTAAGTCCATAAAACTAAGTTCCTTGTCTCTGCTGAGAATGGATCTAAAGGATCCTAAGGCATCTCAGTAGCTGTAGAAACAAATTACACAGGAACCTACCATGCTAATGAACTCAATCATCTGAAATATTTTATTCTCCTAATTGCCCTGTACAAATCTGACCACACTGGCCAGGTCTTCACAAAGAAATTAACCCAAAAAGCAGAATGCAGGAAGACAGATAACATTAAATACCCAACCCTCTCTTTTCCAGCTCCACCTCATCATGCTGATCTATTAGATCCATACATCATCCTGGCACTGCCCTCCGAGTGATGGCTTATAAAGCATCTGGCAGCATCAGAAAGAACACCCAGGGAAGCTATTTCCTTTTGATATAATTATTTTTCAATGTTATAGATTAAGTATTTAATTAAAACAGAAGAACACAGCTTGGAGAACCACAAAACAATGACATGCATTAAATCTTGGTTCATACTCTCACGGAACTCAGGTGCCTCACATTGATGATGAAAAATGAAGACAACGAAGAAATGTTTTCCCAGATTTCACCATGAACAAAATGTCAGAAGTGCCAGGTATTTGCAATTCCTATTTAAGCTGTCCACTCAGCAGTAGTCAAGGACACATCCGGGGTGTACAAATTGTGTGAACAACTGAAAGCACCATCGGTAGCAGCACCTCCCTCAGCCAGAGCCATGTCCAAACAGAGCTTTTCTGACATTCCAGAGTACATCAGTGACCACACTGATTTTCTGGCAATCAATTCATAAAGTTAAAAATATCTTAAGCCATAGTTTCAGATTAAACCATGCTCTTGCCTTACACTAGCCCTTCAGCTGTTCTGATAAGATAACAAATTGGGTCAAAGTATAAATATTCGGTAATAAAACATAAGTTGTTGATAATAAGAATACTTCATTTTTCATTCCTACAAAATTGTTTTTCTAGTTCACATGGTAGCAAAAATAATCTTCTGAGGCAGGTGTGGCTGTAACATGGATCTTGTTTAAATCTGAGAATAAAAAGCTTTTTGGTTATCAGTATAGTAAACAGCAGTGCTTGCCAAGCCCATAATCTCACTGCAGATCTGTTTTCTATTGCTGCATTTCTCTACATCATGATTTTCCCCAACCTGATTAACCAATGAAACTGATCTTATCAAGAGATCAAAGCAACACTGTGAAAAAGGTGCCCATGCTGAAAAAAAACACATTTCAGAGCATACTTGGGACGAAAAACAAGTATATTAAAAAAGACAGCTCTCCAGGGACAAGGAGGAGAAATATGCTCTCAACCAACTGACTGCATAGATGACAAAAATAAAATAGGGTTTCACTGGACTCATCACTTCAACCCCAGGTGGGATTAAAACCATTTAATCAATAGCATACACCTTTTATCACAAAAAAAAAAATCAGAAATTGCACTTAAAACTTGCAAGCATTGCTCCTCATTTCTATTTCAGAGATCAAGATTTAAAATCTAGTCTTCTTAAAAGCACTAGTCACTCCTGGCTTACTTGGCAATTTCTGTCCCTTTTTTACCTATTGTCTTGAGCCTTCCTTAACCTCAGGCTTGATTCTTTTTCCTATATGATTAACCTTTCTTAATTTTCTTACATTTTGACTGATTATTTTCATAATTGTGTGCCCAACTGCAGACTCTCAAATTCCTACCTAGATGCCTAAATAAGGACAGATTTTAAAGAGCAAACCATTCAGCCGTACAACTCCTAAAAGAGCCCAACCGCTGTCAATATACCTTTTTAAATCTTAAAGTGTGGATAGATTTCACATAGGAGCTCATAACACACCACTGAACTTGTGATAAATCTGTAAAACCATACAAACCTCACCAATCAACCTGAAAGATGAAAGTGTGGGCATGCTGTAAATTCATCCACGTTTAGAAGACTACAACATTTTGGCCCATGTGGCAGCAAAAGAAAGAGATTGTGATCATATCATCCTTTATTGTTTGGTCCCACAATAACAGAAACTGGTGAGGCAGGAAACCTCACAAGCCACAGATTTGCTACAGAGCCTCAGTCTGTTTTGGGCAGCTTGGATTAGTGCCTTCACTAATCTCTCTGTGAAATAGCAAACCATTATGTCCCAAGGATGCAAAAGCATCACTTTTAAAATTTCAATTATCCGTCCAAGAATAGGCTACTATAATTCCTCAGTAATGTAGGATCAACAGGGTCATCAACATTTCAAAGTCTTAGAGGCTGAGCCTGTCAAAAATAGACTCACACATTTTATCAAGGGCTTTTTTCTTTAAATATGAGAACAGTGAGCAGAGAGAGACCCTACAGTAGCTAATCCTCCAGACTCTCATTTAAATGAATTCATTAACTTTATCCATATATTTGACTGTTTAATACCAAGTCATAAAACTGAATCCAAACAAACACAAGACACTGAAAAAAAGAAGTTATCAATTATTACCCAGCCATGCTGGATTGGGTCAGGCACGTAGCAAGATAATATCATTGAATTTATCCAATGCTTCTCCTTGAAAAATCTTGCATGACATCTTCAAGCTAACCAAGTTGTAGTTACAAAGTAATACATAAATAATTTAATAATCCATAAAGAAAGATATACTGTTTCAAGATTAATATTAACAAATATTTGGAAAAGACAATAATTATTTGAGTGAGAGTACAGATGATTCACGGACAGAGACTAAGCTACTACAAACTTTGTAAAGAGAAATCCTCTTCTTTCTTAGGCTACCTGATATTTGTAATCGAAAAAGTGTCTTGTTGGGCAGAGAACATAATTATGTTCCTACCTCCTGTAGTTAAAACTACAGCAACCTCTTCCTAATAATTTTTAACTGCTGGTGCTGAAACAGCTGGGCCTTGGCCTGATTATTTAATCCAGTATGAGCAGTGACAGTGTGAAGGCAGATTGAGGTTATCCATGCAGTCAAACGAGAATATTTACATTAAAATGACTCCATCTGATGGACAGGGCTGGCAAACAGAAATATCAAAGCACTGAAATTGGACTCATATTTACCACTGTCCTCTCAAGTTTCTCAGCGTTCTGGAGTGGGAGTGATCTCGTATGTCCATTTAGGCCGTTCTGAAGCAATGACATTGAAGTGATTGCAGGTTTCATGCAAAATACTTTGTTGCCTTTCTAGACTGGGCTTCTTTACCTGAGCACACAACAAAGTTTTGGCTAAAGATGTCCTCAGTAGCTTTCCCTCTCAATTACTCACTTTTTGGTTGCACCCTATTGAAGTAGCTTATACTCTCCTTCCTTCCCTAACCAGTTTCAAAGGCAGAAAACACTTTTTGTGTTTTTTTGTTCCTTTCTGTAGTATTTGTTCAACCAGGTTTATGTGAGAACTTCAGGGTAACAGCCTGAGAGAATCGTTTCCAGCTGCACTGCAGGAAGCTGCTGAGGGCAGATAGGGATGGACATTTTCTCTTGAGCCGTTACTGCCAAGCAGTCCAAGTTCACTTTTGCCCCTCTTCCTTCAGACAGCACTAATTTCTGTCTGCTTAGTTGGATGGTACAGGATAAAGAAACGTCTCGTTCACCAGAAAATTATTTTGCATGCCATCCTTCCAGATGGTCCAAAATGCTCAGTTGTATGAATTCTTGTATGGATTTCAGACACACTGATTATTGCCATCATTTATCCTCCAAACTATCTGTGCATTCAGAGGCCTAAGATGAGAAGAGGCCCCACTGTGCCCCACACCAAAACCCTTGCACTGGGACTTGGTGCCTATACCAAGGAGCACAAAAGTCAGAATAAAGGGTGAAATCCATGAGAGAGTTAGGAAGTGATTTGCCACGCAGCCAGTGTGCAGCAGAGCCAGGACCCAAACCCAGCTCTCCAGAGCTCCAGTCCCAGCTTCTAACCACTTCCTCATTTAAGCCATTCCTTTTGGAATAGACCCCACCACATTCTTTCCATGTTGCAATTTAAATTTCAAATCCTTTGCTGCATTTCATTTGAAATAGTCCAGTTTAGTTAACATTTCCAAGCCACACTTGAACACACATGCAATTAGCAACTCTTTTATCTCACTCTGATAGCATAGTTTAAATGAAAAGAAAGACCCATAGAAATGTATAGAAAGATAGTTCTGCTTCTCACTGCCTTGTAAGGGAGACATAGTTGTTCTTGCAGATAGTATATTATAGAGACAGCTCTGTGTTTCCTGACACTGTGCCATTTGTGTCACATGGACATTCAAAATAGCACAGAAAACTGTGGGTGCATACAGGCATAACTGAGAGCAAACTAAAAATGACAGCTTGGGGATTCATAAAACATGGTAGAGTTTTTCAGATTTCCATGCTGCCCCTTTCTCCATCACTTGTATACCTTTCATATCCTGGCCATAAGTAGCGCTCTGATAAAGTCTGTGGTACAACTCCCATAGACTTACCCTCCCAGGTGCCAATTTCCTGGAATAGCGTAAGAAAATCTTCTCTTACAGTACATCCCCCATAACCAGAGAAATACTAGCAAACTACAAACTGTTCTAATGGGAACCAAACATGAAATCTCCCCTTGTCTCCCTGATTTTTGTAACTTACAGCTTCACTCTGTAATTACAGTTTTCCTTCAAAACAAAAGAGTCCTCCTCTTCCATACTCTTTTTTTCACCATCATCAAAAACAATGGAATTCTTCAGACTGACGGACTAGTATCAGAAGAGTATAAGAGTGATGTGATTAAATTCTGAAGGGCTACTTGGCAATATTTTTAGAACTGGAGTAATGTGTTTTCATAAACTCATGTGATAGATTGAAACAAAATGCCGACCATGATTTTCCTTACTTTACACTGCACAAGGGTTGTTTTATCTAGCAAGCCACTATAAAACACAAAAGACTAATCCAAGATGATGGCCCCATCTCAAGAAACATCTTGAGTCAGTTCTTTTAAGTGGAAATCATTCTCTATTTACCAGACCATCTACCTGAGACATCCACACATCATTTTTCTCCCCCTTCAGACAGAGGATACAGAAGAAGCGAGGCAGCATGATACTGCCTGCAAACCAGGAGGAAGAAAACTGGCTTCCACAGCATTTTTAATCCAGGATTCTCAGACTACTTCAATTATTAAATATACTCAACTTCCACTTAGTTATAAATATACCATTTCTATTGTTTGTACCTCATTTTCCAGAAAAACAAAACAAAACAAAACAAAAACACAACAACAAAAAAAAAAAATAAACAAAACAGATTACTTTCCAAAGCACACAGGATACCAAGCTACTGGTAAGTCCAGCAACACACAGGGCTGACACTCTCAACTCCTCTCTGAGCTGATTAAACTCTCTCAACACAGAAACAAAGTATAATGCATCATCTGTAAAAAAGGTCTGGTCACACTGGAATGTGTCATTATCATCAGTTAAATTACTATTTACATTTGTTAGAGCTTTGTGATTGTTAGCATCTTACCTACAAGGATCATAAGGAACTATTTGATTAGTCTAATTTTGATTCATATAATCACAATCAAGGTGATCTCTATTGCATAACTACTGAATACTCTGAATTTTCAAAAATAATACTGAATTTAGGTCTATTTGGGATTTTCTGTGATTTCAAGCAGAAGATCCTACCTTTCCAAGATCTAGAAAACCAGCACAGGGGCTTATTTTATACTGAAGTTTCATAACTGGCATGTTGGTCATTTGTTTTTGTCTTGCTTTGTCACATGCCATGCACAGTGCCCTGCAGACCTTTGGAGCTGACCCTGCAAAGCAGCACCTGGATTTAAGATCCTCTTTTAAAAACACAAACAACCAACCACCATGACTAGAGCACCGAAAGACTGGCAGAATCACTTGGCTCTTGCATAGGCCAACTATCAGCAGGAGAAAAATCTCATTCTCTTGTGTTCCTCACCACCTCTTTACTACAATAAGTTTCACAGGATGGCTGAACATCTCCCACCAGCTTAGGTACAGCAGGAGCTTCCCCTCTTCTGGTTGGTACTGCTTTTTAGGCCAAAACAAAACACAAGAGCTGGGTATTTTCATGTGCCTATGGTACCCAGACAGGTGCCTGTGGCTCTTTTGTGGGACACCTAAAGGAAACAAGTTCAGGAAGAGCATCAAGGTCAGTCTCACTCATTCTCTGTCTCATTCCAATAGCAGTAGTACCCATAATTTTTTTCTCAGAAATTTATTTACCCTGTCCTTAAAAACCTCTATGTCAGTAGTTTATGCAGCCCTGCTGATACAAAGCTTTTCCCTGATATAGTCTGATATAGTATTCCTCCAGTGAAGTTTAAGCCCACAATTTCTTGTGCTATATGTGCCACACACTTCTCTGAAGCAGCCATTTTATTTTATGAACTCTCACAGCTCTGCAGCTATCTCATCTCTAGATTAAACAGATTGATTCTTCCAGCCTTTCCTCACTGCCTGTGTTCTCCACATCTCTGATCTCCACTCACTCCACACCTCCATGTGGGGTCTGGAATGAGACAAAATGCTGCAGCTGCAGCCATACCAGTGCCAATCACAGCAGCAAGGTTGTTTCTGGTGTTTTGCAGGCTTTGTTCTTGTTTATGTTACCTTGCACCACTGTGATGTCCTCAGTTGCTGTTTAGTTTGTCATTCACCATAACCCCACGTCCTTCCTTGAGAGACTCCCAGCTCTTCGTTCATCTGCTCATCTCACACATAATTTATACCTCATCACAGGACACTGTGCCTGTCCTTGGACTGAATCCCACTTAATTCAAATTAATTCTTCTAATAGTCAGGATTCTTTTGGATGTTAATCCTTTCATCCAAGTGCTTGCAGCTTTTCCAGCTGTGGGTGGCCCAGAAATGCAGTACTAATTTTCTAGATCCTCACACAAATTACTGCTCTATGAACTGACAGGCACCAGAGCCACCACACCCTCCCAAGGAGTCCCACACACTGCATCCTCCCCATTTCACAGAAACTCACAGAAAGCTGTTCTTTGGGCCTCTTCCCACAGGACTACTCTCATCTTGTACCTTTGTTTTGCTTAGGAGAAGGTCATTCAAAATAGTATCAAGAAGCTCTCCTGCAGAGAAAATACAAGTTGATATTTTCTTATTGACACTGCCTGCTATCCCAATGTGGAAGGAAATTGAGATTGTTGTCATGGTTAAACACATTTGGCTTTATTTACACCTCATCGTATTCAAGGTGGTTTGTTTTAAACTTTTCATTCCACTGTTCTTCTAAGAACTGAAGATGTCTGCTTGTCCCCCCACCCCACTGCTTCTATTTTCAATGCTGCTTCAAATGCTGACCTTCTCTGGAACCTCATCCATCCTTCACCAGCACTAAGCAAGCCTTGATGGATTTTAACTGAGTCAGCCATCCTTTCAGCTCTAACTTGCCCAACTTATTCCCCTATTTTAACCTGAGCTGTCACCCATTCTCACCAAGGCTGGATGCAGCACCTGCCTGTTTGTTGCTAATAATTTTTTTTTTTAATTAAATCACAGGAGAAAAAAAAAATCCTTCTAAAACATTAACTGGCTGTCCCTGATATCAGCTTGTTGTTGAGACAGAAGCTTTGTGCTGATTTGCCAGCCAGCTCTAGAGAACACAACATGACCTTTCTTGTTTACCCTGAAACTTCCTGCTGGCCCAGCTCCCACCCCACTGTGGTGTGTGAACAACCCCACAGGCTCCCAAACCCTCCCCCTCCTCCACCTGCACAGCATCATCCAGCCATGTGATTTATCCCACTCAGCCTCTGCTATGGCTAATTAAGCCATCCTTCTGATTGCACATAAAAATGCTCAGGTCATCCTGCTACAGGCAAATATCTTTATTGAGAGAAGAAAAAAAAATTGCTTCTAGAACAGAATCTCTAAATAAGCCATCTACTCCAGGAGTCCAAAGTAGGACTTTTAGGAGACAGAACCTAATTCAACTGCTTTAGTTTACCTCAAGAATAGGTGAATTAAGTCCTTCTATTATTCCACTCCAGATATACTCAATGAAATTTCCTATAAAACAGTACATAAGCTGCTTTCTTCCTTGTTGTTTCCTTATCTGTAGTTTAAGCCTTTTATATTATTTTTTCACTAATAAGCAGATTTGTCAAAAGTATGTTGACAAGTAATTTTAATTAGAACTTTTTTTTCAATTAAACTCTTCTTTCCACTCCATTTTAATCCTTAAAATGTGAAAATCAAAAGCTTTAAAAGCTTCATTTTAATAAACATCTGATGTAATCAACAATCACAATACCACCAACAAAATTAAAAATATTCTTGAGACCAACTATGTAAACAGCCAGTAAATGTTAAAAGAGAAAAGAGCTAAAGAAATTAAACACCTGGCTGCTTGGAGTAATTACTTTTGCCCTTCTTCCACACAATTATTTAACCTTATTTTAAATGAACTGCTCTTTAAGTGACTTCTCACCTGGGTGTCAGCTTTCAGGAGCACTCAGTCAGAAGAGGACACAAGGACTACCACAGTTACTAATCCTTGGGTATGAACCACTAGCAGCATATTCATTTGAGAAAGAGAAAGGTGGTGCTCTTCTTTGAGGGGGGAAGGCCTTTAGCTCCCACCAAAAAGACAAGCAGTAAGGTTTGCTGCCACCTCAGAGGAGACATGGCACGCCTCAAAGGACCACTAAGGTCTCATAAACCTCCTTTGAAATGTAGTTTCAAAGATACCTCTGAAAGTTTCAAAGGGCCTTCCTGCACAGCTCAGTGACACCAACACCCTTGCCACAGCACCTCTCCTCTGCTGTATTAAGTGAACCTCCCATTCCCATTCCCCCAGCAAATTTCACAGTTAATACCAATGTTACGGGGAAAAACCAGCATAAACTGACATGGAAACACTGATGGACTAAAGCCCAGCAGAGCCTGTGTCCCTGCAGCAGCTTCTGGCAGAGCCCAGCCTGGCTGTCCTCAGCCCTGAGTAGGGAGCTGCAGGGAGGGTCACACAGTGGGCAAAGAACCCTGGCGTTAACCACACTGCAGGACCCAAGGGCAGGAAATCTTGGAGCACTCACTAGCTCCCGGCCAGCCTGGAGAGAATTTCTTAGCTCCATCTGGTGGGCAAACAAGCTGCTTCTGGCTCACAAACAGCCATTCCCTTTTAATAGTCAGTGTTTTTATGAGAAGAAGAGATTATTAAGGAAGACCATCTTCATTAACAGCAATTTTTGCTTCTCCTGGGAAGAATTCCATTTATAAAGATTAAAACACATCACTACTGGCTGGAGTTATTCCCTGTGTTTCTCTATTCATATTTCAGCTACAGTGTTTGCCTTCACAGGTCCCAGACAATTGAAGCTACAGTCACCTCTCCTGAGACCCTGAGCACCCCGGTGACAGCAATCATGAAGCAATTCATGAACAGCTCCTAGGCAGAAATGGGGCAAACACAACACCTGCAGGAGAACTCTCTGCTGTTACTACTGAGCACAACCATGGCAGTCACTGGGCTCGCTTCCTGCTCTCATTAGCCAGGGATGTAGTGAGTTGTAATTACCCTCCCACTATGCATGTTTCCTCAATAAAGACCTTACCTAGCTCTTCCCAGTGAGATGGGTGAGAAGTAAATGAACTACAGTAGGAGCTCATGACAAAGAATTCAGAAACTCCTTGAATTTGCCCCTGCCCACCTGTTTCAAAAAATAGAAAATTTATTTAGGAAAAAGGTCCAGGGAAAGGCAGGAGGTTATAACACATGGCTGCATTTAAATTCCTGATGGATTTCATTTGTTCATCCCACCGACAGGCTTTGGAATAATTCTTCATCCTCTGTTTTCAGATTTTCTATACTTGAGAAACAATAGAGGTCTCATAATTGAACTAAGGAGCAAGACAGCCCCAGCCATTTTGTCTATGCACCCCAGCTAATGACAGAAGCAAAAAGAAAATATTTAGTTAAGTTTCTTTGTCTGCAAGCTGGATGCAAACCAACAGCATTAATAACTCTCTTTAAGACAGACATATGGACCAAAGCCTAAGATCATATCTCTGTAATTGTGATTACAATAGGTTTCTAGTCACTGAAATATGTGCCCCAGTTTAACAAGATCCCTGCTGTCACAGTTTTTTTTGCTGAAGTTAAAGCAATAAATAGTTCTGCACTCTCAATTTCTAGTTTAAAAAGAAACAATCCTAATGGTATTGCTATGGCCTTTCCAACATCAGAGTTCCATTCTGTCCTTATCCTTTTTATTACAATTGAGTTAATTTATTACAAGACAAAAATATTTCTCCAACTCACAACAATCCACTTTCAATAACAACTGTATTTGATTACATTTAATAACATCAACTCATTTCATTTAGAGCCAAGTAAAAATGGGCTCCAATCAAGCAAATCTACTCCTTCTTAAGCTACATTTAGTAGCTTTGTTCATCCTGACCAAAATACAATTTTTTAATTCCTGAAGATGCAGACTTAGCTCATCTTAGACTTGCCATAACAAATCATTTTATAAAACATACAGATGCTGTCCTTATTGTGCAGGTGATGGGGTAGCTGAGGCACAAAGAGATGAAGTATTTCACCTCTGGAGGTGAAAATAGGAACACAGCCCTTCTGATGAGCTTCTGATGCAGCACTATACCCCACAATGCGAATATAGAGCCATCTATTTAGCAAGCTAAAGCTGCTTGCTATGTAAAAGCTCCTCAGTTTGCAAAGGTTTCTGCTGGCAGCATTGAAAAAAAAAGAACAGATTCTGTTTAAATTCAGCTACAATTTCTGCTTGAACTCACACGGTGGACACCCTCCTGGAAAAGCAGGGCTGTGCCTCTTACTTGCTCATTAAATCACACGCAGCTGTTTATTATCCACAGTATCTCTGTTTCTCAGAGGAGACAAACTGCCTAACTATGCAGATATGAACTCATATGTGAACAGCAGTGATGAGTCAAATCATGAAATTTTACTTGTCTAACCTAATTGAATCTACCCCAGACAGTAATAACACTAAAGAAAAAAAAAAGGAATTTCACAGGCTCTGTTCCCTTTTTCATAAAAAGCTCAGCTCTGACTGTAATACACCAGGGCAATATTTGAATGCTACAGTGCACAGATGCAGTCACACAGAAAATTAGAACTCTCCAAATTAAAAAAAATAAAAAAAAAGAAGCTATAGCACATAGCTGCATCAGTACCAGCTCAAGAGTGGAAAAGTACTTCATCTGCTTAGCCCCTTTCTACTCTGTTGGTGACGTCAGCCAGGCACTAATGAAAGCCCAATTAGCATATCACCTTGTGTGTTTGAATGTACAAGTGGAGCAGCTGATGATTCTCTTCTGAGATTTTAAATAACCACCAAAGCTGAGCCAGAGCTGCTGCTCAGTAGGGAAGATTAGCTTCACAACATACCCAGTTCCCTGTGCAACACAAACAAATGTGCCAATGGCAGAAAAAAAACCCAACCCAGAGCAGATACATTTCTCTGAGGAAAGCAACACAAACCAGCTCCAATTTTGAACCACATTCATTTGGCCTTCATTGTAGAATAAAGTTGTAATTCCTAACTGAGTTTGAAAACTGCATTGACTATTTGCTCCCAAAAATCAGGGCACAGACCTTGGTGAGCTTTAGGATAGCAGCACCCTTGTCAATGCCCTGGCAATTTTTCAGTTGACAGTGACTGAAGAGCAAACAGCCATGGGACAGAAAGTGCATCCTTCTGCTCCAAAAGAACATGCTGCAATACGCCAACATACAAAAGAAAGGGAATTTGCAGACCATTCAACTTCAAACATTAACTGGACATGCTGGGGGGGAGGGTTCTATGATTTCAGGGCTCTGTGACTCCCTTTGGTCCCTGTTTAGCCACCAGTGTCCAAAGGAGGACAACAATGGATGGCTCTCATCCTATCCTCCACACCTGAACACCTGCACCAGCTGTTTGTTCCATAAGCACAGATGTGAGTGCTGCCACCCAGGGAGCCACAAGTCATTCCCAGCACAGCAATGCACCAACTGGCACTGGATTTCAAATGACCAAAACGAGTACCAGGGGTGGAGATGAGATCTGAGGTCACAAAGAAATCTGTTGAAGCACTGCAATATTGAAAGAAAGGAGTGAAAAAAATGAAAGGCCTAAGTCTGTAGCAAGAATTTGCCTATTAAACTTCCTGTACAGGGATTGAAAGCAGGACCTGAGGCTTCTGCCAGACCTTAGAAAAATCCTAAAGGGCACCACTGTTTTGCAGCTTCTGAGAGCTAGCAACTGAAAAATCTCTGTCAATCCAACAGCAATGACAGGGAAGTGCCGTGCTCTGAGCAAGAACTTCAACCCTGACCTAGATAAAGACTATCAAAAAGAAACAGGAATTCAAGCCCAGCAGGACTTCCTTGGAGTCTCTGTTGAAGTGAGAAGACTATTGACGAGGTTCAACTGGATTGGTAAAGTTCTGGTGTTGATCACTCTGCCTAAATGGACAGAAATCAAACCCCAAGCACAACAAATATACCAAGAGCAACCCCTCAATTCCCATACACCCCAAAAAGCTTCTGCCCACTCCCTACTCCCTTTAGATACTGAGTCTTCCTGTCTGACCATGGCAGTCATAGGACACAAAACAGTCTGTGACCATCAGTGAATGCCTCACAAGCAGACACAACCACAACAGATTTTAGAAGTCTGTGTTAAATGAGAACATGTCCTTGAGTGATTTTCAGCCTCAACCCATCCTCTTACTCATAGCTGATCACATCAACATGTGCTAGGTTTTGCACAAAAAAGGCAAAATGATAACAAGTCAAATAGCTAAATAATACTGCACTTAAGTCTTTATTAAACATGGCTACAGTGTATACAGATGTAATTAAAGCCTGGGCTTTGATTTGGCAAGCATCCTCTGTAAATAATCTTTGTTTCACTGTTCTATCTGCTCAGAGCTTCATCAAGCTCAAGAGATGTCCTTCAGTTTCTCCCCCACCCTTGGGATTATCAAATGTTTTATAGCTCTGCAAACCTTAAAACAGCCAAAAACTGCAGCTATAGATGAAAGGAAGTTATCTTCAAGGTGCTTTCTCTCAGCAGTATCCTCATTTTCTTCCCTGGGGTAGGGACACTTACCAGAGAGCCAGGATGAGAGAGCAGGGCCCCATTCCAGAGTGCAGAATAAGAGCACAGACTCGATATCACAGCTCCTTCCAAGTGGTGATCAGTCTTCTAAATGATCTATGGGAAAAGGAGACAATATTGAAAAACTTTAACACCGGAGTGAGCTACTTCTTGCCAAATTACATATTTCATCTTATCATTTCTCATGAGAGATATTATTTTGCTAATTATATCTAATGATTTTTTATGGTAGAAATTTTCCAAAAGATTTTACATTCATTCTCACAGCACTAAAAACAAACTGTCACGTTGATCTAAGCCCATATTTAACCTTTGTAGCAAATAAAGAGGGCACAAACAGGTTGTGATTTTTAAAATCCATATATCAACAGAAATACGTTTTATTTTCCATTCTGCAAAAAAACCCAAATCCTTGTTTTCTCTGAAAACTTCCTTTCATTAAATCATAAATTAAAGCAGACCAGAAATATGAGTTGAGCTGACCCCTTTTAGCATTCAATAAACTCAGTAAACAGCAGAAATCAGGAAAAGGAACACCAGATGCACAAACAACATAAAGTAAAATTGACATCTAATGGTATTTATTTCAATACTTGGAATAGCATCTGAGACCCGCATTTTTAAACAGTCACACTATGAATTAGAATACAAGAGTGTCTCTTTTTGATCAGCTGGCAATTCAGTTCTGGCAAAGGGGTATTTGAACAGCACAGCAATCCCAACTGGATCTGATCTTTGGAAAAGTTTTCTTCCCAGTCTTACAACCTCAAAATCCCCCAGAAATACCTAGACAAGATCAAAAGCAACAGCAGTAACACAACTGAAACAAATACCACAAGATCTTCTACCCAGAGTGATTTAGAGACACGGGGTGTAAGAGATTTTAAAATGCTCTTGTCCATTTTCAGGCCATTAACACCTGCACGAGTGGGAGTGAACCACATCCAAAGGCACAGGTTTGCATTCCTGATGCATCAGCAGTTCCAGCTAAACTTCCAACATGTCCCCAATGTGCCCTGCAACAACACACAGCCAACTACACCCTCCCTTGTTCTAGAGGAAACAGAATTTAAATGCAGTACAGTCAGCAGTTTCATCCAAATAAAATGAAAGGAAAACTGAGCTTTCTCTTTCAAAATTGACAAAGTGATTTGCAAGCTGTAATGGAGAGTTCCTGCTTCCCCTTCCTGGGGGCTGGATAATGCATCTGCACAGGGAGTATCTGGGAATCTAAAAGTATCCACTTCTCAAAGACTGCTCCTTAAAATGACTAATCTGAACCAAAATAACTACACAATTGATTCTTTATTTGCTTCCAGTGGTTGCCCTTATCAACTCACAGTGTACTACATTTCTAAAAATCATAGGTTTCTTTGTTTGCTTCCAGAAAAAACACTTATTTCAGATAATCTTGCCTCTACAAAGTTATTTTTCAATTTTCTTCAGTCACTGCTGTGCCTTCAGGAATGTCTGATTACCCATAAAATGCTTTCTGACAGCTCAGATTCATTACTAAATTACCACATTTAAATTTTTCATGTGCACAGGGCAATTACTTTTATGAATGACTGCCAGCAATGTTTCACTAAATCTGAATGAATTTTTAAAGGATTCTAATTGCCACTTAGATGCCCCTATAACTCCTGTTTTAAAGGCTCCCATGTCTTTCGGTCATAGTTACCTGTGTTCAACACAAACATGTTCCCTCTCACATTTTACATCATTGAAAATTATTTACATCAGAAACAAAGGAATATGAAGCTGGTGCTACATAAGCAGATAGATTGCACAGTAGAAATGATTCACAGCCAAAGTCTCAAGAATGAATAATTATTTGTAACCCGCACTTGGAGCTCTTGCATCAAGTTACATTATTCATTTGGGTTTTGGCAGGAGAAATTAATGAATTCCAACTTGTCAGACACCTTAAAAAATTATAAATTTTTCAAGTAGTTGGGCCAAACTAAACCTTTAATATGTCCAGGGAAAGAAAAAACAGAGGTACACAAGGATTGTTTTTTTCCCATTGAAATTTTAAAAAGCACAGATGAAAATATGATTTCAGAAAGGGCAGGTGAGTTTTAAATTACACCACTGAGATGGGCCGGAGTTTTAACTTGTGTCCCAGTGGAATGTCATCAGGAAATTTCATTAGCACAGTCTATTTTCTATGCCAAGGCTGCTAATGAAAGTGATAAACAAGATCAGAAATAAACTAATCATTGATGTACTCCCCCCAACAAACTCCAGCTAGATGTTTCTCTTTCAAGTGCCACGTTTTGTGCATGTTCTTCATCCAATTGCTTGCCCACTTCAGAGATTTTTCTGTTTTTCTTTTCATTTTCATTGTTCACTATCATTTTGGAGAGAGGCATCAAATTAAATATTCCTTTGAAAACCAGATGGATTAATGCTTCTTTAATTTTGTTGTCTAGAAAGTCAAGATCAGGATAATAGGAAAGAAACAGAAAAGGATGTCTACCATGTCTTCTTGTGCACAAGAAGTTTTTACCACTGAGATTAAAGGAGACATTTGAAGAAGGTCCCATCAAAAGGGTGATGTTGAAAAATAACCTATAAAAATGGCTTGCATTTCTTAAATTATATGTGAAGCAAATACCCCATAAATACCTTGCTGGTTTTCCCACTGGCTGACTGCAGAAACATGGGCAATGCAGTGAACTTCATCTCTACCCCCTTTTTCAAGGGAGAGGAGGGGGGGGGGGAAACTTGTGGCAAGCCCACTTCTGTAAAGATTTTGAAATCTTCCAATGACTGTGCTGCGAGCCATTTTTAAGCAATATTAATCTTCTGCAACAGCAAACCTATTTCACTGTGACCTTCAACAAAGGCCAAAGCCTGAGGGATGGTTGCCAGCAGCAAGTTACGCTTCGGCATCCAACCTTGCACAGGATCCAAGAGGGGTTTTCATCTGCAACTAAACTCTAATTAGCAGCTCTCAAAGCAGTGTTTGATCACTTTATTCCAACAGTCAATATCAGCCCTTAATACTTGCCTGTATTTCTGTCCAAAAATACGCAACTATGAATGAAGAATTGCTTGAAAAAGGTGAATCCAGCAAAAACTGCCACCTGCAAGAAATATTCCACTGTATCACAGAGGCAAGGACAGGTCAAACCAGGCTGAAGCTGAGCCAAGGGAGCAGCAAACTGCCAATGTTGTTCCCTGGTTCCCAGTGCTCCTACTGATCTAAGTAGCTTAATGAATCCTGGTCCTCTGATCAGATCCAATACAGCTGAGCTGGGCTCTGGCTTCAGCCTCACTGCCATGCTCAGATACCAATAAATGGTATTTAAGTATTGAGGAGTGATGTAAGAAAAAATTGCAGGTGCTAAGAAAACTGCCTATGTACAGGAAGAGTGGGGTTTTTCCTCCCCATACATTAGGGTACATCTTAGCATTTCTAAAGTTCCTCAACATTTTGCAAATCAGAGTACTATCCTAAAAACTGAAAGGGTTTGAAGACGCTACCTCAACACATGCTCTTGCCTTCTCTCATCTCCACCTTCCCACTTTAAATTCCTCCCAGATGAGTCATACTGAATATCTCTCCAAAAACTTTGAGGGTTCTGTCCCTCTTATTCTGAGAAGAGTTTTTCATTGCAAAGCACACCATTGATGCAAATTAACACCTTATTAAGCATCCAAATAGAAAGTTAATTCTACAAATTTTGTTAGGCTTTCCCAATTAAACAGTAACTATTTGAAAAACAGAGGCTGTTCCCTTTGAACTGGCAATCACATTGCCAGACATTAAAATTAACTGCATACATTTATTTCTTAAAAACATCACAGTGACAAGATGCCAAACCTGAATGGTGCCTGTCCTCATTCCATGAGGGGATCACTTCTTCCCCACTACACATGGAGTGTAGCAGACTGTCCTTAGCAGAATAGAGTAAACCAGAACAAGCAGTGGATACTGGAGTTTATTTAAGAGCTTTTACCCAGCCTGATTATCTCATATGCATTCATTTGCTCTCCTCCAAGCTTCACTAAGACCTGATGCCCCTCCCCAGAGGAAGATCATTGCCAGCCTGAGCAAGGTAGGCAGAAAGTTCTTACAGTTCTTGCTATGCAGCTGTTAGCAGCCACCAGCCTCAGGCATGACTGGCCAGGGTCCCTGCACATCCTCAAGCATTTGTGTCCATGCAGCTCCCTGATTTCCAGGATCTACACACATGTCCAGGATCTGTGCTCCAGCCAGAATGACCACCACCATCTTTTCGTGTAATCTTCAAGACCACTTCTTCTCTGTGGGAAGCCACCTTTCTGGCTCCCTCTACTTTCCAGCACCAAAGCCTGTGTTCTTCACAGTCTAAACCAGGACACAGTCTAAGGCAGAAGCACAGCATCTGATCGGTCTCCTTGTTGTTGGTTCTTTCTCAGGCCTGCTTATTAATTATAGAGTTTGGGTTCTTAATTGGAGGATTTGGGACATGCCACTACATTTTAGCCCACATACTACCAGAATTTACAGCTGAGCAATACCAACTGCAGCCAGCAAGCAGCAGGCTGCTGCTTCAGAGTTCAAAAGTTCAGTTTCAGACACTCACATACACATCCAGTTATCTGCCAGCTGTGTGTGCTCACAGTTCAGGCTATTTCTTCACCTAAGACACAGACAGATAGGTTATAGCCATGCTGAGACAAAGTGGAATCTGCAGATCATTTCCACACAAGAGCCACCTCTCTCAGGAGACCCACATGGTAACTGGATTAGGTCATGTGTCATCCCCTAGTCTCAGTTAACTCCCCACACGTGCTCTGGAGTCAGTTCAAAAGAAAGCAAATTGCCTTCATCCAAAAGGCACTGCAGCCCTGGATGGATTTCTCTACTGAGAACAACTGGATCAGGCCCCAGTCTGGGGCTGTCACAGTGTCTGGATGTTTGTCAGGGCTGCTCCACGTGCAGCCACAGCAAAGCATTGGCAAGGCAGCACAAAACCACAAGCCCTGATTCATTATGATTTTTCATATCTCAGTAGGAAAGAAGCAATTAAAAGCACCATAAGAATATTCCCAAGTGGATTTTAAAAAGTTTTGAGGCTGGTTAAAGCTTTTATTCAATGCTGACAATGGTTATTCTGAATAGCTCAGAGTAGGGAGATTTAAAGGCTTACATAAGGCCAAATGACAGTCAGGAAAACCCAGAAAAGCTTTAGGCCTTCTACAGGATCTATTTTATTCTAGCTGGATCAGTGGACCTAATAAAACGTTATTTGCCTCATATCCTTAGGCTATCAAAGCTACAAAAACACCATCTTCTTATTAATTTAGTGTTTTACCAACACTGAGAATGTGACTTCATGAATATTAGAAAGGAGACAAAAACAGATGGAACCACACTCTGGAAGACTCACTATGCTATTTATACTTCAGGAAAGATATTTGCTTTCCGTGGGAACTCAGAGCTTTCCATCAGCTTTAGGTTTATGAGTTATGTGTCTTTTTAAAGTTTTCAAATAGGACAACATACAATGTGTCTGGTTTAACTGCTTTTCCCCCAACAGATGCAGAGTCCATCTGCTGAGTTTGTCAGTGGCAGAAACTTTCATTAACACCCAGATAACTGCACATTATACCTACACTCAGAGAAGAGGCCACTTTATCCTGCAGCTTCCATCTGTCGAGCTACGGTTCCTGGACTGCAATACTCAGGCAGCTCAGAAATCTCACAACAGAACTCCTCTCCTTGAAGTTGGGGATATTCCATCATTCTTGGTTTGCAAGTAAGGCACTTAGGCAGCATGATATGACTGATCAACCTAAAGACACCTGACACAAAGTTCTGTTATTTGAACTTCATTCACCTGTGCCCCAAGCTGATGGTCCTCAGTTCTGAGCAGCCCCTCCTGGGGAATGGTTGTTACCCTTCAGGGTTCACTTTGGATGGCCCTGTTCCTGCACTGTTAACAGAACTATTATCCATCACTTTATTAGTCCTGTGTTCACTAAGAACTAAGGAAGAAGTGTTGAGAGCTAAAAATCCCCCAAACATGGCTCTATACATCATGGACAGCCACAGCTAATGGCCTTGACACTAGGACTAACAAGAGACAACACTACCAACATTGGGAGAAAAATAATTACTCTCAGTCCAGCCATGCATTGCCATCCTCTCTTTTTTTTAACTAGCACATCCCTGTCTCTTTAATTACAGCAGGCAGGATGTGAACAGATGCTTACTGCACCCAGCAGCCCAATGATTCAGGCAAACTTTTAGCTATTAGCAAATCCTTTAGGTAGCTGACTCAGGTAAATAAGATGTGCAGATTCCCCCCAGCTGATTAACCACTGGGCTTGCACAAGCTTGGCTCATTGACCACAGCTGTTGGGGATACAAATGTCCTCAGCTGACAGCCCTGTTCTCAGTTTCATCATCGTTTTGGGTTGAAAACAAAAATGTCAGCATTCGCTGACATCTTGTCTGGAGTTGGGACAAAATACCCCAAATCAGTAGGAGGTGAGGAATACTTCCATGAAATGAATCACAGGTTGAAGTTATTCAAATAATAAAAAGAAAAGCAGAGATCAAGATACAGGCTTCAGGGATAGTCAGCCTGCCATTCTCCAGATAAATCCTATGAATTTATGTACTGCTTACAGACGTCTCAGTTACGAGGCCTGGCTCTCAAACTACCTCCCAAGGAAACAAAATCCACACAGATCCTCAGTGATATACAAGCAGCATGTGAATTCAATTTCTTTAATCATCAAACCTAAGTCCCTAGCAGTTCCAGCTGTCATGTCCATTTCTAGCTTCTACAGGCACTTTATCAGCCTTTACTTCCAGAGCTGATGTCACACAACGTGTCTGTTGGTCACTGCTGTGAAAATGTCCCCAATTTCACACCTTCCAGAAGGCATATCCTCCAAAATCCCGTGCTACAACATGCAAGTGCCTCTTGACAGCCTCTCCAGCAATAAGTAGGCACAGTCCTAGAAAAACTGAATGGATCTTGCAAGCCTTCATCTCTTGTCACATCTGTGTCTTTTCCTGCCAAATATTTCACCCTGCCCTCTCCCTCTACAGCCTCTCTCTTATCCATACAAACAACCCTTTCTTTGGTAAAGATGAGACTTTCATAATGCGCTTGCTGATGAAGGAAAACAGAAATAGAAGTAAGCATACATGCCTATTTCCTTGCTTACTTTCAGGATGCCATAGAAATTTTTTTCAGCTCTGACTGGATGGATCTGAACACTGGAAGGATACAGACAAGCATTTGGGATGCCTGCTGTAACAAAACAAGCATTGATGTTTAGTGTGCACATGGTGGAAGAAGTTAAGTCATGTTGATTGCCAAAACTCAGATTCCCTAGAGTTTTATAGGTTTTCTAACTATTGCAGCTAATTATATCCAACACCCAGACTTTCTGTAATGGATGCTACAGTTTAATTGTATGAGTTTTTAAAGTTTCTTTCCCTTTCAGAGTGACAGGTCCACGTTGTAAGTGTAGCTTCCTCACTAACAAGAAGAAACCAGCTGTCATTAAGAGTCTTAGGCTGCAAGGTGCTGAGCATCTCTGCAAACTTCAGTCACCTGGGAACAGCCAGTAAAAGAGATGGAGAACACAATTTGTGGGATTTGGCTCTGAGAATGGTAGCACAGTGCAGACTTCCAGACCCAAGGACTGTCCGAGGCACTAAGTCTCCTCCTACAGGCACAGTAAATAGGCTTTAGTACAGTCTGAGATGCCAGGGAGTGGCATCAAAACATGTGCTTGCCATTCAGTATTTTACACATCTCGCTGATGCCATCCAACATTTTGCTCCTGTTGAGCATAAAGTCCCATGGCCTTAAAGGCATTTGTGAGTCATTTAAGGTAAGGAGTCCATGTAGTCCAGTTGCTTGAAAGACAAACATTTGCCGGTGTAAAGGAAGGAAAGGGAAGCAGGGAAAGTAGAAAGAAACCATCTTTCCTATGGGACAGTCATTCTGGATGAGTGTTAAAAGATAAAACTGCATTGCTAGTCATCCTCTCTGGAAAAAATAAAAATGCATGTTCCCATCTTGCATCTGCAAGTGCAGAGCCTGCAGTGACTTTTCGGATTAGCAGATTGCAGCATCACCATACCCACTTACCAATTAGCCTCCAAATGATTTCCCAGGTCCCAAGGAACCAGAGCAGAATCATCATTAGTGCCCAGCACTAACACAGCATTCCAGCACTCTACACATCTAACAGGAGAAGTTACATAAATAATTATAACAACTCTACTGATTCTTAGCCTTGCAAAAATAAACTTGCTATCCTATTCTAACACAAATACTTTGCATTTCCCACTTTATTCTGGTGGCATTTTCCCTTCTTCTGAATGATCACGAGGTCAGGCTGGAAGGAGGGGAAAGAATCTTGTAAAACGCTACATCTAGAGTAGCTGAGGTTGCTTAGCACTCCACAGAGTGCAGACAAATGACAGTAAAACAAAAGGACACAAGGGAAGAAATTTGAGTTGTTATGCATTCCTTACCCAGTCTTACTGGTCTCTATTGGATTTTCATCACTGAAAGGTTCAACGAAGGCATAAAAGGATTTGCTCCTGAAAAGTCACAGAATTTGCAGGGTAACAACCAAAAGGATTCTCTCAACACTGCTACTCCCAAAGTGTTTGGAGAGTACACCCAGGCTGAGCAAAAGCAATTCTGCTCACAAATCTTGGGGATAGATAAAAGGGTAGTGCCCTGCAGAGGGATCAAACTCAAAGTGGGACACAAACTGACGGGCTTGCAGGGGAAGATTAAAAGCTCCCCATAAATAAGGGTCAGCTTGATGCCTTGTATCCCTGGCAGGGTGACCAAAACTGCAGTTTAGACAGAAGATGAGTACAAAGTGAGAAGAGGAAGAAGGTCTGTGAAAGCAGAAATCTCAGTATTTATGAAATACGTTACTTTTTGCCTACATATGGGTATAAAAGAAAAAGAGGGGGAGAGAGCAGACAACTTATGGGACTTGCCCAGAAAGCAGTGGCAGAAAAACCCATTCACACCATCCTGTAAATAAAGCCTAACAGAAATCTGTAGAAAAGATGGAGATGTGTCCAAGAAATAGCTGTCCTGCACAACCGAAAAGTACTAACCCAGAAGCAAACAGGGTTTGAAACATTTTTCTTTCTTTTATGACTCACCAGTGCACTCCAGACCATGTACCAACATTATGTCTAAGTCTGAAATTACTCTCAAAACTTTACCAGCTTTGACCACAGCACTATTCCTGAGAAAAAAAGCTCAGTAGATTAAGAATCTGAACCCAGTCACCTTTTGCCTGGTCACACAGCTGCCTCCACAAAGGCGACTGAGAGTCCACACCATCTTCTGCAGCACAGTGTCATCCTGAACACCTCCATAATGCCTGAGCATCCAGACCCAGGCACAGCCACATCAGCAGGGAGAATGAAAAGCACTAAGTGAAGCGAAGAAATGAAAAATGAAGTTTGAATTGATCCTATAACTGCTGTGATGCATTTAGAGGGAGTTTTTTGTTGGTCTTTGGTATTGGTGTGGACTGTTCAATTTGATCATTGTTTTATAAATGGTTTTTATCAGTACATTTGACTGGCTGATTCCAGGGTATCCTATTGTACTGTAACAGGCTATTCCCCACAACACAGAGATAGAAATTACTTTCTGGTGAGATTTGTGGGGTTTTCCCCACTCTCTTTGTTTTACAAAAATGAAGTTTTAATTCAGCTCATGACACTACTAAAAACATACCTACAAAGATATTATTAAAATAACTAAAAGTTAAAAAAATAAAAATTAGATGGTTATGAGAAAGAGCAACACTCAGTTATCTAAAAGGGCATATGGCAATCACTACCTCAAATCAACTAAGAGTTTTGTGACATACATATTTTCAACATTTTGCAACACCAAGTACCTAGAAAGCTGTTCCTCCAAGGCTGTTCATTCCCTCAGCTTGCACTGGACTAAGTGATAGCTATAAACTTTTCACTCAGACATGGTCCTTGGCCACATACACTCATAATATTTTAATAGTGAAGTTTAACTAAATGTTTTCATGACTTTAAACTCAATAAGAATTAATTACTTGCTTGGTTTCTTACTTCAGTATTTCTGAGTTTGCTGTTTCTTACTGGGTTTGGAATCCTAAGTCACTGAATGCTCCCAAACATTTCAAAGATAAACACATTAAAAAAACATACAAAAAGCCTACACTGCCCAGGCAAACTGCCTATGAAATAAATTTATTCTGAGTGGGTAGACTGACTGCTCTCAGGGTTATATACAAGAACTAGCTCAAAGTAGACGGACAGGATGTTACTCAAAATAATTTTCTCATCTAACTCTACTCACCACTCAAACAGTGAATAGTAGATTTTCTACAGATGTGTTTTTATCTACTTATCTAATATCCTGCAGGGGAAATAAGCTTTCTATTTTCTTTAGAATATGGCCATAGTGAACAGATTCTAAGATACATCTCATGAAAGGATCTCACAGAGGCATGAGAGCCTTGAAGCTATCTACATTTATGCATCAACATTTTATTTCTTCATGGCTGATGGACTGAAAATACCTGTGTGCAGGTTCACATGTGGATTCACTGCTCGAATTATAGTCAGGCATGATGGCTTTTATCACATGCTGGATTTTTTTCCCCTTCCTTTCCTAGGGGAAAGGACCATGCAGAAACCTCAAAGTGTAGGAAGGAAAGAGCATTGTTTGCAAAACAGCTGATGCAGGCTAATATGCATTTATTTTATAGCATATTCCTACACTAGTAACTGAATTACAAAAAAATGCAGTGGAAAACATCCTCAAAAATTATATAATCGATATTCTGCCCTCTGGAGGAATCAGCTGTACTTTTGTCTGTTCTGACAAAGTCTAGTAGGTCTTTATTGTATTCCAATGGCCCCACTGCCTCTTCATGCAGTATCTCAGTTTGCTTCATTTTCTTGATTATGCAGTACCTGTCCTTAATCCTTCTTGTTTCCAATTAAACCCACTCATTTAGAGAAGATATTATTCCCTTCTTCTTTTAAGAGTGTCATTATTTCCACATTACATGGATGGCTCATACTCTCTCTTCATCCCTTTCTCAACAGATGTCTGGATAGCTCCAATTCCCTCAAATTCCCTTCCCACCAACCTTGTGCTTCAGCCAATCCTCATTTTTTCAAAAAGTCCCACAAATCTTCAGCTATCTCATCTTGCTGGTGGGCTAAGCTGGAGAAAATCCTCATCACAAAGTTGTCCATGTTCTTCTCCACACCCATGAGGCTAACTCATGTTTTGGATTTCAAAGCAAGTATACAGACTGTTGATAAAAGGGGAAACCCCACTTCTTTATTTACATCTCACTTCTCTGAGCAAGAGGTATTCCTTTTTATCTCCATTCACGTAAAGCTCTCAAAAGAGGTTTCAAATAGGCAGGTAAGTCTTACTGTTTATCACCTATCAAACCTCCAGTTCCTTTTATTTATTCCCTCACTTCAGTTTATTCTTCATCTAAGAGACCATTTGTTCCAGGCTTTATTCCTAGCATGTGTCATACTGATAGAAATTTTCCCTCAGGATGTTCAATATTCCATCTTTTAAAGTGCTTTAATTTTATGTGACTTGGTTCAAAAAAAGAAAAATATTTTAATAATCTGCCTTGTTATAACACGCTCACGTCCAGTCCATCCTATATAAACAAAAAGTTATAAAAACCTAATTTACACACAGTACTTTTGTATGTCTGTTCAATGTCATTACAGAGTTAACATTTATAATGCTGTTGAAAGGCAGGTGTTGCCAGCAATGGGCTAAGTGGAAACATTAATGTGACACTTTATTAATGAATTCCATCTCACAAACCCTAATGTAACAAAAAGAAGCATAAATAAATGCCTGATCTGTAAAGTAATATATGGCCTTCACACTGAGACCCACTTTAGGGGTGGGCTTACATTAGGGCCACTTTAAATTTCTTGGCAATTTGAAGTTCAGGCTGCTAACACTTTGGAGGATAATATACTAGCTAAAGGCATTAATGGTTTAAGGGTGGTTTGAGTTTGCATTTAGTTTTCAGTGAAGTTCAGTACTGTTGAAAGGTACTGGATCAATAGCACTGGGTTTGAGCATATTTATCTTGAACTTTTCCCCATGGTCTTAGCCACATGAAATGGGATTCAGCTTAGCTAGTACCTAGTTAGCCCTTCTGGTTTCTCAACTTGTGAGGATCAATCCTAATTAAAAAGTAATGTGGAAGACAGTAGGAATGAGACAGTCTGTTGACTTATAGGGAAAGCTCAAAAGTAATCCTCCAGCTTTAAACTGGAATATTTACAGCTCTGTGCCCCCTTGACCATCCTCACTCCCGTGCTGTCCCTTCCCTTGTGCTGACAGACCTAATGTCCATGTACTGCCTAAAATCAGACAGGATGAATCCAGGTCTCCCTCATTTCCTCTCTCCTGTTCATGCACAGACTGAAAGGGAACTGCACTGTGCAGCTTGGACAACATTTTTGCATGGGGTGAAACAGAACTGAGTGAGATAAAGTCTGTCACATTCCTTGTCATAATCACGCACAGATGTTCCGTATTAAAAACTAATATTTACTGAAATACTTTCAAAGTTGCATCAGAGCTCCTCAGAGTGTGTTAAAAATAAGCACATGCAAAATATTACATTTAGCTGGGAGCCAGATTCCTTCACCAAAACTACAGACAACTACACAACTGTTTCTCTGCTAATCCAGTGAGCCAAATCAATCCCCTTCATCTAAACACCTCTGAACT